>OZ026517.1:16381006-16981006 GCA_964019695.1 Loripinus fragilis | reverse complement strand
TCACCTAACCACACTTTTTCGTGGGCAAGCTTGAATAAGCAGTTAACCAGTACTTCTTGCACATACTTTCACTTGTAACTGACAACAATCCTTCTTGAATGATTCAGCGGAAAGGAGGAGAATGACCGTAGAAATTATTTCATAATCAATCTCCACGAAAGTATGGGACCGGGCCGGGATCGAACTCGCTACCCCTAGAGGAGCAGTCTGATCTGGGTCCACACTGTTTGCTATTGAGACATTTTAACGCTTTGCCTACAAGTGGTGCCGGGCCCGATCTGGATCCAAACTGTTAGACACTCTGATGATATTCCTGAAAGAGTTTTTAGAAAAAGATGATTTTGAACAAAATCAGCAGAAACAATAAACAGTAGTCAGAGTTGAAAGGACCAGCAGAAAACACAGCAGATGACATTTAGTCATGATTAGCAGCCGAAGAGATAATGATATTTTTATATGCAGGAGGAGGTGAAAGTAGAACCACCAAAACAGCGGGCACCTATGCAGGTGCCAGAAAGGCCGAATGACGATGAACCAATGCAAAGACTTAAAGTTACCGTGGCACCGTCTTTGAAACAAGCTTTAGATAAACAGTTGCAGCAGCTTAGTTTACAGCAAAATTCAACTGGTGAGTTTAATTATTTACTCCCCATTCACAGCGTTTGTTTGTTTTTTTGTTTGATTTGATTCTTTACGTCCCATCAACAATCTTTCAGTTAAACAGGGACAGGTCTTCCTGGGATGAGCCAGTACTAAGCTAGGATAATGTGTCTTGCTCAAGGACCACAACGCAGTGACACCGACGAGGCTCGAACCCGCGGCCCCTCGGTTGGGAGTCAAGCACTCTACCACTGAGCCACTGGGCTCCCTTTCACAGCGTTTGTCATCTGCCCTCCACTCTGCTTTAGTGCTTAAAGCCTACCTTTTGTATGTTGCAAACAATATTAACCCAGATCAGACTGCTCCTAAGGAGCAGTCTGATCAGGGTTCATACTGTTTGCTATAACGATAAAATTGGTATGGAGTGTATTTGAATGCAGACAGCAAACGCAACAAGCAAACAACATTTCAGGACAGTATAGATTGGTAGGTCTGTAAAGTAGAGAACCAACAACATTTTAAAACCACAAACATAGCTTCATTGAGTGTTGATAGTTAATTGAAAGGGCAACAACTCTAACACACATAGCACTGGCTTAAAAAATAATTATCTGGCTTTGTCCTTATAGAGGATATTCAAAGTTTTGAAATGAATATGACATTTATTTCATCAAGTGAAACGGAAAATGTATATTTCATGAGTGCCTTATTCCTGAAATTTATAATCCTGAAATCAGGATTTTGAGGCCGACTTTCCATGATAGAAAAGTCTTCCTTAAAATACTAAATAATGCTGATTATAGTATCTTCTTTAATTTTATAGTTCATCTTAATATATTAACCATTTAAAATTGAAATTGTTGGGCAGGCATTCTGCAAGTTTTAAGATTTGAATTTATAGAATTAAGGATTTAGGAATCCTCATCAGAACAAATTAGATGGCTACTGAAGAAGCCACTAAATGAGTAGCCACATATTTTCATCCACACAATCAATCTAAATTATATAGAGGATATTTACTTTTTTGAGGTACCAAATATATTTTGAATACCAAATATTTTCATCGAATGTGTTGAAAACATCAGAATTTTCACTAGTGCACAGCATAAGTGAAAATTTTGATGTGTTCATCTCACAAGATGAAATATGTTTGTTTTTGTTTTTTTAAAAAAAGTAAATTTTCTTTATACTTTTGATAGGCTACATGCAATGTCTCATCCACTGAAAAAGGAGGTGCTGAAAATGCAAAAACAAAATATATTAGTAAACCCAAATAATTTTGGTGCCAAAATATTCGTCACATTCTAACTAAGAAAATGCATATCCACACTTGATGTTTTCATTCACAAATAAGAAAGTTATAGGGGTTTGAAGTTCTGAAGTGAAATGCATTAAGTGAATGGAAAAGTCAGAGGTAATCCAAAAAACACTACAGTGAAAATATAGGCTGATATCAATCATCAATCACTAGTGATTGATATCATATCATTTCACTAGTGATTGATATCACTTTAACACGTATTGGCTTGTTATATGCATTGATTTCACTGTTAAGTATTAAATAATATAAAATTACTCCTGGATTGGTTCAGACATATTTGACTGGAGCAAGTCAAAAAGATAAATGCATGTAGTGTAAACTACCCATAAGGTGCTCTGTGTGCTTTTTCTTACCTTGCTAGCAGTGACTTCTGTCGTCAGCTGATAACCTTTGCAAACTGTTTGGGCCAAGATCAGGACCGACAAAATGTCGGTCCTGATCTGGATCCAAACTGTTTGACACCCTGATGGTGTTCCTGCAAGGAATTTTTTGAAAAAATTAATTTTTAAAAAAGTCAGCAGACGACAGGACAAAAGCATGAAATTTTACCCAGTATTCCTAGGAGTTTTTACCGGTAGAATGTAAGTGCTTATAAGATCCAATGTTTCTTGCTCTGTAATGGACATTTTGTTTTATTTTTAATTTTTGAACAGAAGCAGATCCAAACCAAGTCACAGTGGGAACACCTTGTAAAAACTGTGGATGTAAAGCGGTAAGTAACAACGGTGGCACCCTAGACAAATTTTGTTAAATTACGGGAAATGTACAAACTTTCTAACATTTATGTATGTCCAGATAAGCAAAGTTTTAAGCATAAAATTGTGATATTCCCCCTCAATTTAAACATGTGCTGTGGGTGCTAAAAATTGATTTTTTGTTTGCTTTGTTGCTTTACGTCCCAAGTCAACAGCTATGGTCATGGCGGGATTGTCAGTTCACCTAACCACACTTTTTCCTGGACAAGCTTGAACAAGCGGTTAACCAGAACTTCATGCACATACTTAAGCTTGTAACTGACAGCAACCCATCTTGAATCAGCTGAAGGGAGGAGAATGGCCGTAGAAATTGTTTCATGATCAATCTTCATGAAAGTATTGGCTGGGATCAAACTTGGGACCCCTGGATCTGCAGTCGGACTCGCATCTGTAGCCAGACATGTTACCGACTGTGCTACGTGGCCCGGTGAACTGAAAATTGAGAGGGTTGTTTTGACTACCCACAGCATACGTTTTGGTTGATTAATTCTTCTTTATTCTTTAATTGAGCCTTAACCCTTTTCATTCTGATGGATTATCCCAAGCAAATTGATACATTAGTATGGAATTGTCCATTTTGTATTTTAAGGGGTTGCTGGTCAAAATTTCTATAAAATGATCTGTCCCTGTAGATTATTTATATCTTAATCAGTGCAGACGCTGATGAAATGTCGCCTTATGCATCATTTTATCTGGGTCTTCACTGTTTGCCAAACTACCTGTTTACCGGTATCCAGAATGAAACAAGTTAATATTTTTAGGGCTGATTATCTCACCTAAAATGAAGGTTACCAGGTCTAAGACTTGGTGGTGGCTTGTCAGTATTTGGTATGGTGAAAGCCTTGATCAAACTACTACTTAAATCTGTTTTGGGACTGCACTAGTACTGCTAGTCTAGATCTCCATGAACAGGTCCCTATAGCTTGGTGGTTTAGGCATCTCTTTCGCAGTGGGAGGTTGATGATTCAAATCCAAGTTGGTGCAAGACCCAGTCCCTTCTAATGAGGCTGGTTGATTATCCACCTTCTATTTAAATTGAATGGTAATGATAGTCCACCTGCCTAATGCTTGGTATATAAGGATTTGGGAAGAAAACATGTCCAAGATTGTAATTTATCATAAATCAGAAATGGCTGGCTGTTTGAATAAGGGTCACACCGAGTTTGATAAGCTTTCTGTCTCTATGATAGAAAGTGGTATTAAGAGACTTTTTTTTTTTAATTAAAGCTATATTTTGTTTCATGTATCAAAATTTTGAAAATGTCACTGTTCAAAGTTCGGTTTTAGCCTTTGAACATTGAACAGTTAAACTTCAGTTAACCCTTCGCTACAGAAAAAAATCACCTGAAAATGCCGTCTGCTGAAGTCATCTGCTGCATGTAAAGGACTAATTTCGGCATTCATAACAGTGTGGACCCTGGTCCTCACTGTTTGCTACAGAGACCTTGAAAAGAACAAGCAAATGACTCGCAGCAGATGATATTTAGTAGGGATTAGCAGCCGAAGAGTTAATTAGGCCAAATAAATAATTAAGTGTGTTTCGGGTAACTGGTCTGAAAATTTTAGGTAGGGTAGGCTCACATTTTTTTTCTGAAAAAAAATATATGAATAATTCAATATGCATAAAAAAATATAATGATATGAATAATTCAAAATGCATAAAATTATATATATTTTTTTTAGAACCCTAAACACATGTATGTTTTTATTTGGCCTTGTGTTTAGTATCTTACAAGATACTGATCTTGATTGTTTTTTTTCTTTCAGTCATACCATTCAGAAGCTAGTAATCTTGAAACATGTCAGTATCACCCTGGTGTAGCAATCTTCCATGAAGGGTATGTAAATTACATAACCAACATAAAAGGTACATGGACAGATCCAGGAATTTTTTATATGTTGTAGATGTAAAAAAAGTAAGGTAAACATATGATGTGATTAAAAATTTACAAACAGGGCTGGAATTTTTTTCCAAAGTCCACTTGTCCCATAAAGATTTTACTCGTCCTTACATAATTCTGCCCGTCCTACATCAAATTGCCACAGAATATATATTAAACCAAAAATCTGACCAAATACATGTAGCCAGTTTTTACCATTCATTTCATATTGTAGGGAGGGTGATAGAAAGTGGTGAAGTAATATAAAAACTGTTTTAAACAGTGATGAATATTTGTTTAGGGCATTTATGACAAATTTGATCGGCAAAATAAAGCACTTGCTGTCTCACAGAATTCCATATTGCTCCCCTGTCATTAAAACCTTTCAAAACTTGCTGCCTTTTAGTCCTGCCAAAGTTTGTTTGCTGTTGCTTGTTCCGCAGCTTGCTAATGTTTTTTCACTATCCCCACCACCTTTTTTGGCCCAAAGTTGCTATCATAGGCTCAACAAGCAAATGTCTGGGGTTTTCCAGGTGGGAATTACCGGACTGGTTTTAAATTTTTCCGTTAGAAAATACACTACCAAGTACTGATATTGATTATTTTGAGTGTGATACACTGTCTGTCTGGTTTTTGCAGGAAGCGTTACTATGGACAACTATAGTTTACGCATTCGGTTTACTGACTAATGAATCAATTACGATGTTTCCAGATAAAATAAATCAAATTTCTTTGTATGACTCTTTCCTGTTTCTATGGCACAGACCACGAATTGTTTATTTTCTGAAAGCAATTTTCACTCACCCTTAAGGACGAGCAGTTTAAAAAGTTTACTCGTCAATGAGAATTTCCACTCGCCATGGGGAGCGGACAAGTAGAATTTTCCAGCCCTGACAAAGGTTATTAAAGATTTCATGAATGATTATAGCATATTTACACTATGTATGCATTGGCTTTTGTTGAAGTTTTTCTTTAAAGCTTTTAAAAGTCTTACTCTACTGAACCTTTGGAACAAATATCTTACCTGGCCTGATGTTGGATACTGGTCTGACATATACCATCCCAGCCCACACTTGTGGCATCATTGACCTTGAGGATACAGTAAAACCTGGGTAAAACAACCACTCAAAAATAGACAAAATAAAGATCTTAATGTAAAACGGTAGCTTAATGAAGGTCGAAAGTATTGCAGAATGCTCCCATTGGAGCATTCTGCATTACTTTTGACCTGCATTAAACGATATGGTCTTGAAAACCAATTTGTGGTCTTTTTGAGAGTGGCCGTTTTACACAGGTTTTACTGTACATAAATGTGCTTACCTTGACTTCTGTGGTATAGAGCTAATTATCTTAGCATGACTTTGATCGTGATTTCACATTGTCATCAACCAGAAGCATTTTTTCAAATACTGACCTGTCTGATTTGAGCATTGTGGGTACATGTGACATATTTGTTTACCAAATGCATCACAGAGTCATGTGATTCGTCCGATTGGCTGATTTAATATTGTTTATCAAGCGCCTCATCATGTGTCACTGAAACCGTTTCCATGAAATGGCCATGCATGAATGTTTTCAAAAATATTTTAGTACATAAAATATGATCAGTCTTTGGCTAAATACCGTAATACCTATCATTGTTATGGTTTGGCTATCAAAGCTGACTAGATGTCTCCACACAAGGATTATTTATAGGCATTCAGTGCTTGTTACTTTTTAGCGTAGGTGTTTTGAGTAATGCAAACCGCGTATTGCCACAAACCCGATTTTTTTGCGTCTAAAGTGATGTCCCATAGCAGACAGGTCGATCCGTTGAGTATCGCGCCTGCGCAGACAAAGGTGATTTCAAGGACACTGCCAAAATCTGTTTGTCTGCATTTGATCTCCTGAAGTGTTGATTGGTATCACACAAAGTCTACTCCTATGTCAAGGACCCCCACAACAGTTAGAAAAACTAAGGATCAAGTCATTAAATGTAAGTCGGACAGGAAAGAAAATTATTAAAGTAAGTAAGGGTGCAAAGATCAGGAATCGATGCAATTAAGTACCACACCTGACCCAGGATACCAATGGGAAAGTGACAAATTCACAGTAGACACCACAAACGAGAGCCAAGAGGTCAGCCCTTTCCCAGCAGGTGACCACAAAGCACATATAAACAGACGGGCACAAAACATAGCAAATACAAGACAGGACAAAAACATAAAGGATCCACAAAGGAAGTACCGCCTTGGAACGGTCAGTAAAATATTTTACTGGAGGGCTTAAACCGGTTTAACGGCGCCAACCTCACCCTTAATTCAGATGTGGATCAAGACACATAGAAAGTCAAAAGTATTGCAGAATGCTACCCTTAAAGCATTCTGCAATACTTAAAACCTTCACTAAGCGATAATTTGTCTGGAAAACCAATTTTTTGTCTTCTTGTGTGGCCACTTAAGACAGGTTTACTGTAAATTTACGCGCACAAAGACATAGCAAACACAAGACAGAACAAAAACATAAAAGATCCACAAAAGAAGAACCGCCTTGGAACGGTCAGTAAAATATTTTACTGGAGGGCTTAAACCGGTTTAACGGCGCCAACCTCACCCTGAATTCAGATGTGGATCAAGACACATAGATATTTGGTTTGCATGAAAGACCCCTAACTTATCAATGCATCATCTCCTAAAACATATAAATCAAGATATAACAAGGAGATAAAGCAAGGATAAGGACTCAACAGTAAATTAAACTGAATACCGGAGCAAAAGAAATCCAACAGGTAAACCCTGGTGGGCCCGACAAACAGCCAAAGCATCAGGCCCCTACCATCTCATCAATAGAGAAGTCTTTAGGTCGGAACCATCATAGAGTCTGAAGTCTGACCCACCGGTGTGCAATTAGTCTTGGTGACCTCGGCCAAATTTCATGGGAGGAGGGAAAACATCTGTTTACACTTTTGTTTTGTTTAGCATGACTCTGACTGAGCAGTCTTTCAGGCATATAATATATGTTTACTGACCACAATTATCCTAATTATTTTACCAGTTCTTAGTGTTTATTTAAGTTCTTTAGTAATGCCCTACTTTAATCATAGCTCAAGATAAACAATATTTTTGAGTGTAAAATTGTAATATTTTCTTACCTATCAGTTTCAACATATGTTTTGGGTGCTCAAAAGAACCATCTCATTGAGATGGTTCTTTTGAGTGCCATAACATGTTTTGGGTTGAGAAGTAAGAGAAAAAAAAATAATTACACTCTCTTATCTAGGAGCCAGTTAAATCAGAAATAAGGATAGAATAATCTCAACAAAAGTTTGTGGCTGGACCTGATTTTAATCCCACAACTCCACTGCAATCAATAGAACTTGTACATTATTATATATCTGACTCTCTACTGATTGTGTTAGATGGCCAGGTCCCATCTTTTGTCATTGTTTCACTTTAGAATCAGCAGTTATTCAGCCTAAAGTTTAAGCTAGGACAACAGCACCTTCAAGCTGCATCAAAATGTTTTAACACAGTTTATACTGCTGTTGTTGTTTTTTGGTTGAAGCTAATTACAGTAGAATCTTGTAAATTAGGAGTTCAGGACCAAAGGTTTCATTTTGAATTATCAACAGATCAAATAATAGGGAAGTAAACATAAAAATATATAACCACCAAACATAAGTTCTATAAGGTTTTTTTGCGTAAAAGAAATGTCTCAATGAGACGTTTCTTTTATGCACCCAAAACATACCTGTATGTTATAGACAGTTATTAAAAAAGATCATTATCTGAATTCAGGGTGGCCCAAATTTATTTCAAATTTGCGACCATTTTCAAAAAGTCAAAGTTTGAATTTTTGAGATTTTATTGTATCTGTTTCTAATATATTCAGAATGAAGTATTGGTCATGTTGTAGAAGAAAAACTTCAGATTTCTCAAACTTTTTAGACCAAGAAGGCTGTGCTTCAGGGAAACATCTATGGATAAAAAAGGAGGTAATTATTTAACCTGTACATCCCAATAAATGGATTACTTATTACTGCCAGCTTTTACTTAAAGATACGTGAGATGATCTCTAGGGTACTATTTAAAGTTATTTTCTTTTTCATCTCAACAAGAATAATTCACAAATGCATTTTAAGAAGTTTTTTAGCTCACCTGAGCCATAGCCTGGAGGAGAGCTTTTTCTTTTAAAGCAACTGGTTCCATTCGATAATAATTGGGTACAAATAGTCCATGGGTTGCCATCTACCAAGATTACATAAATTATCTTGATCCGGTTGAAAAACATGGTCACCAGGGGGTGGGGGGAGCAGTTTTCCCTATGTACATATAGGGAAAATTTTATAAGAAAGCTTCTTGTCCAATTTTAAAACAATTCGACACAAATGGTCAATGGGTGACCCACTACTAAGATAGCTTAAATTATATTGATCTATTGAAAAACATGTTTGCCAGGGAGCTGCTGGCAAAGCTTGAGCTCGATGACCTTGACCTCATTTTAGATAGAGAAGGCTTTGCTGGTTTGGACATGTGTTGCAGTCAGAACAGTATGTGATGTACAGGTTGAGAGAAGGTTGGGGCCATGGAGGCCCAAGATTATGTGGAAGAAATCGATGTAGGACTGCCATGAGTGGAAGATCATGATAGTCTCAAATTGACACATATAAATAAATATCAGCCAAAAGGCAAGTTTGAACATTGTGTTTTTCATTGTAGAAAACTTGCAATTTTGAGATGAAATGTAATCTGTGGTTTTAATCTTTTCAACATTGCTTCCAAGCTTTACATTGAAGGACAGGTCTCCATACATAACTTGTTTAGCCCCTTCTTATTAACACATCTATTTGCTATTTAGGGGATCTTACATGAGTGCTTATATTCTATTGAATTTATTCAATGAGATGAGGAAAAGTGATAAAATGCGAGGCTTGACTCTATTTATAAATCATATATTTATCATATGAAATTAAGATTTCTTCGAAATCTCATTTCTGGCATAAAAAGGTTAAGATTTTGTCATATGCAACCTTGTTATGGACATCATTTGACAATGTTACCCAAGAATCTGTAAATCACTAGTGGTTTTATAAATTATCAATTTTAATGCATGGCGTTATTTCATTCCCAGACAAAACGTCATGTGATAATATGTGAGAAATTTTTCAATTCACATTGTATGGCTTAACTTTTTCATTCTAATGAATTATCCCAAACATATGTAACAAAAAGTATGGAATTGTCCATTTTGTATTTCATTGGGTTTCGGGTCAAAATTTCTTTAAATGATGTATTTCTGCCCCAGAATATTGTTTTTATCTTAGGCTGCATTTCATCATGGTCTTCACTGTTTGCCTAAGTACGAGTTTACCATTATCCAGAATGAAAGGGTTTAAAGAGGTCTTGATTTATACAAGGTTAGAAACATTTTTTCCATTTGTAATTTTTTCTCTTTTTTTTTCAGGATCCAAATGAGAAGAAATCCTGTCGTACAGACTGGTTCCAGACTGCTCCGTCTGTAAATATATCTGTGTTTGCTAAAGTAGCGGTACCAGACCAGTCCTATGTGGAGGTCAACAGAGTTATATGTAAAATACACATAGTTTTTGAGGGAGGAAAGAGTCTCTATGAACAAACTTTAGTACTTAGAAATGTAAGTTTCCTTTGTCACCGTAGACATTGACATAAATGTGTTCAATATAGTTATAACACAGTCATTTAAGCACACCTGAACCAAGGCTCAAATGAGGTATTAGTTTACCAGTGTTCCAGGATCTGGCCCGGAGGAAATAAAACTTTTTTCATGCTCAACTCGACTGAGCATGAAATTTCAACTGCTATTAAAACTGAAAAGTGAAGAAGTTTCTTGCTTTATGTCAGATGTGGTATTTATCATGCTAATAAATGTTAAAATGCCAACAAATTGTTGGCATTTTAACATTGATGAGCAGGATAAATTTTGTGCTCAGCTGAGTTGAGCATGAAAAAAGTTTTATAACCTCGGGGGTCAGTTCACATTTTCAAAGAAGTATATCTTTAATGTCAGTCAGCCAATTTTATTGTGATCATATTTTATGCAAAGCATCATCGGGTGGACGGAAAGGCTGCCTTATGTTCTTGGCCTGATTGAATTGGAATTTTGGTTGCCATGGCAACATAAAACTCCCATAGAGTTATGATAAGAAAACTTTAAAAATCTTCTAAGACATAAGACAAATTTTATGTAAAGTCGGAGAGTATAAACAGAAATAACTTCTGTTACCATGAGGCCCACAATTTATATATTTAGTAAATAGCAATGACTAGTCCCCTACAGAAATCCTGCGAATCTAGCACCTGGGTCACCTATATAAATCTAGCCAATCATGCCAAAGTGGTTCGAATTGACCATACCCCACGGGTCATTAGCTTCCATAGACTTGTAATGGGGGAACTAAGGAATGCTGCAGCTCAGTGGTAGAGTGCTAGACTGAGGATCAAGATATTGCTGGTTTGAACCTCCCCAGAGGCACTGCATTGTGTCTTTTTGCAAAACACTATCATCTGCTTAGTACTGGGTAAATCAAACCAGTTAAAACTAAACTTTATCTGTAACCTGGATATATTTTGGCATCTTGACACTCTTTTATCTAAATTTCAAGTGTTGTTTGTAAATGGGTTTAAACTTAAAAATACTTCAAATGAACCCTAATTGTTTTCATGACCTTACATGGGAAAATGTTGCAGCATAGACTGAACATTTCACCATTGCTTTTGTTTGTGAAAAGTTGAACGCCCCTGTGATGTTTTGTCGACATTATGACATCAAGAAGTTTACAGCTGGCACTGGCACCATTGTTGTTGAGAGAAATTCAGTTTAAGAAAAGGAATGATTTAATGTTTTACTGACATTCTCAGTGAAAATTTGGATAGAATCAGGTAAAATATGCAAGAAGATTCGAACAGCTTCCTCTGGACATGGCAAATGTTAAATGTTAATGCATGAAACGACATATGTGATCTCTATATTCAAACAAAATCCAGTATCTGAGCATGTTATTCTTAAAGGTATTTCATATCAGGGCAATCTCTAACAACCAAGATATATTTTTATGAGTGACCACATTGTGTGTTTCAAGTTAGTGAAGTGAGAAAGTTATCAAAATTTTACCCTAGGTAGTAATAGGCCATATCGCATTATCAGGTACATGTGCCTCAAACTATCAGATTATTGAGGTTTTCAGGCCTCGAGATTATGATAAGAATGCGAAACTGAAAATTAATTTTCTTATTTATCAACCTAAACATATGTTGTGGGTACTCAAAAGAACCGTCTCGATGAGACTGATCTTTTGAGCACCCAAAACACATGTTTAAACTGATAGATAAGAAAATAATCACAATTTTACGCTAAAATGTTTTGCTTATCTGGCCCTATTGGTTTTACTGCATAATATTTTCAGGCAATTATACCAGAGAAGAGCGAAGTGAAGATGATGGGAACAAAAGTAGAGATTATATTGAAGAAAGAAGAATCCTTCAGCTGGCCCACACTAGAAATCCAGCAAGAAAAGAAGAAAGATGACACAGAAGACGAGGCTGAAAAATAGGACAAAAATATTCTCAAACATTGCTGTAAAAGAAAAAAAATGGCCCTTTTTTTAGGCTGAAAACTCTGGGATTATAAGAATATGTCATGAGTTTGAGGGTGGGATAGAAAACAATTTTTTGCCCACTTATTGCTCAAGACAAGGTGTTCCATAGGCAAAACGCTGTGCGGAATTTCCTTATCCCATCCACATGACCTGCTTATCCCATCCACATGACCTGCTTATCCCGTCCACATGACCTGCTTATCCCATCCACATGACCTGCTTATCCCATCCACGTTACTTCAAATTATATTTTCAGAGCAATTTACACCTAAATATTATGTAGAAATATCAAAACGGCAATATTAAGTGTGTCTGCCATTTTCGCATTGTCGAATGAGGTCAAAAACATTTCTGACATCACTAAGATGTAACAACAATGTGACGCATGTTATTGACACAGTTTGGCGCCAGGACATCTTTGTCAATAGATACTGATACCAACCTTTCAAACCCCAATAAAAAACAAAACCGAGGCTTGAAATGCTATTTCGCTTCCATTTTTAGGTGCTAAACTATGTTTATAAAGGGACGGGTCTTTCTTGGTTGCATCTGGAAAATTTGTTGGTGAACTTATTTTTTTGATTGGAACAAAAGCAAAAAAATCTTTAAAAAATATGCGGAACTGATAGAATTCATATAAAACCTTGCTAGTTAAAAAGTGGGCGAGAAAAAGTATCCATCATGATGTATTGTTGTGGGATAAGGAAATCCCACCCTCGGACCTAAATAATTTTTGTCAGAAACTCGGCAGAGCCTTGTTTCTGATGAATTATTCTGGTCCTCGGGTGGGATTTCCTTGTACCACAACAATACATATGAAGGATACGCTTTGTCCGGAGGATCACAGATTGGCATCACGAGGCTTGCCAGGGGATGTCATCATGGCTACCGGTGATCGCAAGGGATGGATTTTTCTATCCAATCCTCACACAAATTATGGATTCTTTTTCTTGTTTACCACTAAATACCTTATATTATATTGGAAAATATGAAAAAGGCTTCCAGAAAATTTTGAATACGCTGTGATTCGACACGGTGAAGTCATTTTAATATTACAATGACGTCACAAATCAATGCAACTCCATGGTGCAGCTGTTCAGTTTTTCTTTTCTTTCCCAATGGATGGTATGGGGTTTGTGAGATAGAATTTTCTCATATGGGCAAATACAGTGGAAATCCTTGCCTGGTGTGCAAGATATCTTATTCTCCCACTTTCCAACATAGGAGATATGGGACAGCACACACGATTTTGTCACATTAAAAGCCTCCTTTAATTCTTTGCATGCTGGGAAATTTTTTCGTAATTTTTTGTTGTCTGCTGAATTTTTTCAAAATTAACTTTTTCCAAAAATTCTTTCAGCACCAGATGTAATAAGCAGACATCATTTTTATGACGAAAACATTGGAAGGATTAGGGCTTTCTTAACATAAAACCACCCCTAAACGTGTACTTTGGCAAACAGTGAAGACCCAGATGAAATGCAGCATAATGCTGCATTTCATCAGGGTATGCACTGTTTGCTAAGATCTAAACAACTTTCAGGGACAGAAAAACTTCATAATTTAGAAACTAATACCTGTAACACCTTAAAGTACAAAATGGACAATCCCATACTTATTGTATCAATGTGTTAGGAAAAATCCATCAGAATTCAAAGCGTTAAACCTGTTCTATTTACTGATACTATCAGATGTTGTGTGCAAGACGTGATAAGCACCCCCCCCCCCCCAAAAAAAAAAAAAATGTTTGTTTCAGGTTACATGAAATTTTAAAATAGGGACAGTAGGTAGGATTTTTTTTATTTTGTTAAAAGTTTTACATGGGGAAGATGGGGAAACAATATGGCCGAACCGAGAATCTCTTTGAAATCCCCTAAAAATGCTAAAAAAAATTAGGGTTAGTGGCAAAAAATTAGGCACGGTTGGGTAACCTGAAAAATACATTTTTTTTTATTTTAGGCCTAATAGAAAGGCCAAAAGTGTAAACCTTGATCAGACAGCAGGTTGATCTGATTTTATGCTATTTGATTGGCCCTCTCTATCAAAATATTTAGGACAGTTATGGTAGTACTTGTTCCAGTAGTAATATGCTTGAGTTGAAGAAATAATTACTGTTTGTTTGTGATATTGTAATGTCTTTTGTCATGACAATTGTGATAATATGTGTCAATTTTTATTGCTGCAAATTTTTAAGTTTTCCGAGTGATGTATATAAATTATGGTACCATGATAATTATCCAAAATGCTTGGACAGCTAGGTCTGGTCAAATTGCGTTAACCCAGATCAGAATGCTCCTGTGATGATCAGACTGCTCCTGGGAGCTGTCTAATCAGGGTTTGCACTGTTCGGGCTGTTCTAACACTACATTTGAGCCGTGCCATGATATTTCCATCAATGTGGTATGTGTGTCCAGCAAAGGCTCAGACCAGCCTGCGCATACGCCCACACTGATCAGAGCCTTTGCTAGTCGCTTGAATATTCTATGAATGTTAAGCTACTGACTGAACATCATTTGAGGTGACTAAGCTTAAAAGGAGGCTGCACGTGCTCATCTGAGTCTACACTTGTCAAAATGCCATATTGTTGGAAATCACGTGTCACGGCTCATTTGACACATCTCATCAGGTAGTGAAATGGACAAGTTCAAATTTTAATATAGACATTGTAAGAGGTTTAGATGTCTGAATATTTAGGGAAAGTGAAGTAGGGTAAAGTCAGGTAACTTCGGACATCGGTAAGAACGCCGGAAATCGAGTAAATTCGGACACACATTTGCAAACTGGAAATCTAGATGAGCCGTCTCATCGGGATTTTCATTGTTAGCTTAGTTAATTTGTTTTTTATTCCAATAATTAAAATTTAAAACAAACAAGGTCGCTGCTTGAATTTAGCCGACAGTCCGAATTTACCTGTCTTTACCGTACTCTATTATAATCTTATCAGATTGTGAATTCTACTCTATTTGATGCCTTTTCCTGACATTGGACGTTTATCACTTTATGTTGTCAGATGGTGACTTGATGACACATGTTTAACTTTCTGCCATTCCTTTGTAGAAAACTGGTATACTTATGCATTTCATTTGTTTGTAAACATATTTGAGCGGTGATATGTGATTTCCAACAATGTGGCATTTTGACAAGTGTAGAGTCAGGAGCCTGTGCAGCCTCCACTTAAGCTTAGATACTCCAAATGATGTTCGGTCAGTAGCCTACGAGTCATAGATTATTCAAGCGATTAGCAAAGGCTCTGATCAGACTGCGCGTATGCGCAGGCTGGTCTGAGCCTTTGCTGGTCACTCATACCACATTCTTGGAAATCTCATGCTGCCGCTCATTTTAAAAATGGGAATAGTGGGAGTGCAGTGGCTTAGTGGTAGAGTTCTTGACTCGAGACCGAGGAGTCTCACCGGTGTCACTGCGTTGTGGTCTTTGAGCAAGACACATTTATCCTAGCTTAGTACAGGTTCAACCCAGGAGGACCCGTCCCTGTTTAACTGAAAGATTGTTGATGGGATGTAAAGAATCAAATCAAACAAACAAACAAAAATGGGAATACCTCAAGAAAAGGAGGAAAGACAAAAAATTTGTACAAGGATTAAAAAATTCATCCAGTTTACCAACTTATGACCTTATCTCTTTAGCTCGAAGTGGTAGGAGTCACCCACCACTCGATGACATTTCAGACATATAGTTAGGACAGACATTCACAAATCCAGAATCTGTACTTTGGCAAAGTTGACTTCCCTGGTGAGAGCTTTGGACTGATTTTCCCAATTACAGCTAGTGAATAATTGTCAGTTTTGGCGTTTCACTAGATATCTATTTTTATCTTGATTTCATTCTCATATAAAGTAGTTTTTCAAACTTTATTACATCAAAGAAATGCAACCAATGCAAGTAGAAGTAATTTCTTTTCTTTTTTTTCAGATGTTTATGGTAGCATGGCATCATTGGGTCCACAGCAAAGTTTAGATAAACCCCGAAGCCCCCTTGGCAGTTAGCTCTTTTCTTGCTAGCAGCAAATTTTGTCATCTGCTGCTAACTATTGCAAACGGTTTGGACCTAGATCAAGACCTCATTAAAACTAAAATAACTACAAATAAAGAAGTTTCTTGCTTTAAGTCTCTTGGATATTGTATTTATCATGCTAATGAATGTTAAAATGCCAACAATTGTTGGCATTTTAACACTCATGAGCATGTTAAATTTTGTTCTCCGTTGATTTGAGCATGAAAAAAGTTTAATAACCTTGGGCTTGATCTTGATCCAAACCATTTGTCTGTGATATTGTTATTGTAAGAATTTTTGAAAAGGTTTGTTTTGGGAAAAAAATCAAGATGACAACATAAGCATGAAAAATTGCGCAGCATGCATTAGATCAATGATAATATACTTCCATGAATTTCAGGAGAATTAGATAAAAGAGCTGCCTAATCAGGGCCTTCACTACTTGCTATAATCTAGCAAGATTTCTGCAGGATGAAGAACTGGCATCCAAAAGTTTGATTCGGAAAAGAAGGAAGTGTTGGAAATTTTTAGATTTTTTACCCATCTGTGCTTATTAGGGCTCATATTTGGGCCGCAACAAAACCTGTATTTGGGGTTTCCAACAAAGCCAGACTCAAACCAGTCTGCTCAGCTTCAGAGACCTGCTGGAAAATATCACCTTTAGCAAGTTTTGATATGATAACTTTCCATAAGTGAAAAACAAATGCGTTGATCAGACTGCTAGGACGCACAGGCAGGTCTACACCTTTGTTGTTTGCAAACGTTTTCTCACACCTAGACCGATTTAATAGATAAAAAGTTTCAACATGCTAGTGAATAATTGTGCTTAATTTTTAGTCATCTGCATACTTTGTTCTTATTATTGTTTCAAAAAAAGATTTCAGAAATATGATCAGAGTGTCAAACAGTCAGAACCAGATAATGCCTGGCATTTTGGTCTGTGCACAAACTGTTTTAAAGGTTATGAGCAGGCAACTTCTTAAAAGTCATCACTAGGTGACAAAAAAATCTAAATAAATACTGTCAGTTCATGAAGCTTTTTTGTTGTTTTTTTTTTTACAGTCTGCAGTGCCGTAAGAAGGTTTATTCAGTGTCTGATTGCTATAACATGTTTGTATGATTTTCATTCATTTGATATGAAAGCAATAAAGAGTTTAAAAATGTGTTTCATTGCATAACTTTTAATTTCATATTAACCCTTAAAGCGCCAAGAAAAAATGCATCTAAAAATATCATCTGAAGTCGTCTGCTGCAAATAATTGCCTAGCATTACTGACGAATTAAGTATAGAAGCAAACAGCGTGGACCCAGAACAGACTGCTCCTATAGGAGCAGTCTGATCTGGGTCCACACTGTTTGCCATAGAGGCTTTTTAAACATTTCAGCAGACAAGAAAAGCAGACGACTTTTGTTGTGATTGTCTTTTGTTGTGATTGTCGCATTAAGGGTTAAAACTCTTAACCCATAGCCTGCCAATATGATTTTTGTCCTGAAAATGTCATCTGCTTTTTTATGTCTGCTGCACATACTCAGGCTCACTTCAGCCTTTATTTTATCACCAAAGCAAACACTATGAATCCTGATCAGAATGCTCCCTTGGGTCCATATTTGTTTTTTGAAATATAGGCTACCTAAGAACATATTAAATCACACAATTAGGGAGCGCAGTGGCTCTGTGGTAGCGTACTTGACGCAAGACCTAGGGGCCAAGGTTTCGAGCTTCACCGGGGTCACTGCGCATTTTTAAATTTGGCCTGTTCTTAGATAATTTTAAAATAAGGCTTAATATTTACAAGTCACATGAAATATCAAGCCCTTTTTCTGAACTGAACTTTATTAGGCATGAAACAGGTTTAGGCCATATCTAGATACTGGGTTAGCGCTTTACCATGAACCAGACCACGGAGCAACAAGAGGACGGTCACCCCACTCAGACTTCTTGGTCACTTTCCTCATATCTAGATACCATTTTTATCAAAGAACATGTACCATTAAGGCAAGAAATCTTTCTAAATGTCATTTGTGAAAAAGTGGGAACTCAGTGGTAGAGTGCTTGACTCGAGACCGAGGGGCCGCGGGTTCGAGCCTCACCGGCGTCACTGTGTTGTGGTCCTTGAGTAAGACACATTTATCCTAGCTTAGTACTGGGTCAACTCAGGAAGACCCGTCCCTGTTTAACTGAAAGATTGTTGATGGGATGTAAAGAATCGAATTAAACAAAAATTTGTGAAAAAGTTTAATTTTCAAACTGAATAGTTTTTCATGGCTATGAATGGACAAACATGTAAATTATTGAAAAAACATTCTCTTACTATGATTTGTATCAGATCTTGACACAGCATATAACTTTTTCTGATTTCTCCAAGATTACAAGTGCTTTTACCACAGGTTTAGATGAACAAAAAAATTCAGCTTAAAGATGTGAATATTTTCTTACCCATCAGTTTAAACGTGTGTTTTAGGTGCTCAAAAGAACCGTCTCAATGAGACGGTTCTTTTGAGTACACACAACATATGTTTTGGATGAGAAATAAGAAAATTAAATTTTCGCTACGCACTCTTAACTAAAGACCTGCTTTACATTAATTTACTTTAGTACAGTCTGTCACAGCGTCTGGATACACACTTGCGCCAGGATGCAGTTCTTTGTGGAGCTTGCCAAAGGTAGCTTCTCTCCCCTCGCTGTAGCCTCTGACACCATATATGGAAGTTGGTACCATTTCCACCAGAAATGTCCAAAATATTCTGGAACATTCTCTTGAGACGGTTTGCAATGAAGAACATTACTCCTCTTTCAATGATAGCCATGGCGTCTAAAACTCCATTTTAAGACCATTTTTGGCTATTTATGGAAGTTTTTGAAACACCCTCCTGTGAGCATTCTTTCTTGCCAGCCATCCACTGATCAATTGCGCTGTCATTCGTTGCCGAGAAATACAAATTGTATTTCTTGCTGTAGGTCATTCCGTCCACAGAATGGCTGTGTCGTCCAGGTGTTTCAAGTTCAGCATCAAACCTTTTTCCACTGTTGCGTAGTACAAACGTGGGATTTTGATAAAAGTCATACCCGCTAAAGACATGGTAGCACACATATCTAAAGTCACAGGACATCGCAATGCCGTCAATTCCCACGCTGAACTGTAAAGGAGAGAAACCGTTAGGAAAGGGGTGATATCACTGTCGCAGCTGGGTCAAATACCATTGACAGATTCTTTATCAAGGTCTATTTCTGTTTCTTTATATCATATATGATACCCTTGGCCGTGATATATATGAAAGCAAGTTCACCATTGACGTAATCAAGTACAAGGTCTTTCAAAATACTCGATTTGCAGGCACACTATTTTCTGGAAACACAAATCTTGACACTTCTTGTTGCGTCTGGATTTTGATGGCAACCACCTTGCTGGGCAGAGAGAATTCAGTAAAGGGTCATCCGCATCCGGAAACAACACGTGACCACTGTCAAGTATCCACATAATGTCAGGTTTTAAATGCTATTGTCAATATTGGTCATTTGAATAGCATTGCAACCCCCAGTGTTTGAATGTTTCCGTATGGAAAAGGTTCCAATCTCAATCTTATCGGGGACTATAGAGTACTAACTCTTTCAATGCCAGTCACGACATGTGTCAACTGCTACCTCATCTGCTTAGGTACAATGTACTAAGGTAGCCTAATTAGCAAATAACATAGACCAATATCGGACTGCTACCAAGAGAGCAGTCTCATCAGGGTTCATAATGTTTGAAGTGCATTTGACGTGAAATCATGACAAAAATATTGCAAGAAAAGTTCAGAATCAGTGTTTGGCATCTCAATAAACCATAATAATCATGGTCAGCGAAACAAATCAGCAGCTTTGTTTTAGAGATGGTTGTGAATTAATAAATTATTAGTAAACAAGTTCATAAGTACTAAAATAGAAAGTACAGATCTAACGCTCTGTATTTCCTTACCATGCGCGGATCCAGAGGGGGGGGACAGGGGTCCGGACCCCCCCCCCCCCCCCCCCCTGAAAAATAAAAAAATGGTGGCCCGCTTATAGTGGTATTTGGATCTCCTCATCTAATAAAAACACAAAAAAATCTGTCAAAGTTGGACCCCCTCTGAAAAAAAAGTTGGCCCCCTATGAAAAAACTTTCTGGATCCGCGCATGATTTTAGTACTGGGCCAGTGCACAAGATTCCATTACTTATCACAAAGACTTGAGCCAAAATTCAAAGTTCTAGCATTACTTGATGGATACGCCGGTATTAATTAAGGGCATTTGCGCATATGGGATAAGTATTGAAATTTCGTCTGCTTGTTCATTTGTAGCTCAGAATGAAGCAAATCTATTCCATTTAATCCTGGCCCCGAGATTATAAAACTTTTTCCATGTTCAACTCAGCTAAGCACGAAATTTATCATGCTCATAAATGTTAAAATGCCATCAATCGTTAGCATTTTAACATTTTTTAGCTTGATAAGTACAACATCTGAAGGTTTGAAAGCAAGAAATGTCTTTATATTTCTGCATTTTAGTTTTTGTGAGCAGTTGAAATTCCCTTTAATATATTAAAACATATTTTTCTCAGAAATCACTTGGCAAATTGAAATCAAATCAAATGTAAACTCCTTACGATAAGTTAGCCAAAATTTATATAAATTATTCTGGTCACATTACCAAGATGGCTGCCATGCCCATATAGGGTTAAATCCTTTAAAATCTTCTAAGGCCGATGAACTTGGGGCTTGGTATGTAACATTTGGGATGTTGGGTCTTAATGTCGTGGTCAAATTTGCTTCCTAATGCATTTAAATCGGAAAAAATGAAAAGTTGATTTTTTGAAAACTGTTAAAGCCAAATTCATTATTGTCACTTGATATGTTAAACCTAATGAGTCAAAAAAATAAGTTACAAATGTCAATTTTGACCTCTTACCTTTCAGCCAAGGTCTCTAATGTTCAGGTCCCATTAATATATTAAAGCTGCATAGTCTGTAACTTTTGATCTTTTAATTTTAGAACTAATGTTTCTATTTTTCAAGCACACAGTAAAAAAACTAAAATTCAGGTATACATTTTACCAATTTCGTAAATCTAAGCAAATTATCAGCATCAAAACAACAGCATTTATGTTAAAATTAACTGTCTATAATTATTGGAGGGACGCAAATAATTACCAACAAGAGAAAAACACACCTGCTTTATAAGATAATTCACTTTTCCGTGCAGGTTTCAGCTATAGTGAACAGATTTATTGTGAAAACATAACTTATTTCTACTTTTACAAATGATTTAAAAACAAAATAAAAAATTTCGAAAAATGTTCACAGTTGCAGACTTAGTCTCTTTAAAACATATTTTTCTCAGGAGCCACTAGGCCAAATGAACTCAAGGTTCATATGTAGACTCCTTACGATAAGTTAGCCAAATTTAATACAAACTGTTCTAGTCACATGACCAAGATGGATGCCACACCCTGGTAAAAACCCTTTAAAAATCTTCTCCAGAACCAGACGGCCGATGACCTTGGGACTTGGTAAGTAACATTGGTTGGAGATGTGGGCACTACCAAGATTGCACAATCATATGAGGATCCTAGGGTATCCTTGACCTACTTTGTGACAAGTTCCAATTTGATTCCTAATGCATTTTTATAGGAAAAAAATTGAATTGTTCATTTTTCTATAACTGTTAAAGTCGAAATCATAACGCTTGCCAGAAATGTTTAATCTAATGAGACAATGGACTTTTATAAGTATTAAGGTCAAACTGAATTTGACCTTTCACCCAAGGCCACTCATTTTAGACTGCCATATACATACATTGTATAACATCTTTTTTTTTTCAGAAAACTCTTGGCTGATTGAACTCAAATTTCATATAGAGTATTGATTCGATAAAACTTTACAGATGTGACTTTTGTTTTAGGTTACTTGACCAAAATAGCCACCACGCCCATATTTGGAACAACAAAATATGTTAAATAATAAGCCTAAGTTAACATTGACCTAGTTTAATATTAAGATCTTATGACCCAATATCAGGACCTTCAGGTCCTCTAGTTTCATGTTTGTGTGTGCGTATGTGTCAAAAATGATTTCATAAGAGACCCTAGCTTTGTAAAATGAGAACTTTAAAACATTCATCACAATGTTCAATCTAAATGCATATCGATTTCGGGAGTGACAATGCTTTCCCAATCACTCATTTGAGCGATCCAGAGACCAAGGACCTTCTTGTTTTTAAGTTCATTTATATTTCTAGCTCCAACAAGTAGGATAAAGCCGGGTAAATTCGGACATCAGGTCAATTCGGACACACATTTACGAACAGTGTAAATCCAGATGAGACGGCTCCTTCTCCTCAGGATTTTCACTGTTTGCTTAGTTAATTTATTTTTTATTCCAATTTTTGAAATATGAAACAAACAAGGTCGCTGTCCGAGTTAAGCTGTCTGTCCGAATATACCCGACTTTAACCTAAAGTTTAGTAGTAAAGTGTGATTCTCTACAGCACAGTAACCTCTCTGCGTGTACTAAATAGGCCTAGTGTTAACTGGTTAAGAAAGGTCTTTCCACAATCCATTATAAAACTTCAAATAATTGAAAAGGAATTGATGCTGAAAATATTGCTTTTTCTTTATGAACCTGTAGTTGCCTGTGATAATTTTAAGCGTTTGACATCGTGTCTGACACGCAATGACGTTACAAAATTATATTTTCTATAGGTGCTGTCTTTCAATCCAATTTTCTCTAAAATATGTGATATTTATAATTCTTGAAGGTTGTTTACAGTCTTGCAGTTTAGGTGTATATAAGGTGAATACGAGTCTGTGGAGAATGTTTTAACCAATAAGGAAATGTTCTGATTACTAAGGTTATTGCATGGCAAAGGCTGTATGTAGTATACCTCCCCCCATTTGGCTCCTCGAGCCCAAAAACTCAACGTGGAAATGTATTTGCAGACAATTATTTTTCAGGCATAATATTTGATTAAATATCCCATAGTTTATTTCTTTTCAGGTAGGTCCACTATAAAAAATAACAGTGCGATATATTTAATTTAACACATTATGTCTAGACGTTCAGGAAAATATTTGTATTGCTGAACGAACTTTCTTAACACCCTTTAGGACCCTGTACCCATGACCTACATTACACTCTCCAGTGACTGTCATAATTTTGTTTTGAGTCAGACTAGAAATGAAATATGGCAGTCACTGGTCAGTCAAGCAGTGACGTGTTTCTCTGCAGCAGTGAAAAGTGGCGAGTATATACTCTTGAAGTAAGTACTATGAGCAGGTTTTGCTAATGACCTCCATTAGCAGTGTCCTTATTGAAATGGTCTTGGAGGTGGGTTTCTGGTTGCATTGTGTCTGCTGCTGGCTGCTTGTGGGCTTGGGTCTGGCAGTTGGTGTGGATATAGTCGGTATGGGTATTACAGATTGACATGGATGATGCTTCAGATTGTCAGTTATACATGTATTGATTATTATAGTGTATGTAGGCATACGTTCAACATACATGCGCCTTATTTAATTGTTTTTGACTAATCATAATCAAGCTTTAGTTACTTAATAATTACATGTCTATCTTAATTTTATTAATTGTGATTTATATGCTGCCTATTGGTGGCCCATGATTGGAAATACATTATTCTGTAGACTTAATTCTATTCTATCAATTCCATTATATTCTATTCTATTCTATTCTATTGAAATGGTACGGATCTTGATTATACATTTAGCGTATAGAAATATCAATTTGTACAGCCATCGTATAAATGTATTTTCTTGGGATATGCCCTTTGGTGACTGAATATTTGACTTATTTCCCTAAACGTGGGCTGATCGTGTTATCTCGCCAAATGTCTGTACGTCATCAACTTCCGCTAAGCCGGTCCTTGTACTGGCTGAGGGCAATATACAGTCAACCCTCTTTACAATGACACTGTTTGTCGCCAAATAATTTGACGTTAAACTGAATTTCTGTTGTAATGAATTCAAATTTAAGCTAAACTGGTACATTTGTGCAAATACTATTGACGTTGTAAAGAATTTTGCTGTTATAAAGAATGTCGCTATAAAGAGTTTTCACTGTATCAGATGACGTGTGCAAGATACATTTAACATGTTTAATGTATACCTTATCTTTACCAAATGAGGAATATGAAGCCTCAAAGTATAGACTGCTGGTGCCAACCTACTACGAATCCCACATGTATGACAGGAGCTTGAAGTTCGGACCGTATATCACCTATATAACTTCAAAACCAAAAGCTCGCAGTGCCATTACGTAATGACATTATGAGCTTTTGGTTTTGAGGCTATATAAGTAATATATATATAAGGGCCAAACTTTAAGCTCCTGTGTGTTCGTACAGCTCACTATTAGGGGGAGCGGCAAACTTAACAAAGGTTGAAAAAACAAAAAAAAAAAAAAAAAACCTCCTTGCCCTTCCAGGCGAAATAAAAAAAAACATACATTCAGGAACAGTTTGAGTGACACTGTGCAGACGACACAATTGTCACGTCGATCCCTACAAGATTAAGACCTGCTTTAGAATATTTACAAAATTCAAACTAATGATGCCCCACACCTTTACTTAATACAAACTAGAAACGGGCCCGCGCAAGCGCGGGTTATGATGAAAAGTGTTCTGAGCTCGGCTGAGCATGGCAGATGTCCTCATAAATATTAAAATTGAGAACAATTGTTAGCATTTCAATATCTAAGAGTAGGATAAATACTAACGAAATTCTGATATGAATCAAGGGCCATAACTCTGTTATAAAGTATATTATCTATTTCTATCAACCTAACTCAAAAATAAGGCGGTAACGACCCAAGGGTGAATCTTGATCGAAACAACGCATGTAGCATAACGCACTACTATATTGTTAATCGAAGTGACTGTACCGTACGACAACCAACGTATATGTATGCAAATGAAAACTGTAAGTTGTCATATCAACTTTAGTCCTTTTCCAATGCTTTTTCATTCCCCTGAGATGGCCAGATATTGAGGGGATGCAGACCTTGGGTCATATTTTAATGTCTTACTCATGCTTGTGCTGGCTAGATACTATATGTAAAATATGGAATGAACTTCACAGCTTAAGAGAGACCCACAGATGCCTGTACACACCATAAGCTCATTTATGAGCCTTCGGCTCAGATGAACTAAAAAGTATACGAAATTTTGTGACTGCAGGAAAAATAGGCCAAAGTTTTCTATTCTGTCTGTATAGATTAATATAATTGATAAAAAGAATACAGCAAATTCATTCTGTATGAAAGAAAGACCAGTAATCGAACCAATGGCCACTTGGTCGATAGTAACACTCTACTGATTGAGTTAAGCAGCCCATCAGTTAAGAGTGGTGTATATGGTTAAAGCATTAATGAATGTGGCATTAAATCCAAAGTTTCAAAAAATGTCTACTGTAATATTCCAAAATTTTATGACTCCCTAAACTTTGCTGTAAATATGCCAATAATTGAACCAAAAGGGTCTTTATAGAATAATACCAAATAAAGATATTGACAGAACTGCAAACAGTGAAGACCCTGATTAGACTGCTTCTCTAGGGACAGTCTGATGTGGGTCTGCACTGTTTGACCATACCTAATTGTCCAATAAGTTGGGCATTAATTTCATGGCAATTTCTTTTGGTAATTGTGTTATCTTTCACGACTATTGATGAGGACAGTGATTATTACAATAAAAAGAAATGGGTATATACACTTTAAATTTATGTTTTCAACCAAACACATGGTGTTGGTAATCAAAAGTACTGTCGCAATGTGACGGTTCTTTTAGGCACCCAAAATATAAAACCATGGTTGCAAATAGAGCTTACACGTTTACAAAATTTTGTTAAGGTTTAGACGAATTCCAAAAGTCGAAATGATTCCGTTTACACGCACCTACACAGCATTTCTACACGTCGAATCACGGGTTCGTTGTAACTACCATGCAACAACAGACTTCTTTCTTCATAAGAAATGATACCTATGTAAAGCTTTTATATTTGAAAAGCAAAAATGAAATCGGTATATACATCCGCTGAAACTACCAGACAACAACAGACTTCTTTCGTCATAATAAATGATACCACTGTAAATTAAGCTTATATCTTTGAAATACAAAAAAGTATCAGACTCAAAAGTGCCGTATCAATGAGACGGTTCTTTTGAGCACCCAAAATATAAAACCATGGTTGCAAATATGGCTACCATGTTTACAATTTTTACACGGATTTTAGAAATCGAATAATACCACGGTAAAGCTTATATCTTTGAAACACAAAAAAATCGGTATATACACTTTAAATGTTTTCAACTATAACATATGTTGTATGTACTAAAATGTACCGTCTCAATGAGACAATTCTTTTGTGCACCATAAATATAAACCCATGGTTGCAAAAGGACTTCCATGTTTACAAATTTTTACACGAATTCCAGAAATCGAATGTTACCAATGTAATTATAATATCTTTGAAACGCAAAAAAGAAATCAGTATATACACTTTAAATGTTTTCAACCAATATATATATCTTGTGAGTTATCAAAAGTGGCGTCTCAATGAGACGGTTTTTTGAGCACCCAAGATATAAAACCATGGTTGTTAATAGGGCTTTTAAGATTTTGTAAACGTTTACACGAATTCCAGAAATAGAGGTGGTGCCACTGTAAAGCTTATATCTTTGAAAACGCAAAAAAGAAATCGGTATATACGCTTTAAATGTTTTCAACTAAAACATATGTAGTACCATCTCAATGAGACGGTTCTTTTGAGCACCCAAAATATAAAACCATGGTAGAAATTTTGCAAATGACCTGTGCATAAAAGCGGGGTATGGTTGCAAATGATTTGTGCATAAAAGCAAAAAATAGGTGTGGTTCGGTAAAACAGTCGAGTTTCCAGTGGTTTGGTGTGTTCAGGGCTGCACGGCATTTCTACACGTCGAATCGCGGGTTCGCTGTAACTATCTTCTTTCATTATGATAGATGATACCACTGTAAAGCTTTTATCTTTGAAACGCCAAAAAATCGGTATGGTACACATTAATTGTTTTCAACCAAAACATATGGCCACATATGTTGTGGGTGCTCGAAAACCGTCTCAAGAGACTGTTCTTTTGAGCATCCAAAATATAAGGGGTCTGTAGCCTGTAGGTCAGCATTTTTTTTTTCAAAACTCTGCTTTCAGGGCAGGTAAGTTTTATCTTATTTGCCTATAGGCTGTGAGGATTATTTACGTTTTGATTCGACAGGTACCCGTATGATGAACAAAAATATATGGAACATCGGTAAGAAAAAGTCTGCAAGAGCCGGAAATAGACTAACAATAACTCTTTAGGTGCCAACTAAGTATTGAAACCACACACCCTGATTTCACCCCTAAAAGTATGCGTTTCCTGTTCCAAGCAAAACCTTCGTGCATTATTCATTTTCAGAAATTTGACAATCCAGAAAATGGGCGAAAGGCAGGGTATACATACATGTATATATGTAGTTAATATTAAAGAAATAAGTTGTTAATGGTGAGGTAAACTTTTTTTGAGAAACATGCCATACTACTTTTGTCGCAAGAACTGAACTGCAGCAAAAATACTTAAAGAATCTGATTGGAACCTTATTTGGCAGACTGTTGAGAAATGGTCTTAGACTATTTGAATAGACATGTTGCTGTAAATTTACCAAATTGGATCCATTTACCGGATCAAGCCTAAAAATGGTCAATTAGCTTATTTATCTTGTTTTTTTTTTTTTGTTTTTTTTTTTGGGGGGGAGTGGGGGTGAGGGTTGGGCATGTTAGGTCAAGGCGCTCATTGGAACATGAATTTAAGCGCCTAGTGTAACTGATGCTACCCACATCATCTAATTGCAAATTTTAAGACGTCTGCTGTGTCATCTGTTGATGACTTGAAATGCTGCTGTGGCAAGTAGTGTAGGCACAGATAAGACTGCCTTTTAGTCCACATTGTTTATCTGGAAGTATGGAACTCAGCACAGCAGACAACAACAGCCGGGTAATATATTCTATTGCATACAAAATAACTAAGTACCATTATTCATTTATATTCACCTTTCTAGTAAAAGAAACCACTCAGGCCAACAAAGAATATGAAATTTTCGGGCCATTTTGAGTCCGATTCGGTAAGTTTACAGACCCCCCACCCCACCATATCTAAATCCTTGTCAATACAAATGCTGTAGTAGACTTAGAGATATTGTTTATTTTGAAATAAAAGTAATGAGCTTTCGACAGACTTTGTTGTTTCTTTTTTTGTCCCTTACTGTGGCACAGGACGATAGTCCTAGCCTACGCATGTGAATGACATGGTCACTTGTCTGACCGCCACAATATACGTTGGACGTATGCAACAACAACAGCCGGGAAATATATTATAATGCATACCAAATAACTCGGAACCATTATATTCGTTCATTTCCACCTTTCTAGTAAAATAGACCACTCAGATCAACAAACACAAAAACATGGCATTTTCGGGCTTGATTGGGTCTGATTCAGTAATTGGGCCAGATTCGGTAAGTTACGAACCCTCCAAATCTAAATCAATTTCAAAACTTTTTTTTCATAACATAGACTTAATGATAATGTTTATTTTGAAATAAAACCAATGAACTTTTGACAGACTTTGTCATTCCTTTCTATGTCCCTTCCTGTGCATCCTCGTTTACCCAGGGGTGAAGCATTCCGTTTCACTCCTTTCATCACAGATGAATGCAGTGTAGCGGAATGGGTTACGCCTGGGTTACCGAGGATGCTTCCTGTGGTGCAGGATGATAGCCTATGCATGCCAATAATCACTTGGAATTCGTTAACCCCCCACCCCACCCCAAACAGTATTTCCCCACCCACAGGCTCAGATTCAAGACCCCTCTCAAACACTTGAAAAGTCAAGTGATCGGCCAAGAAATCTGCTTAAATGTCTAAACAAATGCATCTTTCGAGTGATGCACACTGTTGTCGTTGCAATTTGAACAGAAAAATGTTATCGCCGCTTCTAAAATGAGCACCACAACTTGAAAAAGTTTTGACCTTTCTCTGCCGACAGAATCGACAGAGATAAACCAGTAATGATCTTCTCTGAAACACTCTGGTTGTTTTTGTGGAAAATCAGCGAGACTGAAAAACCCAGCTGACAGCAGCCATCTTTGTTTTTTTATAGGGTCATTATCTTCCAATGGGTGGACATGCACAGAAATGTTATCGGGTATGAAAGCCATGACCGGCCGGATCTGCCGTGCCAG
The DNA here is from genome assembly GCA_964019695.1 of Loripinus fragilis. NCBI lineage: Eukaryota > Metazoa > Mollusca > Bivalvia > Lucinida > Lucinidae > Loripinus > Loripinus fragilis. The sequence continues at coordinate 16,951,549 of OZ026517.1, read as the reverse complement.
AAATTTATTTTAATATACAAAAAACAATATTATTTACCTTTTTATTTTGCAAATGAGAAAATATCTTATGCAGAGGATAGAGCAAAAATGAACAGAGAATTGAACCTCTTTGTTCTGTGGGAAATTGGATTTCTGGCGCGACAGATCGAACACGGCAGCACCATGCGGTCACGGCTTTCATAACCATCATATCACGTGTCAACTTTGACCCTTGCAAGTGACGTATGACCGCGCGACATATGGAAATACACCTTACGACCAATCGTTGCAGCCTTTCTTGGTAGAAGTTGGGAGAATATGAAAACATAGATCGATATCGTCCATTATCATTAGTTGATAAAGAAGGCGTTACCCTGTCAAAATTGATGGGAGATTATGGAATCAAAAACTGAATTGTATCAAAAACCTCAAAAACGAAATTAAAGTATAAGAAGGTTAGATCGAAGTTATCAATGGGGACAATATCTGAATAACTCGGTGTAGAAAAAATGCTGGTAAAATATACTGTTTCCGAGTTTTTGAGCGCAAAGGGCTCCTTTAGTAGTATAGATAGGCGTAGGATAAGGACGGGACACAGTCAGAATTCCTTTGTTGAAGCCCTAGTGGGTGCATAAAACTGGGCGCTTTGTGTGCGCTTTATATGCCTGAGCCAGGAGGCCGCACTGCGCCGACATTATAACCGAAATAGTAGTAGCTCATGTGCGTTAAAGCCTCCTTGGCTCAGTTGGTAGAATGCTAGACTTGAGATCGAAGGGCTGCAATTTTTTGTTTGCCTTTTTGTTTCGAAACAAAACAAACAAAAACACTTCAATGGTTTGTGGGTTACCATGCTTAAAGGAAATAATTTTGCTTCATATTTACAAGCATACGAAATTTCGGTAATTATCCCGAGTCATTATCTAGTATGCGAGCAGCAAAGGTTCTTGTGAGTCTGTGCATATGCACTACATAGGGATTTTTTGGTGTTCTTAGGGGCCCAAAATCCCTATGGAATTTAGGTGACTTTTTCCCAATTTTGAAGAAATATAATCCCAATTTAAAAAAAAAAGTAAACTAAAGATTGGCATTTTCATTTAGTCAACACACACACAAGGTACATGGTGACATTCGGCAATAGTATTTGAATATGTATAATAGCTAGTTTTTGTTTTTATTGACCAAAAATGACTTGCACCATACCTGTGTAACAAATTTCCCAATTTAAGGGTTTACCGCGCTACTTTTTCCAATCTAAAGGCTCTAGGGCCCCTTCCCAAAATTGCAAAAAAAATCACTGTATCGCAGTCTCTCCTGAGCTTTGGCTGTTCGCTGATACGATATTTGAGAGCTCGTACACTGGCCCAGCACTGAAACTGAAGTAGTGGTAGATCTTATTTTCTATTTTGTGATCCTCGCGCCCGCTTATACAATAATTTAATCCACTACTGTCCTGCTAGCCAAGAGTGATAGCGACATCATATTTTGTTTACAAAGTTTTTTAGGACTTAGAATCGATAGATCACTTGTGTATTAAGCCTATCCGCAGGATAGGATTAATACACAAGTGATCTCTCGATTCGCGCTAGCTCAACTGGAATGTACAAGTTAATGGTTTACTTAACAATTGTGAACAAAATATAACGTCACTGTCACTCTTGGTTGGCACGACAGTATCATCTGCAAAGTGTTCATTTGTTTCTGATCTTAACCCTTAAAGCACCACGAAAAATGCATCTGAAAATGTCGTCTGCTGAAGTCGTCTGCTGCAAATAATTGCCTAACATTACTGACGGCTTTAAGTATTAAAGCAAACAGCGTAGACCCAGATCCACCTATAGGAATAGTCTGATCTGAGTTCACACTGTTTGTCAAAGAGGCTTAATCTTTAAACATTTCAGCAGACGACTTTTGTTGTGATTGGCGCTTTAATGGTTAAATAGCGTTTTAGTCATTAAAGTGTCTGCTTTTTGCGTCGGCTAAGTAAATTCAAGTGCACTTCAGAATAGGTTTTATCATGGAAGCAAATCCAGGGAGCAGTCTGATCTGGTCCAAATTGTTTGTCAATTAGGCTATTTAAGAACATAAGCACACAGTAAATTGGACTGCTTCACTGTTCGCAGATTGACGTATAGTGTAGCAGTCTACTATAAAATATGCGCAAAATAATGCTTTTGGCAAACACAACTTGCACTTTTTGATTGCAATATATAACCGCAAAATGCAGATGAACAGTAATTAACAAACCAGGAAAATGTTTTCGAAGATAGCACTTTATTTTCTCTTCAGTGTTATGTGTGTGTCCTGTTTCAAACGCAGAAAATTATCGCCACCTCGGCTGGTTTTGAGTTTCGTGGTACTTGATTTTGATTTTGGATCGGACGAAGAGAGACAGACTGCCCTCGAAACTAAATCGTTTATCCCGAAAAACTGTTTCCTGAATAAAGTGGAGTCTTACAAAGGATGTCTTTATGTTTCAACACCAAGGATATTTAGTGGCGTTCCGTTTTCAATGGTTAAAATAGATGAAAAGGGAAAGGGTGCGCCGATTTTGGAACCTTTTCCATACAGAGATATTCAAACGCTTGGGAATTGCGATGCTATTCAAATGACCTTGGCATTTAAAATTGACCCAAACACTGACATTATGTGAATACTTGACAGTGGTCACGTGTTGTTTCCGGATGCGGATGACCCTTTTCTGAATTCTTTCTGCCCAGCAAAAGTGGTTGCCATCAAAATTCAGACGAGAAGTGAAGTGTCAAGATTTGTCTTTCCAGAAGATGTTGTGCCCGCTAAGTCAAATATTTTGAATGACCTTGTACTTGATTACGTCCATGGCGAACTTGCTTTCATATATATAACAGACACGGGTTCTGAGGCACTTATCATATACGATATAAAGAAGCGCAAATCGATCTCGATAAAACATTCGTCAATGGCATTTGACCCAGCTGCGACAGTGATACCCTTTCCCAACGGGTTCCCACCCTTAGAGTTCAGCGTGGGAATTGACGGCATTGCGATGTCCTGTGACTTTAGATATGTGTACTACCATGTCTTTAGCGGGTATGACTTTTATCGTATTCCCACGCATGTACTACGCAACGGTGGAAATATGTTTGACGCTGAACTTGAAGCTCTTGGACGACGCAGTCATTCAGTAGATGGAATGACCTACAGTACGAAACACAATTTGTATTTTACGGCAGCGAATGACAGTGCAATGGATAGATGGATGGTCGGCAGGGATGAATATTTACAGAGGTATGCTTCAAAAACTACCATAAATTCGGTACAAAGAATAGCCCAGAATGATCTTAAAATGGAGTATTTAGACGCCGTGGACATCAATGAAAGAGGAGTAATGTTCTTCATGGCAAACCGTCTCAATAGAATGTTCCAGAATATTTTGGACATCTCTGGTGGAAATGGTACCAACTTCCATATATGGTGTCAGAGGCTACAGCGAGGGGAGAGAAGCTACCTTTGGCGAGCTCCACAAAGAACTGCATCTTGGCGCAAGTGTGTGTCCAGACGCTGTGACAGACTTTACTAAAACAAGTTAAAACGTCAAGCCGCGTTTCCGTTCTTAGAGAATTCAGAAACGTTAAAAGATGTGTCATGATTGTGTCACCATAGTATGATTCTTTTAGTGCCAGAAAGGTGCTTAAGCGACAACGTATACATGTACACCGTCTGAAAATAGCTATTGTTTATGACTCCTATAAAATACCTCCTCTGATTGGGTGAAACTAGCTTGCACTGGTTGTGAAAAATCATGATGTCAAACAGTGATGAGCTCAGGACTTTATGTCAGTGCTGACAGACAGCTAAAATAGATTGTCCCAAATCTAGCGCAGGTGACATGACTTTTTTCACTGCTACCTGACAGCTAAAATTAGACATTGAAACACTGACTGGTTTCTTATGTATATTTCACAGGTAAAATGTTTGCTCATTTTATGCGAACAGCATTTAACCCATTTATGTCAAATGGAATTTCCCACCGTTATCAATTGAAACAGCCCATTTATGTTTTAAGGGATGTTAGGTGGTACTTTTTTTTATTCAAGTTTTAATAGAAAATTATGCAAGCAAACAGTGGAAACCCTGATCAGACGCCCCATTCTGTGGCGTCTGATCTGGGTCTTCACTGTTTGCCAATGTCCCACAAAAAGGACGCTAGGCATACATGGATTAATAATGCAATTATTTTGCTATCTCATAAGAGTTCCAGAAATTTGGGAAGTGGATTGTTGAAACAATCTTCCTTGTGAAAGCGCATTGGAAACATCTGACTTGAGTTTTATAAATATGAAAATACTTTAAACAAAACTAGGAAAATAAAGACAGTGTCATATAACAAAACAATTGGTGCATTCATTTTCGGTTAACATCAGGATTAGACAACCCTCGGAAGTGATGTTCACCTCGGCTTCTCCTCGGTGAACATCAATATTCTCGAGTTAGCAAATCCTGATGTTAGCCTCAAAAGAATGCAACAATTGTATAATGTAATATACTGGATCGTCACAAATGCGATGAATGCGTCAAGAAGGCTAGTCTTAATTGACAAAAGCAATCATGGCAGAGTTTGTTATCTCTTTATGTCATAGGCATGTAAGGTTTGGCAACTACTGGCAGTCGATTCGCATGGTATTTCAAGCCTTATTTGAAGCAACAAAATTGAAAGAGTCGTCTGCTGCACATTTTATGTTGCGCTTTTAGTAGACTTTGCAAGGTGTCTTTGTCAAAGGTGAATAAATTCCAATTTCACCTAAGTTTGTCAAATGAGCAGATACCATGGCTGTGGAAATACCATGCCCGACTTGTCCGACCTGGTCCTATTTCATTCAGGACAAGTTGAAAATTTCTATTTACTTGTCCTTGGACAAGTACAAATGTATTAAGTTAATAAAATTCTGTATTTCATATTTTGATTAATTATTACGAGCTCACATCTTGCATTGAAAACTGTGGATCCTGATTCATACAAGAGAAGCCAGCTGATCAGGATCCATACTGTTTACAAGAGTTGATCTTGTTTCATACTGTTTTTGAAAGAATAAATAGTTCTCTAAGCACAGATTTTTTCTTTTGGACAAGTAAAATATTCTATGGACAAGTACATTTTGGCTTTTTACTTGTCCCTGGACAAGTAGAAAATTTTATTATTTCCACACCCCTGCAGATACACACATTTCCATCCATCTTCAAAATTATTTATATAACCAATCTACACAGGATTGTTTCTGTAATGAAGATGCATGCGCGAATCCAGAGGGGCGACTGGGGGCCCGGACCCCCCCCCCTCCCCACACATACACACACACACACACACATCCTGGAAAAATCACGCCATCATCGGTCAATGACGCCGATGGTGGACCGCTTTGTCTACTGGAGAAGTTTTCTTTGACATATTGGTACAAATCTCTCTGTAAATTAAGTTGATGACTAAATTCTTTTATCATAATTTGAACCCCTACCTACCCCCTGATGAAGCTCTGGATCCGCGCATGAGATAGTATAAAGAAGAGGGTCATGCTATAATTAATTTATGTAACCCATGGGTGCTCGTCTAGATTTCATACACTTATAGCACCATACAAAGTTTTCTTACCTTTTAGGTTTTGTAAGCTCTCATCTAGGGCTCGCATACTCTTATAATTGCACTAGGCCAGTGCAAGCACGGTTTGACCATGACAAAATTCATACAGAACTATAACTATCCTATGGTTTAAACATATTTATTCAAGAAACACTGAACAATGTCATATACCGTAATAAGGTAAATGATGGAAGCATATAGGCCTAGCTTAAATAGTTCTCTTTAAATCCAAATTTATTGTACAAAGGGATCTTTCACAGAAAAAAGGTCTCAAAAATAAAGTTGATGGAATATGGGATATTTTAGTGAGAATGGAATTTTCATGAGTTTTATCATATTTTTGAGAATTGAGCTTCGACTATATACATGTATACTATGCACAATAAGTTTAGCAATTTCTTATGTTTCGCATCTTTTTTGTGCTCATCTTTGTTCAGTGTCGACCAATTTCAATTGCAATGACGAAAACAGGATCTTAGGCAAATAAAACCACGAAATTTCAGACGCCATAATTTAAATAGGCATTTGGGGAGAGCAAGACTTGCAGAAGCGGTCAGTAAGCAAAAATCACATCCGTAGTAAGTAATGCTAAAATGATAAGCATTTGATGTTTCGTTTGGTGGTCTTTCATCTTCCTCATGCATCATACGCCTTTAAAAACTATTGGTTATGTGACAGATGTGATAGAGATTTCATGCTGAAAAAAATCAGGTGCCATCAATGACGTCAAAACGTAGTCATCATTTGATTAAACTTCTAATGTAAATTGGCATTTCAATTCAACAGAGTATCAGTTTACAAAGATATCATAGGCTTACAATGAAACTCATCCTATAGTTGATTTAAACCTTAAGTTACAATAAAATGGTGCGACGCATTTGCGAGATAACGGTGACGTAAGATTTTATCTTTCGGCTCGTGCACTATAGTAGAGAAGATGTTTCTTCAACAGTATTTGTCTGAATGTGTTGGAAGGCATCAAACAGTTTTACTTGTTAATGTGGTTCAAGAAAAACCGACTAGAAACACCGTTTAAAGGCATTAACGTAAAAGCATTAGTCAAAACGTCAAATCGTGAAAACTTGGTCTTTTATTTCTCTGAGAAAGTTCAGAAAATTGCAGAATTTGCTATGCTTTTATGGTTTTCAGTGACCAAACAATCGTTTGAAAATGATGTCGGCTTCCCTCAATGATCAAAATTACCCACGTTAACCGCTTGCCTTAAAAATAAACGTCACTTTAGCACGGCCGCTGCGTTTGGTAATTCTGTATTTTTTAAATGGAAAATCTTGTCAGATGATCGGCGCTTGTATCTTCATAACAGCAAATGAAACTCGAGATCTGATGTGGATGGGCTCACCCATACAAAACAATTGCTAGATTTATTGTGCGTAGTATATTTCATCAACAATTACTGAAAATATGCCATATTTTATGCGGTCATTGTCCATCAGGGACATGCACGCCAAGAAAACTATGACTTTGTTCGTTTTTTTTTTTTTGTTTTTTTTTTGTTTTTTTTTATTTTTGTTTTTTTTTACAGACATTTGCGTTTTATTTGAAAATATTTTATTGTGGGCACAATGTGTTGAGTGGCGAGCCTATGTGATTGTTGTTAACGTTCAAGAATGATACCTGGGTGATACTCTGTCAAAATAACTTGTTTAAAAGATTCAATTCCTTGTTAAAGTTGGTTGGCATAGCAACGGAAAGAAAAACTTAAAAAAATCTTTTTACCAAAAAAATACAGGTTCGATTAAAAATTATTTGGCACGAATGATCCTTGGATCTTCCTCCATCAGGAATACTAAAACAATTTTGAGCCATCGCATAATATGGCCAGTTTTCTTTTGCATATTATGTTGCTCGGAACCAGAGGGGGTCCCCTCCCCTGGAAAATCACAACGCTGAAGGTTTCCTTAGAAATACTGCTACGGACCCCTGGAAAATAACAAAGCATTACCAAGCCAGCATGTTGGGTCATCATCGGCTAGCCAACGAAAAACAATTAAAATGGCGGTATATCACCACAGATGGTCAATCGAATCAAATTATCTAACTGTAACGAAACAGAGAAAATCATAGCTAAAGAGACTAACTAGTTGAGCACACGGCGGGCCCAATCAAGGAAGTCATTAGGCACCAACCAACCGAAGACATTCATGGAGGCACCAAACAACCAACAATAGAACATATCAGCTGACCCTCCACTATATTGTTTTTAAATAAGGGGGTAATGTGCAAAGTATCTTGCCAAATATAACTGCCTGGTTTGAAAATTATTTGGCAAAAATTGTCCTTGTGTGAAAGTAGGATTGAGCCATTACATTAGAAACATTCATGGAGGTATTAGTATGATGTGCGGACATATAAAGACTAGAATCTTTAGGTCAGATGTGTAAAATGATTTGACACATACGGCTTTGTCGTCCTTCTATCAAATAGTGTCTGAAAAGTACTGTTCAGATACACACAAAAATGGAACAAGAGGAATATGAACAAGAGGGTCCATAGGCCCTGGATCGCTCACCTGAAATCTTGTCACAAGAAAAGGATGCTAACCACAAAATATAAATCCCATTTCTCCAACACCTAAGTCCATCTTGAGTATCACTCAGATCATAACAGAAGATTATATATCAATTCACTAAGTTCAATCAAAATTACGTATCAGCACAATTTCAATGCCTGACCTTTTTACCCAACCCAAAGGTCAGGGGTGTGCATAAAGTCAAACTTGCATAATGTTTTACAACTCTTTCCCTTTAATTTGATATGCAACATGACCTTCTGACAAAACAGTTTTGACCTTTTGATCCCATCTGGGGGACATGGGTGTATAAAAGGACTGACTTTTAGCTTGCATTGGGCTCTCTGCTTCATTCAATTTAATTTGGCATGCAATATGACTTCTTTCAGAAGAAAAAAAGAAATTGACATTTTGACCCCACCCCATGGGTCAAAAATGTGTTTAAGAGCAAAACATTTGCTAGCATGCTATTGTATGCCTCATTTCTTTTAATTTGATATGCAACATGACCATCTTCTTAAAAAGTTGATTTTATATAATCCTATGTGACCCCTGCTGCGTCCCATTGTGGCCCCACAGGCATAATTTGAATAAATTTCGTAGAGATCTACTATGTGATGCTACATACCAAATATCAAAGCTCTATTCTTTTTGGTTTCAGACGAGAAGATTTTTTTCATGTTTCCCTATATAAGCCTATGTAAAACATGTGTCCCTGAGGTCGGGTTCATTTTGGCCAAAGGAGCATAATTTGAACAAACTTAGTACAGGCTTACTAGGTGATGCTACATACCAAATATCTAGGCTCTATGCCTTGTGTTCAAGACAGTAATATTTTTTTTCATATTTCCCTAGATAAGCCTATGTTAAACATGTGACCCCCGGGGCCACTCCATTTTTGACCCTAGGGACATAATTTGAACAAACTTAGCAAAGGTTCATCATTTGATGCTACATACCAAACATCAAGGCTCTATGCCTTAGGTTATGGTTTCAGACAAGAAGATTTTTTCACGTTCTCCCTATAGATGACTAAGTAAAATGTAACTAAAGAGGCGGGCCCTTTTTCGGCCCCAGTGGCATAATTTGAACAAACTTGGTGGAGACCTACTAGACGATGTTACATACCAAGTATCAAAGCTCTAGGCCTTGTGGTTTTAGACAAGAAGAGTTATTCATGGTTTCCCTTTATAAGCCTATGTAAAACATGTGACCTCTGGGGCGGGACCATTTTTGGCCCCAGGGGCACAATTTGAACAAACTTGGGAGAGGTCGACTAGTTGCTAATACATACCAAATATCTAGGCTCTATGCCATGTGGTTTCAGACAAGACGATTTTTTAAATATGTTCTCTAGATAAGCCTATGTTAAACATGTGACCCTCCCCCTCCCCGGGGCCAGGCCATTTTTAACCCTAGGAAAATAATTTGAAAAACTCAGTAAAGGTTGATTAGTTGATGCTACATACCAAATATCTAGGCTCTATGCCTTAAATTATGGTTTCAGACAAGAAGATTCTTCATGTTCTCCCTATAGAAGGCTATGTAAAACATGTGACTACGGGGACGGGCCCATTTTAGGCCTTAGGGGCATAATTTGAAAAAAAAGTGGTAGAGACCTACTAGATGATGTTACATGCCAAATATCAAGGCTCTAGGCCTTGTGGTTTTAGACAAGAAGGTTTTTTCATATTTTCCCTAGATAAGCCTATGTAAAACATGTGAACTCTGGGGCGGGGCCATTTTTGACCCCAGGGATAAAATTTGAACAAACTTGGTAAAGGTTCATTAGTTGATGCTACTTATTAATTATCTACATTCTATGCCTTGTGGTTTTAGACAAGAATATTTTTTGATATTTCCCTATAGAAATAGAAAGTGAGTATGATCAGGAAATACCACAATCACAAACCGCAGACAACCCAATGGCACCGCGAGGAAGAGCCGCTCAACCATCACGAGACACAAGGAAGCCTATGGAAACATGTGACCCCCGGGGCGGGCCCATTTTTGGCTCCAGGGGCATAATTTGAACAGGCTTTGTAGAGATCTACTAGATGATGCTACATATCAGATATCAAGGCTTTAGGCTTTGTGGTTTCCCCTAATGCACTTCATTCGACGAACATGCTAGAGCCCAACTCTAAACTTACGAAAAGACAACCAAACAACCTCAATAATTTCAAAATTACATTTATGTAATTGATAAGAGCACTTTGTCAGTCGACTGGTGTACACATGTAACACCGAAAGTACAATACAGACATTACTATACATTTTTGCTTCTAGCTTTTAGCCAGATAATACAGTGAGCCACTTTAGTTACGCACCACTTTTTCAGGGCCCACATTTTTTGATAAAAATGCTGGAATCGAATATTCTATATGATAATTTACTTATTGACATTTGATCTGTTTGGTGACATCGAAAAAATATCGAAATCACTCATGCGAATCATTCTGCTACGTCAAAGGCAATTTTGACAAAAAATGCACGTGCAACCTGAACGTCTATATTTTCTATTTGCGTTTTGCGCTTGGCATTAACGATGGTGATCGTTGTGACGGAAAAACACCAAATACAAATATTTCATTAAACTAAAACCCTTTTTTTTTGGCCGTTGGATTTAGTAACACCGTTACTTTTTGAAGAAATGCTCGTTTTGACGTCATATTAACGCCAGTTACAATAATCAAACAGGTTTTCCTTCTCAAATTGTTTTGTTATATCTCTCTTGTTGACATAGAAGTATCAAAACGCTAATACATCTTGCCATTGACACGCTTTATAGCCTTGGTAGCAGTGACGTCATCACTAACATCAACACCATGACGCCAATAAATCCACTATTTTTTACGAATATAAACGGCGGATATATGGTTGTTTAAAATGAAATTAAAAAATAAGTGTTTTGATAACTAATTTACTCAGAATCATACGAAATTTTAACTTACTATTAAAAAAGTCATAAAACCAATTTTTTGGAAACCTTGGCCAGCTGGGAACCAAAAAACATTAAAACGTTTAAAACATGACGAAGTCAACAAACACATTCCAGTCTTAGATATTGCCAAGAATAAACCGGCTGTCATCTCTGGCATAGCAGAAATTCGACACTGAAAAAGTGCATTGTGATCCGAGTTTCATTCAAAAAATGCAATGTGAAATGGTGTTTTGTCAGGATCCATTTTCACATTTATTTCTAATCCGATCACAATGAAATTTCAAAGGCTATTGCAAATATAAATGCGCTGTACGCTGGTATTCTCAGAATGAAAATATGATAATTATTTCTTTTCCGTGAAATTGTACATTTTATAAGTGGTGCGTAACTAAAGTGGCTCACTGTATGGTAATATGTTACTTAATTTATTGTAGCTTGCATATTGTTTCGAGTCAAACGAACACTCAATTAGTTCTCGTCTAATAAAACTCAATATTGCATATCTACATGTAGGTCAAATGGGCTAAAAGAATGAAAACTTTAAAAAAAATAATTTTGTCTGAATCCACATGGCTCAAAGCTTTGATATTTAGTATGTAGCATCTCCTAGTAGATCAAACCAAGTTTGTTTGAATTATGGCTCTATAGTTAAAAAGGGGCTCCACTCAGGGCCACATGTTCAACAAAGGCTTATATAGGGAAAACATAAAATAATCATGTCTAAAACTACAAGACCTAGATATGTAGCATCACCTAGTAGATATCTACCAAGTTTATTCATCATTTGACCCTGGGGACCCCTCCCAGGGGTCAAATGTTCAACAAAAGGAAACATAAAAATCTTCTTTTCTGAAACCACAAAGCATCGCGCCTTGATATTTTGTATGTTGCACCACCTTAGCACACCTCTACCAAGTTTGTTAAAAGAATGGCCAAGGGGTTAGAATGGCCTCGCCGCAGGGTCAACATGTTTTACGTATATGCTTATATAGGGTAAACAAAAACAATCTTCTTGTCTTAAACCGAAATGCCTATAGCCTTGGTATATGGCATGTAACGTTGCCGTGTATACTTTAATTTTAGACTCTTTGGCTTAATATGGCCCTGTTCAGGGTCACATAGGCTGTTTTATATAAATTTATATCCAGAAAACATCAAACGATGTTTCTTGTCTAAATTGCAATGCCTAGATGCTTTGATATTTTCTATGTAACATAATCTAGTAATTTTCTACCAAATTCGTTCAAAAAGGCCAACCTTTGGGGTCAAAAGAGCGACATTGACTTATACTGTGAATGCACAAAATATAGTGTCTAAGCCATTCCGCTTAGAGTCTTGGTATTTGCCAGTACATGTTACACTATCTAGGCGTCACCAGGGGCGAGGCCAGTTTCCAATACATATCAAATTCATTATGTTTAAATAAGCAAAATATTTGAGCGTAAAAGTGTAAATATTTTCTTACCCATCAGTTTTAGCATATGTTTTGTGTGCTCAAAAGAACCGTCTCATTGAGGCGGTTCTTTTGAGTACCCACAATATATGTTTTGGTTGAGAAATAAGAAAATAATTTTTTGGTACGCACTCTAAACTAAAGGCCTGTCAATATAAAAGAAGTTTTAAATAAAACTCAGGTGTGCGGACCTTTTGATCCTCGTGTTCATTACTTTCAAATACAATATATGTTTTTTTTTGTTCTAACGCTTATAAAATTAGAGTTTAAGCCTAACGGCCACACGTGTCTTCGTCGATAAAATCACAATTTGAATTCTACGTTGCTTAACTGCTTCCGTAGGTTTAGCAATACCCCACAGACACACCATTTTTGAAAAATCTGAACAGTATCTTCGTTGCGTCCATCCTGGCTGCTAGATGTCTGGTTTGCGTTTGCGCTATCAATTGCAATAAAACTCTCGAATCACAGATTGAAAATATAGTTGAACTTGCTGCAATTTTAGTATCAATCACTTATATGGTAAATGACATTCCATGCAACAAGCCGCCCCATTTTTTTCTTAAGCGACACTTTAGGGCCCTTTGCATGTTTCTAAGACAAAGTAAGAAAGCCGGCAAAGAGCAGGAAACGATACAATCAAGTACCACACCTGACCCAGGATACCACATGGTAAAGTAACAAAACTACAATGAACATCACCAACAAGAGGTCAGTCCTTTCCCAGCAGGTGACCACGAGGCAGCAATATACAGACGCGAAAGCATGAGAAACACAAAGTAAGCAAGGGTGCAAAGATCAGGAATCAATACAATCGAGTACCACACTTGACCCAGGATACCAATGGGAGAGTGACAAACTCACAGTTAAACACCACAAACGAGAGTCAAGAGGTCAGCCATTTCCCAGCAGGTGACCACAAGGCACATATAAACAGACGCGCACAAAGGCATAGCAAACACACGACAGCAAACTTAAAGCAATTATAAAGAAAGGAAAGTTGCCAACCGTGATTGGGTTGACCACCAAGCATGCAGTATGTTGCAATACATTAATGTTATAGCCAATATTTTAGTGGGAAATTATTTTAATGAACTGCGCTGAAAAAATATTAGAGCAAACAATCTTCTTCAATTTATACACCAAGTCACCATAGAATTTAGGTTCCGAAAGTCCTTGGCGCAAGAGAGATTTAAGTCCAACTTGAAATTTAGATATCAAATCATAGTATCGTCTATAAAATTAAGAAAATGTTTTGCGAAATTAGTGATACCGATAGCCTTGTTTAAGAAGTTTCTGAGTTTAATTCAATTTATTGCGAGTGTTGAAGTGAGTAACATAGCTAGATGCTCTAGAAAAACGAATGAGTTGAGAGATATAGACTCCATAGGATGTAGAGCTAGGAACATCACCATCTAAAATGGGAAACTGACAATTTCAAACTCAAAGTCGTCACGTTTAATATACTATTTCCATAAAGTTAAGCATATTTTTATACGATCCCGATTTTCGAAGTAATGAAAAAAAATTAGTTTTGGGTTTTATTCGACATGTACGAGGGTTGTCCCAGTAAATCGTGGACTTTTGTTATAAAACGAGATTGTCTATCCGGAATTTTATGAAATTTGTATAATATTTTAATATACATCTACGACACGTTTTCTACAAATATGGATGCAATCACAGTTTAGATAACAAAGTTATGAACCTTTACTTGAGGGTATCTCTGCGTATGCGGAGCACGTCACATATTATTCTGCTGTATTTTCAGAGAGGGTGGTCAAATGTTTTGGCTACTCTTTTTATATAAGCTTAAATGGTGTCATATATTGCCATATATTTGTTGAGTAAATCTCCCTGGTTCCAGTAAAGACTAAATTGTTAGTTTAGATATGTTAAGCAATCAAACAAGCGCGATCTTTTAGATTTAATAAGAGACAACATATTTACCATTAAAATAACTTACAGAAAAATAGCATGCGTTCCGTTAAATTGGCGAAAATGAGCTTGTCTTTGTGATATAATAAAATAATTTTACACAAAATCCATTTATCGATACTAGTGACTCTTCAACCAATCATTTAACATTTAAAGAACGTAGTTTTATGTGATAAATTAGCTAAAAATTGTTGAAAGTCTAATTTTTGCGCCGTACCGTTTTTCTAACCTTAACATTTTCTGAAAAATGAAAAATGTAGTAGGTTTGTAAAATCGTTTATAAAATCAATGCGAATGGCCATAAACGTTTCAAATTTTCAAAACTTTACCTTGCATGGTTACTAGTTGATGTGGTAATGCATTGTTTAAAAAAAACACAAGCGAAATTTGATCGTATGTTCACTACCTTTTGGACTAGAATTGTTTCATTACAAAAATTTTGACGTGCGCCGCTCACGCCAACATACCATCAAGTAAAGGTTCATTAATTTGTTATCTAAACTGCGATTCCACCCATATTGATACAAAATGGTTAACATAAGTATATAAACATATCATGAAAATATCACAGAATAACTGGTACACAGTTTCGTGTTATAACAAAAGTCCACGATTTACTGTGACAACCTTCGTACAATTGTATTTTAGCTACCAAATTTGGATAAGTTCGATTAGTTTCATTCACTACTGTCCATGGACGGGAAGCTTACGACACAGTACTGTCCAGGAGTTGATATGCAAAAATGAATTTCTTTTACTGTTGAGTCATGAAAAAGCCTTAAAACGCGTATATTGGATAAATCTACAAAGAAGAAAGAGGACAGAATGTGTAAAACTGCCATTAGGAACGCTTGTATGAAACAAGATGAAATTGCAAGGGTATTAAACGTGTCTCAGAGTGTTGTAAGAATACCTTTGAAGGAACATAAAGAGGGTGGTAGTATTACAAAAAGGAAACTGTCTACATTGATTCTTGAGTGCAAGGAATTGTTACTGAAGCATAATGGTACGTGGTGCATTATCTGACGATCACCTGATACAGTTAAGGTGGTTACTGGGACTTTGAACGCTCAAAATTACCAGGACGAAATCCTAGGATCTGGTGTTAGGTCACCCTTGGACTCGCTTGATGGCCAGAACATGGTGCTCCGAGATGACATTGCAAGACCTCACTGTACTCGCATTATCGAGGAATACAAAAATCAACAGAACATCGCCAGTCTTCCACGGATGAGCTTGTTGTCGGACTTGAACCCTATCGAACACGTGTGGGACAAGCTCGGCTGACGTGTTTGAAACCGGGAACCATTCGTATCAAAACCATTGTGAACTTTGCTAGACTCTACTGCATGAATGGGACAGGATTTCATGTCTTGAACGCATGTACCCATATAATTTAATGATGAAATTGTGCCAAGTTGTTATTCGACAGTGTAAAGGCTATACTCGACATAAACCGGAAGTAGTGGATTAGTATGAGGCATTTCGTGATTTTTAGTACCAGATCCTGAAAGTGTATGCTCCAAAGAGAAAGTTTTAAAGAAATTACAACTATAACAGCCTTATTGTAAAAGTTTTGCTGAATCTTGGCCTCCATGCTGTTTTCATTATATTCTGTAAAATTTATGGGTAATTTTTGTAAGGTGTTTCCAGCCTATAAACAAGTCAGAGATTCCACGGCTTTTCTTTATCAAATCGCTGGTATTCTGCTTTGTTGTCTACCACAATAAATTGTTGGTATCTCTCAAAAGTTTCCGTTCTTACCGTTTCTAAAACCTTAGTGTTGTTATCAAATGGAATATGCTTAACTTTATGGCAATAGTATATAAAATTTGGTAGAAACAATATCATTAGAAATCGACAAATGCAAGTCTAAAAATGCGGCTTCGGTATCAGAGGTATTGGCTTTATGAAGTTGGATCTCTGAAGGGTATATTTGACTTACCATATTGTCAAAATAAACATTATTAATGTTTAAAAGATCGTCCAAATGTCTGGATGTAGTGTTTAACGCATCAATAACATCAGCCTGCTAATCATCAAAAAGAGACAGCATAAAGTCCCTCTCATAACAAAACAGGAATAAATTGGCAACCAGGGGAGCACAATTAGTGTCCATAGGAATCCCTACTACTTGTCTAAACAAATTGGTTCCAAATCGAATAAAAATGTTTTCCAACAAAAAGTTCAGCGCATCACGTACATTTTGACATGACCATGCATTATATTTTTGGGGATTTTCCAAGTAAAAAATGCATTTCTGTCATTACATGAAAGATAAGGAGAGCCTTCTCTCTGGAAGGTTCCTTCAACAAGATCAATAAACTTATATTTAATTAAATTATGAGGTAAAGTAGTGAACAGAGTAGAAAAATCATAAATAGACAAACCGGTCGCATTGAAACCTCTAGCTTAAAGTTTACCTAAATTTCACTTGAAAATAGGTTTTTACCGGATCTCTTATATACCTTTTCACAGTACTTGATAACATATTTTTAACAGCTGTAAGCCATGAGGTTAACAATATAGAAAGTTCTGTTGTCGTACAAGAACAAGAATTAGCAATAAATCTTGCTTTACAGGTTTTTATGGGGTTTGGGTGACAAGTACAACGTAGGAACAAGCCACAAAAACACAAGGGTCACAAAAGAAATCCAGATTTCCAGGTGTCACATGTCATTTAATTAAATGCTATCATGATATTTTACAAATGGTCAAGTTGTCAAGTTTGAGCGATATTGATATTAACATATCAGTTTAGAAATAGAAAAGGTTTGGGTTGAAAAATACGGTTTTGGTTGAAATTAAAAAAAAAACTAGAGCGCGCAGTCGATGGGGCGCCATCACAAATCCCCACGCTAAAGTTTTTGACTCCCCCAGAACTCCAAAGTCCCACCCCGGGGCATGACCTTGGCAACAGAATGAAAATTCTGTTCAATATGTTTTCTATCTTTCATTTGTGAGAACACACACAAAGTTTGGTATAAAAATCTTTGAAATTGACATGTTAATAATATTTGACCTTTTGACCTCGCCCCAAGGTTACCAGTTTTACCCTAGGATAAAAATGGTACTTGCATTTTGTTCTGCTCGTCACCCCCGTCGATTTGATATGCTACATGACCATGTTTGAATAAAAAATTGTTTGACCCCCTGGGTACCCCCAGTGCCCCAGTCCCACCCCTGGGGCATGACTCAGGTTACAGAATAAAAATCGCGTCTGATATGTTTTGTATCTTTCATTTGTGAGAACACACACAAAATTTGGTATAAAAATCTTTGAAATTGACATGGTAACCGAAGTTTAATGATATTTGACCTTTGACCTCACCCCGAGGTCACAAGTTTGACCCTAGGACGAAAATTTTACTTGCATTCTGTTCTGCTTGTCATCCCCGTCGATTTGATAAACCATATGACCATGTTTGAAAAAAATGCCCCCCTTGGCAACCCCAGCGCCCCAAAGTCCCACCCCTGGGGCATGACCCAGGGGACGGGATGAAAATCCCGTCTGATATGTTTTGTATCTTTCATTTGTGAGAACACACACAAAAGTTGGTAAAGAAATCTTTGAAATTGACTTTGTAATTGAAATTAAATGATATTTTACCTTTTGACCCCTCCGAGGGCCCCAGGGGGCGGGGCAAAAGAAGTTTGACGTTGCACGCCCCATTCATGTCAGTAACTCACACACCAAATTTGGTTGAATTTCGTCCAATGATTTAGGAGGAGATAGCCTAACGGACGGACGGACGGACAGACGGACTGAGGAGATTACAATATCCCCTTCGCTTTTAACCTGCGTCGCTTTAGCGAAAGCAGGTCTAGTAGTGGGTCCACTCCGTCCGTCCGTCCGTCTGTCCGTCCGTCCGTCCGTCTGTCAGTTTGTTCGTTTGTTCGTTCGTTCGTTCGTCCGTCCGCAACACTTTTGGGGTGCCTGGTTTGTGTAATCTGTAACTCCAAAAGCTTTCATTCCTTTATATTCAAGCTTTGCATAATGATTAGTCACATATTGAAGATGTGCACCTCCTATTTTGTGCACAATTTATTAATATTTTCTCATTTTTTACGGTTGTTGGACTTTGAATTTTTTTCCATCCGAAATGCATAGGGGGTGTCTGGTTTGTGTAATCTGTAACTCCAACGGTTTTCGTTCCTTTATATTCAAGCTTTGCGTAATGATTGTTCACATATTGAAGATGTGCACCTTTTATTTTGTGCACAATTTATGAACATTTTTATCAATTTTTACGGTTGTGGACCTAGATTTTTTTTCCATCCGAAATGCATAGGGGGTTTCTGGTTTGTGTAACTTTTAACTCCAACAGTTTTCGTTCCTTTATATTCAAACTTTGCGTAATGATTGTTCACATATTGAAGATGTGCACCTCCTATTTTGTGCACAATTTTTGAACATTTTTATCATTTTTTACGGTTGTTGGACTTAGATTTTTTTTCCATCCGAAATGCATAGGGAGTTTCTGGTTTGTGTAATCTTTAACTCCAACAGTTTTCGTTCCTTTATATTCAAATTTTGCATAATGATTGGTCACATATTGAATATGTGCACCTCCTATTTTGTGCACAATTTATGAATATTTTCTCATTTTTTACATTTGTTGGACTTATAAATTTTTCAGTATGTGCTAAAAATTAATTGCTAGGTGTGTGCGACTGGGGATGGTCCTATCTCCGTACCTTGCTCTGTGCATGTTTTCCGTGTTTCTTTCTTGAAAGCTTCGAAATTTTATCCTGCCAGAGGAGCCATCTTAATCGTAAAAATGGTAAGTATCAGAGATATAATATATCTTACTCATTTTGTTTTACCTGCATTAGCATACACCCATTAATCCATCCATTTGCTAGGTTGCTGGTCATCACTCATCCATCCATCAGCAGTTACATCCACCTGAGCAACCATCATAACATGAACCGGCCCAAATCTTTTCCCAAACTGAAGGGGCAATAGTGTTCCTGCTGTATTTCATATGCACATTCTTCAAGATTTGTGCAATTGAATTGAGGTTACATTTTTATTACCTTGACCTTAGCCTTGCAACCGCCCTCAGTAAAGCTGTTTTCCTCCATCATCCAGTCTAAGTATGTTTCCAAATGGCACCATCCACAGTTTACTTGTGCCATTACTTTTTCTGGTAAATACAGCCATATTAGCGCACTGTGTGCTAGAAATTCAGATTATCATGAAGTCAGCTGACCAAATCCATATTGATAATGAAAACTGAAGTAGTTGATATAAAATGAAAAGTCCGCTTATTGGAGCCTGTGCACTTATTCAACAGAATATCGCAAGTGAAATGTGACAGTAAACTGTGGATATTAGAGCATAAATCTTCAGTATTGGAAATGTATGTAAAACGTTTTTGGCTAAAAGTACTATAGTGATTCCAAGACATAAGTGACCCCCGTTTTTTGCTAATTATTCTTAAATGGTGATTTTAATTGAAAAATAAATTAGAGAAATTAATTTAGATATAGACCGCGTAAATTGAATTGATTTTTTCCACATAAATGTGAGTTTTTGTATAGGCTGGGATTAGATGGAATTTTGGCGTGTTTTTGCCGCTCCTCTTTGAATTAATCCCCAAGTGCACCTAACGATATAAATAAAACATGGTTTATACGGGTCAGTGGAGGTAATTCGTCAGTCCTACAGATAAGAGTGCGTAACAGAAAATTATTTTTCCTTTTTCTCAACCTTAAAATATTTGCAAAAAAATATTTGGTGTGTACTCAAAACAACCGTCTCTATGATACGGGTCTTTTGACCACCCAA
The DNA here is from genome assembly GCA_964019695.1 of Loripinus fragilis. Taxonomy (NCBI): domain Eukaryota; kingdom Metazoa; phylum Mollusca; class Bivalvia; order Lucinida; family Lucinidae; genus Loripinus; species Loripinus fragilis. The sequence goes on along the minus strand of OZ026517.1, from coordinate 16,931,300 downwards.
AACACGTGTTTGAACTGATGAAGGCAGTCGCAGCTTCACGCTAAAATTGCTTAACTGAACCAATCTTCGCGCATCAGGCTATGATTTACTGCTTATACTGACTTAAAAACTTCACTGTACATCTAAACCGATGCATTGAAATGGCCTGTGCTAAAAAGCGATTCAAGCAACAGTGTTGTCTGAACCTTAAATGCTGGGTTGTTGTTGTCCTCTGCTGAATTTTCTTTCGAGATAATTATTTTCTAAAAATATGTCTTTCAGGAATACTAGTAGGTTTTCAAACAGTATTGATCCAGATAATGTCCAGCATTTTAGCCTGAACTTGGCTTCGGCTGTTGACAAAGTTTATCAGCAAAATATCTAAACAGGCAAATATTTGATGCTCTTGAAGTTTAATGTATATCCCTGATTCGCTATTTCTCGTCAACTCTCTAATTTGCTTGTATTGTCGTCATAAACTCTTTATTTACTAGTGTCGTCTGCTGATAACATTTGCAAACAATTTAGACCCAGATCAGACCTGACAGGCATGATCTGGATCCAAACTGCTTGACACTCTACTGATATTACTGAAATTCTTTTTAGAAAATCAACAACAACAAAACTGATTTTGAAAAAAAATCAGCAGACGACAAAAACATGGCAAATTACCTTAGGCAAAAAGAGTCGATGAATTGAAATGGAAGGTGCTACATGTACATGCAGGTTTCATGCTTAAGCCTTATATTTGCCTGCTTCAATACCGCACGGTCTAGGACCCATGTAGACTTTTACAATTGCGTGTGTGCGTGCGTGTGTGTGTCAAAGTGATGACGAGTGAGGTTTGCGGAATAGATTTTCGTTGAATCAGCGGATATAGATATTCCTGTAGGCTAGTATATATCATCATAGCAATTCAAATATACCACGTGTATCTATAGGGGTACACATGGGTATATTCATAGGGAAAAACAACTAAGTTATTCTTTTGTACAGGGGATTTGGGCTTCATTTACAAATAAGGGCGTCTCCCAAAAATAAGTTTTAGTTACGCGGTGTGCATTTAAATCCATGTGCTAAGTGCCGTTCTTCTAGGTTCAATTTAAAGCTGTTTAAAAAAAGAAAAACGGGGGTCACTTAAACTCTGGAAGCATATTAATTGTCACTTAGCTCGGTACTCTCTGAAAGCATCGTATTAGTACCCTATTTACTGATATAAATACACTGTTTGCATCTAAAGCATCATATTACCATACGCACTATAAACACACTGTTTGCATCTATGTTTTAAAGTTCTATGTCCCTTTTTAAAAAAAACAAAAAAAAAACAGTGTTGACTACCTCAGCTACCTTTAAAAATGTAACACTTTTCTCTTCCAGATGAAAACTATGATTTATGCTCTAACCTTGGTCAACGTCCCAGTCGTGGTGCCGGAAACATGCTGCTACTATCATAACATGGCTTAAATCCTTAAATTTATGCTGCTAATATCATATATAGCTTAAATGTTGTCATAATCCATTTTATTAACAGATTTTTACATCTCTTGCATGATTACCAAACAATATTATATTCTGTATTTCATGCTCCTCTGGACTTGGTAATTCTGCTCATTCAATTTGGTACATTTTATCAATGGATATGACCTGGTAAATCTGCTCATTTAATTTGGTACATTTTATCAATGGATGGTATCAGCATGGCTAATGACCAAGTTGTTTGTATGTTGGCATAGAGACTGTTTTGGGTGAAAACCTTACACAGTATTTTACGTTACATTGTTTTACATTTCATATGTTTCTCTCACTTAGGTGTTTACTTTCGTTTGACAAAAGAAAACAGATCTGAATTCAACTGTATTTATGAGTCGTAGAAAAACAATATTTAAACCCTATTGGATGAGAACGACAGACAGTTGACACTACAATTACCTTAACACACCTCTTAGATATAATGTTTTTAAAGCTGCAAAATCATTTTTCTTTAAAGTTTTATAATTTGTGAGCAACACACATATTGTAGGTGCTTCTTACAAAAACATCATTGAGGTATTTTTAATGAGTACCCAAATGCATTTTAGCAAGAAACATGAACACAAATGTAATGTATTCACCAGTAACCTCACAACTTTGCGTTAGCTCATTGTATACCCTCTGGAATGTGATCAGATACTGCATTGTACAGCATCTGATCTGGGTCTGTCCTGCTTCACAAAGTACCCCTTTTGGGTTTCTCATATATAAAGCATTTTGGGGTTTTACTTGCTTTGTCTCCTTGTTATATCTTGATTTATATGTTTTAGGAGATGATGCATTGATAAGTTAGGGGTCTTTCATGCAAACCAAATATTTATGTGTCTTGATCCACATCTAAATTAAGGGTGAGGTTGGCGCCGTTAAACCGGTTTAAGCCCTCCAGTGGATCTTTTATGTTTTTGTTCTGTCTTGTGTTTGCTATGTTTTGTGCGCGTCTGTTTATATGTGCTTTGTGGTCACCTGCTGGGAAAGGGCTGACCTCTTGGCTCTCGTTTGTGGTGTCTTCTGTGAGTTTGTCACTTTCCCTTTGGTATCCTGGGTCAGGTGTGGTACTTGATTGTATCGATTCCTGATCTTTGCAACCTTATTACTTTTACTATCATGCTGTGTGTATTGAATTAAATGACCTCTACTAGATTCACACTTAATATTTGTTTAACTTTTCTTTCAGAATGAGACCAGAGAGTCATCAGATTTTGATCCAACAACTGTTCTTAGTGGGGAGCTCCACGTTCAAGCACTTGATCAGTATTCAGAACTGTTAGGCTTAGTATCACCATCGTTTCTGTATGGAGCTGCATTAGCACAAGATTATGTGGGACCTTTACATGCTGATGCTAATTCTAGGATTGTTCAGATTCATATTATTCCTGGCCATTACGCTGTGTCTTGTCAAGATGGAGGGCAAATTACTATTTATGATTCAGTGCCATATGTGGAACGATCAGTCCAGTTACTCCCACAGCTGAAAGTGAGATATTCCTTACTTGACAATCACCCAGACCCATTCTCACTAGTTAAATACATCATCCCACAAATACAGAGTGGTTCCAGTGATTGTGGCCTTTTTGCTGCAGCAAATGCTTACCTATTATTATCGGGTACTAATCCACAAAATGTTATACTACAGCAAAGTGAACTTAGAAGTCATTAACATAGGTGCTTTAAGTTGAAATCTGTAACACCATTTCCGACCAGTGCTACAAATATGACTGATTCTGCAATAAATCGGTATTTCTCAAAAAGCATATTCCTACAACAGCAAAAACTCTCAGCCAGCGTCAACACTGATAAACCAAGTAATAGGTCAAGGTCATCTTATTTTAGAGAGTGGCGTTCAAAAAGAGATGCAGAGCAAGTGCTGAAAGATAAACAAATTGATCTGAAACGAAAGTCAGAAAGTCGTATAAAACGAACTGTTGATAACATTGTGATAGATAGACAAAGGGATCAGACACGTATGTCTGTAAAGCGTTCAAACAGAACCAGTGATCAAATTGTGAAAGATAGACAAGTGCTCAGAAACGCATATCTGATAGTCGTGCTAGACGAACTAGTGATCAAATTGTGAAAGATAGACAAAAGGATCAGAAACGCATATCTGATAGTCGTGCTAGCCGAACTAGTGATCAAATTGTGAAAGATAGACAAGTGCTCAGAAACGCATATCTGTAAGTCGTGCTAGCCGAACTAGTGATCAAATTGTAAAAGATAGACAAGTGCTCAGAAACGCATATCTGATAGTCGTGCTAGCCGAACTAGTGATCAAATTGTGAAAGATAGACAAGTGCTCAGAAACGCATATCTGATAGTCGTGCTAGCCGAACTAGTGATCAAATTGTGAAAGATAGACAAAGTGCTCAGAAACGCATATCTGAAAGTCGTGCTAGACGAACTAGTGATCAAATTGTGAAAGATAGACAAAGTGCTCAGAAACGCATATCTGATAGTCGTGCTAGCCGAACTAGTGATCAAATTGTGAAAGATAGACAAGTGCTCAGAAACGCATATCTGATAGTCGTGCTAGCCGAACTAGTGATCAAATTGTGAAAGATAGACAAAGTGCTCAGAAACGCATATCTGATAGTCGTGCTAGCCGAACTAGTGATCAAATTGTGAAAGATAGACAAAGTGCTCAGAAACGCATATCTGATAGTCGTGCTAGCCGAACTAGTGATCAAATTGTGAAAGATAGACAAAGTGCTCAGAAACGCATATCTGATAGTCGTGCTAGACGAACTAGTGATCAAATTGTGAAAGATAGACAAGTGCTCAGAAACGCATATCTGATAGTCGTGCTAGCTGAACTAGTGATCAAATTGTGAAAGATAGACAAAGTGCTCAGAAACGCATATCTGATAGTCGTGCTAGCCGAACTAGTGATCAAATTGTGAAAGATAGACAAAGTGCTCAGAAACGCATATCTGATAGTCGTGCTAGCTGAACTAGTGATCAAATTGTGAAAGATAGACAAGTGCTCAGAAACGCATATCTGATAGTCGTGCTAGCTGAACTAGTGATCGAATTGTGAAAGATAGACAAAGTGCTCAGAAACGCATATCTGATAGTCGTGCTAGCCGAACTAGTGATCAAATTGTGAAAGATAGACAAAGTGCTCAGAAACGCATATCTGATAGTCGTGCTAGCTGAACTAGTGATCAAATTGTGAAAGATAGACAAGTGCTCAGAAACGCATATCTGATAGTCGTGCTAGCTGAACTAGTGATCAAATTGTGAAAGATAGACAAAGTGCTCAGAAACGCATATCTGATAGTCGTGCTAGCCGAACTAGTGATCAAATTGTGAAAGATAGACAAAGTGCTCAGAAACGCATATCTGATAGTCGTGCTAGCTGAACTAGTGATCAAATTGTGAAAGATAGACAAGTGCTCAGAAACGCATATCTGATAGTCGTGCTAGCCGAACTAGTGATCAAATTGTAAAAGATAGACAAGTGCTCAGAAACGCATATCTGATAGTCGTGCTAGCTGAACTAGTGATCAAATTGTGAAAGATAGACAAAGTGCTCAGAAACGCATATCTGATAGTCGTGCTAGCCGAACTAGTGATCAAATTGTGAAAGATAGACAAGTGCTCAGAAACGCATATCTGATAGTCGTGCTAGCCGAACTAGTGATCAAATTGTGAAAGATAGACAAAGTGCTCAGAAACGCATATCTGATAGTCGTGCTAGCTGAACTAGTGATCAAATTGTGAAAGATAGACAAAGTGCACAGAAACGCATATCTGAAAGTCGTGCTAGCCGAACTAGTGATCAAATTGTGAAAGATAGACAAAGTGCTCAGAAACGCATATCTGAAAGTCGTGCTAGCCGAACTAGTGATCAAATTGTGAAAGATAGACAAGTGCTCAGAAACGCATATCTGATAGTCGTGCTAGCTGAACTAGTGATCAAATTGTGAAAGATAGACAAGTGCTCAGAAACGCATATCTGAAAGTCGTGCTAGCCGAACTAGTGATCAAATTGTGAAAGATAGACAAAGTGCTCAGAAACGCATATCTGAAAGTCGTGCTAGACGAACTAGTGATCAAATTGTGAAAGATAGACAAAGTGCTCAGAAACGCATATCTGATAGTCGTGCTAGACGAACTAGTGATCAAATTGTGAAAGATAGACAAAGTGCTCAGAAACGCATATCTGATAGTCGTGCTAGCTGAACTAGTGATCAAATTGTGAAAGATAGACAAAGTGCTCAGAAACGCATATCTGATAGTCGTGCTAGCTGAACTAGTGATCAAATTGTGAAAGATAGACAAAGTGCTCAGAAACGCATATCTGATAGTCGTGCTAGCCGAACTAGTGATCAAATTGTGAAAGATAGACAAAGTGCTCAGAAACGCATATCTGATAGTCATGCTAGACGAACTAGTGATCAAATTGTGAAAGATAGACAAGTGCTCAGAAACGCATATCTGAAAGTCGTGCTAGCCGAACTAGTGATCAAATTGTGAAAGATAGACAAAGTGCTCAGAAACGCATATCTGAAAGTCGTGCTAGCCGAACTAGTGATCAAATTGTGAAAGATAGACAAAGTGCTCAGAAACGCATATCTGATAGTCGTGCTAGACGAACTAGTGATCAAATTGTGAAAGATAGACAAAGTGCTCAGAAACGCATATCTGATAGTCGTGCTAGCTGAACTAGTGATCAAATTGTGAAAGATTGACAAAGTGCTCAGAAACGCATATCTGAAAGTCGTGCTAGCCGAACTAGTGATCAAATTGTGAAAGATAGACAAAGTGCTCAGAAACGCATATCTGATAGTCGTGCTAGCCGAACTAGTGATCAAATTGTGAAAGATAGACAAAGTGCTCAGAAACGCATATCTGATAGTCGTGCTAGCTGAACTAGTGATCAAATTGTGAAAGATAGACAAGTGCTCAGAAACGCATATCTGAAAGTCGTGCTAGCCGAACTAGTGATCAAATTGTAAAAGATAGACAAAGTGCTCAGAAACGCATATCTGAAAGTCGTGCTAGCCGAACTAGTGATCAAATTGTGAAAGATAGACAAAGTGCTCAGAAACGCATATCTGAAAGTCGTGCTAGCCGAACTAGTGATCAAATTGTGTAAGATAGACAAGTGCTCAGAAACGCATATCTGATAGTCGTGCTAGCCGAACTAGTGATCAAATTCCGAAAGACAAAGTGCTCAGAAACGCATATCTGATAGTCGTGCTAGCCGAACTAGTGATCAAATTGTGAAAGATAGACAAGTGCTCAGAAAAATATATCTGATAGTCGTGCTACCCGAACTAGTGATCAAATTGTGAAAGATAGACAAGTGCTCAGAAACGCATATCTGATAGTCGTGCTAGCTGAACTAGTGATCAAATTGTGAAAGATAGACAAGTGCTCAGAAACGCATATCTGAAAGTCGTGCTAGCCGAACAAGTGATCAAATTGTGAAAGATAGACAAAGTGCTCAGAAACGCATATCTGAAAGTTGTGCTAGACGAACTAGTGATCAAATTGTGAAAGATAGACAAAGTGCTCAGAAACGCATATCTGAAAGTCGTGCTAGCCGAACTAGTGATCAAATTGTGAAAGACAAAGTGCTCAGAAACGCATATCTGAAAGTCGTGCTAGCCGAACTAGTGATCAAATTGTGAAAGACAAAGTGCTCAGAAACGCATATCTGATAGTCGTGCTAGCCGAACTAGTGATCAAATTGTGAAAGATAGACAAGTGCTCAGAAACGCATATCTGATAGTCGTGCTAGCCGAACTAGTGATCAAATTGTGAAAGATAGACAAAGTGCTCAGAAACGCATATCTGATAGTCGTGCTAGCCGAACTAGTGATCAAATTGTGAAAGATAGACAAAGTGCTCAGAAACGCATATCTGATAGTCGTGCTAGCCGAACTAGTGATCAAATTGTGAAAGATAGACAAAGTGCTCAGAAATGCATATCTGAAAGTCGTGCTAGCCGAACTAGTGATCAAATTGTGAAAGATAGACAAAGTGCTCAGAAACGCATATCTGATAGTCGTGCTAGCCGAACTAGTGATCAAATTGTGAAAGATAGACAAGTGCTCAGAAACGCATATCTGATAGTCGTGCTAGCCGAACTAGTGATCAAATTGTGAAAGATAGACAAAGTGCTCAGAAACGCATATCTGATAGTCGTGCTAGCCGAACTAGTGATCAAATTGTGAAAGATAGACAAAGTGCTCAGAAACGCATATCTGATAGTCGTGCTAGCCGAACTAGTGATCAAATTGTGAAAGATAGACAAAGTGCTCAGAAACGCATATCTGATAGTCGTGCTAGCCGAACTAGTGATCAAATTGTGAAAGATAGACAAAGTGCTCAGAAACGCATATCTGATAGTCGTGCTAGCCGAACTAGTGATCAAATTGTGAAAGATAGACAAAGTGCTCAGAAACGCATATCTGAAAGTCGTGCTAGCCGAACTAGTGATCAAATTGTAAAAGATAGACAAAGTGCTCAGAAACGCATATCTGATAGTCGTGCTAGCTGAACTAGTGATCAAATTGTGAAAGATAGACAAAGTGCTCAGAAACGCATATCTGATAGTCGTGCTAGCTGAACTAGTGATCAAATTGTGAAAGATAGACAAAGTGCTCAGAAACGCATATCTGAAAGTCGTGCTAGCCGAACTAGTGATCAAATTGTGAAAGACAAAGTGCTCAGAAACGCATATCTGATAGTCGTGCTAGCCGAACTAGTGATCAAATTGTGAAAGATAGACAAGTGCTCAGAAACGCATATCTGATAGTCGTGCTAGCCGAACTAGTGATCAAATTGTGAAAGATAGACAAAGTGCTCAGAAACGCATATCTGATAGTCGTGCTAGCCGAACTAGTGATCAAATTGTGAAAGATAGACAAAGTGCTCAGAAACGCATATCTGAAAGTCGTGCTAGACGAACTAGTGATCAAATTGTGAAAGATAGACAAGTGCTCAGAAACGCATATCTGAAAGTCGTGCTAGCCGAACTAGTGATCAAATTGTGAAAGATAGACAAAGTGCTCAGAAACGCATATCTGATAGTCGTGCTAGACGAACTAGTGATCAAATTGTGAAAGATAGACAAAGTGCTCAGAAACGCATATCTGATAGTCGTGCTAGCCAAACTAGTGATCAAATTGTGAAAGATAGACAAAGTGCTCAGAAACGCATATCTGAAAGTCGTGCTAGCCGAACTAGTGATCAAATTGTGAAAGATAGACAAAGTGCTCAGAAACGCATATCTGATAGTCGTGCTAGCCGAACTAGTGATCAAATTGTGAAAGATAGACAAGTGCTCAGAAACGCATATCTGATAGTCGTGCTAGCCGAACTAGTGATCAAATTGTGAAAGATAGACAAAGTGCTCAGAAACGCATATCTGATAGTCGTGCTAGCCGAACTAGTGATCAAATTGTGAAAGATAGACAAAGTGCTCAGAAACGCATATCTGATAGTCGTGCTAGCCGAACTAGTGATCAAATTGTGAAAGATAGACAAAGTGCTCAGAAACGCATATCTGAAAGTCGTGCTAGCCGAACTAGTGATCAAATTGTGAAAGATAGACAAAGTGCTCAGAAACGCATATCTGATAGTCGTGCTAGCCGAACTAGTGATCAAATTGTGAAAGATAGACAAGTGCTCAGAAACGCATATCTGATAGTCGTGCTAGCCGAACTAGTGATCAAATTGTGAAAGATAGACAAGTGCTCAGAAACGCATATCTGATAGTCGTGCTAGCCGAACTAGTGATCAAATTGTGAAAGATAGACAAAGTGCTCAGAAACGCATATCTGATAGTCGTGCTAGACGAACTAGTGATCAAATTGTGAAAGATAGACAAGTGCTCAGAAACGCATATCTGATAGTCGTGCTAGACGAACTAGTGATCAAATTGTGAAAGATAGACAAAGTGCTCAGAAACGCATATCTGATAGTCGTGCTAGCCGAACTAGTGATCAAATTGTGAAAGATAGACAAGTGCTCAGAAACGCATATCTGATAGTCGTGCTAGCCGAACTAGTGATCAAATTGTGAAAGATAGACAAGTGCTCAGAAACGCATATCTGATAGTCGTGCTAGCCGAACTAGTGATCAAATTGTGAAAGATAGACAAAGTGCTCAGAAACGCATATCTGATAGTCGTGCTAGCTGAACTAGTGATCAAATTGTGAAAGATAGACAAGTGCTCAGAAACGCATATCTGATAGTCGTGCTAGCCGAACTAGTGATCAAATTGTGAAAGATAGACAAGTGCTCAGAAACGCATATCTGATAGTCGTGCTAGCCGAACTAGTGATCAAATTGTGAAAGATAGACAAGTGCTCAGAAACGCATATCTGAAAGTCGTGCTAGCCGAACTAGTGATCAAATTGTGAAAGATAGACAAGTGCTCAGAAACGCATATCTGATAGTCGTGCTAGCTGAACTAGTGATCAAATTGTGAAAGATAGACAAAGTGCTCAGAAACGCATATCTGATAGTCGTGCTAGACGAACTAGTGATCAAATTGTGAAAGATAGACAAAAGGATCAGAAACGCATATCTGATAGTCGTGCTAGCCGAACTAGTGATCAAATTGTGAAAGATAGACAAAGTGCTCAGAAACGCATATCTGATAGTCGTGCTAGCTGAACTAGTGATCAAATTGTGAAAGATAGACAAGTGCTCAGAAACGCATATCTGATAGTCGTGCTAGCCGAACTAGTGAACAAATTGTGAAAGATAGACAAGTGCTCAGAAACGCATATCTGATAGTCGTGCTAGCCGAACTAGTGATCAAATTGTGAAAGATAGACAAGTGCTCAGAAACGCATATCTGATAGTCGTGCTAGCCGAACTAGTGATCAAATTGTAAAAGATAGACAAAGTGCTCAGAAACGCATATCTGATAGTCGTGCTAGCCGAACTAGTGATCAAATTGTGAAAGATAGACAAGTGCTCAGAAACGCATATCTGATAGTCGTGCTAGCCGAACTAGTGATCAAATTGTGAAAGATAGACAAAGTGCTCAGAAACGCATATCTGATAGTCGTGCTAGCCGAACTAGTGATCAAATTGTGAAAGATAGACAAAGTGCTCAGAAACGCATATCTGATAGTCGTGCTAGCTGAACTAGTGATCAAATTGTGAAAGATAGACAAAGTGCTCAGAAACGCATATCTGATAGTCGTGCTAGACGAACTAGTGATCAAATTGTAAAAGATAGACAAAGTGCTCAGAAACGCATATCTGATAGTCGTGCTAGCTGAACTAGTGATCAAATTGTGAAAGATAGACAAGTGCTCAGAAACGCATATCTGAAAGTTGTGCTAGACGAACTAGTGATCAAATTGTGAAAGATAGACAAAGTGCTCAGAAACGCATATCTGAAAGTCGTGCTAGCTGAACTAGTGATCAAATTGTGAAAGATAGACAAGTGCTCAAAAACGCATATCTGAAAGTCGTGCTAGCCGAACTAGTGATCAAATTGTGAAAGATAGACAAGTGCTCAGAAACGCATATCTGAAAGTCGTGCTAGCCGAACTAGTGATCAAATTGTGAAAGATAGACAAAGTGCTCAGAAACGCATATCTGATAGTCGTGCTAGACGAACTAGTGATCAAATTGTGAAAGATAGACAAAGTGCTCAGAAACGCATATCTGATAGTCGTGCTAGCCGAACTAGTGATCAAATTGTGAAAGATAGACAAAGTGCTCAGAAACGCATATCTGAAAGTCGTGCTAGCCGAACTAGTGATCAAATTGTGAAAGATAGACAAAGTGCTCAGAAACGCATATCTGATAGTCGTGCTAGCCGAACTAGTGATCAAATTGTGAAAGATAGACAAAGTGCTCAGAAACGCATATCTGAAAGTCGTGCTAGCCGAACTAGTGATCAAATTGTGAAAGATAGACAAAGTGCTCAGAAACGCATATCTGATAGTCCTGCTAGCCGAACTAGTGATCAAATTGTGAAAGATAGACAAAGTGCTCAGAAACGCATATCTGAAAGTCGTGCTAGCCGAACTAGTGATCAAATTGTGAAAGATAGACAAGTGCTCAGAAACGCATATCTGATAGTCGTGCTAGCCGAACTAGTGATCAAATTGTGAAAGATAGACAAAGTGCTCAGAAACGCATATCTGAAAGTCGTGCTAGCTGAACTAGTGATCAAATTGTGAAAGATAGACAAGTGCTCAGAAACGCATATCTGATAGTCGTGCTAGCCGAACTAGTGATCAAATTGTGAAAGATAGACAAGTGCTCAGAAACGCATATCTGATAGTCGTGCTAGCCGAACTAGTGATCAAATTGTGAAAGATAGACAAAGTGCTCAGAAACGCATATCTGAAAGTCGTGCTAGCCGAACTAGTGATCAAATTGTGAAAGATAGACAAGTGCTCAGAAACGCATATCTGAAAGTCGTGCTAGCCGAACTAGTGATCAAATTGTAAAAGATAGACAAGTGCTCAGAAACGCATATCTGAAAGTCGTGCTAGCCGAACTAGTGATCAAATTGTGAAAGATAGACAAGTGCTCAGAAACGCATATCTGATAGTCGTGCTAGCCGAACTAGTGATCAAATTGTGAAAGATAGACAAAGTGCTCAGAAACGCATATCTGATAGTCGTGCTAGCCGAACTAGTGATCAAATTGTGAAAGATAGACAAGTGCTCAGAAACGCATATCTGAAAGTCGTGCTAGCTGAACTAGTGATCAAATTGTGAAAGATAGACAAAGTGCTCAGAAACGCATATCTGAAAGTCGTGCTAGCCGAACTAGTGATCAAATTGTGAAAGATAGACAAGTGCTCAGAAACGCATATCTGATAGTCGTGCTAGCTGAACTAGTGATCAAATTGTGAAAGATAGACAAAGTGCTCAGAAACGCATATCTGATAGTCGTGCTAGCCGAACTAGTGATCAAATTGTGAAAGATAGACAAAGTGCTCAGAAACGCATATCTGATAGTCGTGCTAGCTGAACTAGTGATCAAATTGTGAAAGATAGACAAAGTGCTCAGAAACGCATATCTGATAGTCGTGCTAGCCGAACTAGTGATCAAATTGTGAAAGATAGACAAGTGCTCAGAAACGCATATCTGATAGTCGTGCTAGCCGAACTAGTGATCAAATTGTGAAAGATAGACAAAGTGCTCAGAAACGCATATCTGATAGTCGTGCTAGCCGAACTAGTGATCAAATTGTGAAAGATAGACAAAGTGCTCAGAAACGCATATCTGATAGTCGTGCTAGCCGAACTAGTGATCAAATTGTAAAAGATAGACAAGTGCTCAGAAACGCATATCTGATAGTCGTGCTAGACGAACTAGTGATCAAATTGTGAAAGATAGACAAGTGCTCAGAAACGCATATCTGATAGTCGTGCTAGCCGAACTAGTGATCAAATTGTGAAAGATAGACAAAGTGCTCAGAAACGCATATCTGATAGTCGTGCTAGCCGAACTAGTGATCAAATTGTGAAAGATAGACAAAGTGCTCAGAAACGCATATCTGATAGTCGTGCTAGCCGAACTAGTGATCAAATTGTAAAAGATAGACAAGTGCTCAGAAACGCATATCTGATAGTCGTGCTAGACGAACTAGTGATCAAATTGTGAAAGATAGACAAAGTGCTCAGAAACGCATATCTGATAGTCGTGCTAGCCGAACTAGTGATCAAATTGTGAAAGATAGACAAGTGCTCAGAAACGCATATCTGAAAGTCGTGCTAGCCGAACTAGTGATCAAATTGTGAAAGATAGACAAGTGCTCAGAAACGCATATCTGAAAGTCGTGCTAGCTGAACTAGTGATCAAATTGTGAAAGATAGACAAAGTGCTCAGAAACGCATATCTGATAGTCGTGCTAGCTGAACTAGTGATCAAATTGTGAAAGATAGACAAAGTGCTCAGAAACGCATATCTGAAAGTCGTGCTAGCCGAACTAGTGATCAAATTGTGAAAGATAGACAAGTGCTAAGAAACGCATATCTGATAGTCGTGCTAGCCGAACTAGTGATCAAATTGTGAAAGATAGACAAAAGGATCAGAAACGCATATCTGATAGTCGTGCTAGACGAACTAGTGATCAAATTGTGAAAGATAGACAAAAGGATCAGAAACGCATATCTGATAGTCGTGCTAGCCGAACTAGTGATCAAATTGTGAAAGATAGACAAAGTGCTCAGAAACGCATATCTGAAAGTCGTGCTAGCCGAACTAGTGATCAAATTGTGAAAGATAGACAAAGTGCTCAGAAACGCATATCTGATAGTCGTGCTAGCCGAACTAGTGATCAAATTGTGAAAGATAGACAAAGTGCTCAGAAACGCATATCTGAAAGTCGTGCTAGCCGAACTAGTGATCAAATTGTGAAAGATAGACAAGTGCTCAGAAACGCATATCTGATAGTCGTGCTAGCCGAACTAGTGATCAAATTGTGAAAGATAGACAAAGTGCTCAGAAACGCATATCTGAAAGTCGTGCTAGCTGAACTAGTGATCAAATTGTGAAAGATAGACAAGTGCTCAGAAACGCATATCTGATAGTCGTGCTAGCCGAACTAGTGATCAAATTGTGAAAGATAGACAAGTGCTCAGAAACGCATATCTGATAGTCGTGCTAGCCGAACTAGTGATCAAATTGTGAAAGATAGACAAAGTGCTCAGAAACGCATATCTGAAAGTCGTGCTAGCCGAACTAGTGATCAAATTGTGAAAGATAGACAAGTGCTCAGAAACGCATATCTGAAAGTCGTGCTAGCCGAACTAGTGATCAAATTGTAAAAGATAGACAAGTGCTCAGAAACGCATATCTGAAAGTCGTGCTAGCCGAACTAGTGATCAAATTGTGAAAGATAGACAAGTGCTCAGAAACGCATATCTGATAGTCGTGCTAGCCGAACTAGTGATCAAATTGTGAAAGATAGACAAAGTGCTCAGAAACGCATATCTGATAGTCGTGCTAGCCGAACTAGTGATCAAATTGTGAAAGATAGACAAGTGCTCAGAAACGCATATCTGAAAGTCGTGCTAGCTGAACTAGTGATCAAATTGTGAAAGATAGACAAAGTGCTCAGAAACGCATATCTGAAAGTCGTGCTAGCCGAACTAGTGATCAAATTGTGAAAGATAGACAAGTGCTCAGAAACGCATATCTGATAGTCGTGCTAGCTGAACTAGTGATCAAATTGTGAAAGATAGACAAAGTGCTCAGAAACGCATATCTGATAGTCGTGCTAGCCGAACTAGTGATCAAATTGTGAAAGATAGACAAAGTGCTCAGAAACGCATATCTGATAGTCGTGCTAGCTGAACTAGTGATCAAATTGTGAAAGATAGACAAAGTGCTCAGAAACGCATATCTGATAGTCGTGCTAGCCGAACTAGTGATCAAATTGTGAAAGATAGACAAGTGCTCAGAAACGCATATCTGATAGTCGTGCTAGCCGAACTAGTGATCAAATTGTGAAAGATAGACAAAGTGCTCAGAAACGCATATCTGATAGTCGTGCTAGCCGAACTAGTGATCAAATTGTGAAAGATAGACAAAGTGCTCAGAAACGCATATCTGATAGTCGTGCTAGCCGAACTAGTGATCAAATTGTAAAAGATAGACAAGTGCTCAGAAACGCATATCTGATAGTCGTGCTAGACGAACTAGTGATCAAATTGTGAAAGATAGACAAAGTGCTCAGAAACGCATATCTGATAGTCGTGCTAGCCGAACTAGTGATCAAATTGTGAAAGATAGACAAGTGCTCAGAAACGCATATCTGATAGTCGTGCTAGCCGAACTAGTGATCAAATTGTGAAAGATAGACAAGTGCTCAGAAACGCATATCTGAAAGTCGTGCTAGCCGAACTAGTGATCAAATTGTGAAAGATAGACAAGTGCTCAGAAACGCATATCTGAAAGTCGTGCTAGCTGAACTAGTGATCAAATTGTGAAAGATAGACAAAGTGCTCAGAAACGCATATCTGATAGTCGTGCTAGCTGAACTAGTGATCAAATTGTGAAAGATAGACAAAGTGCTCAGAAACGCATATCTGAAAGTCGTGCTAGCCGAACTAGTGATCAAATTGTGAAAGATAGACAAGTGCTAAGAAACGCATATCTGATAGTCGTGCTAGCCGAACTAGTGATCAAATTGTGAAAGATAGACAAAAGGATCAGAAACGCATATCTGATAGTCGTGCTAGACGAACTAGTGATCAAATTGTGAAAGATAGACAAAAGGATCAGAAACGCATATCTGATAGTCGTGCTAGCCGAACTAGTGATCAAATTGTGAAAGATAGACAAAGTGCTCAGAAACGCATATCTGATAGTCGTGCTAGCCGAACTAGTGATCAAATTGTGAAAGATAGACAAGTGCTCAGAAACGCATATCTGAAAGTCGTGCTAGCCGAACTAGTGATCAAATTGTGAAAGATAGACAAAGTGCTCAGAAACGCATATCTGATAGTCGTGCTAGCCGAACTAGTGATCAAATTGTGAAAGATAGACAAAGTGCTCAGAAACGCATATCTGATAGTCGTGCTAGACGAACTAGTGATCAAATTGTGAAAGATAGACAAAGTGCTCAGAAACGCATATCTGATAGTCGTGCTAGCCGAACTAGTGATCAAATTGTGAAAGATAGACAAAGTGCTCAGAAACGCATATCTGAAAGTCGTGCTAGCCGAACTAGTGATCAAATTGTGAAAGATAGACAAAGTGCTCAGAAACGCATATCTGATAGTCGTGCTAGCCGAACTAGTGATCAAATTGTGAAAGATAGACAAAGTGCTCAGAAACGCATATCTGATAGTCGTGCTAGCCGAACTAGTGATCAAATTGTGAAAGATAGACAAAGTGCTCAGAAACGCATATCTGATAGTCGTGCTAGACGAACTAGTGATCAAAATGTGAAAGATAGACAAGTGCTCAGAAACGCATATCTGATAGTCGTGCTAGCCGAACTAGTGATCAAATTGTGAAAGATAGACAAAGTGCTCAGAAACGCATATCTGATAGTCGTGCTAGCTGAACTAGTGATCAAATTGTGAAAGATAGACAAGTGCTCAGAAACGCATATCTGATAGTCGTGCTAGCCGAACTAGTGATCAAATTGTGAAAGATAGACAAAAGGATCAGAAATGTAAGTCCAATAGTCGTGCTAGTAGAACTAGTGATAATATATGTAAAGATAGACAGACTGATAAGAAACACAGATCTGAAAAGCGTGCAAACAGAACTAGTGATCGAATCGTGAAAGATAGACAAAGTGATCAGAAGAGTAAGTCTGAATGTTGTTCTAAGAGATCTGCATATCAAATCGTGAAAGAAAGACAAAGTGATCAGAAGAGTAAGTCTGAATGTCGTTCTAAGAGATCTGCATATCAAATCGTGAAAGAAAGACAAAGTGATCAGAAGAGTAAGTCTGAATGTCGTCCTAAGAGATCTACATATCAAATTGTGAAAGACAGACAAAGTGAAAAACAAAGAAAGGTACAGAAACGTAAAATCGTAGCCTGTGAATTAGTTATAAAAGATAGGCAAAAAGATCGAAAACCGAAGACAGCAAGTCGTAGAAATAGAACTAGTGATCAAATTCTTAAAGACAAAAAATCGGATAAGAATCGAAAATCACATTATCGAGAGAATAGAGGTGAGGCTCAAATTAGAGCAGAGAAGGATAAAGAAGCACAAAGATGGCAAATGAGACAGAAATATAGATTTGCTTCCGTTGATGAACAGAAAAGATATGAAAACTTCAAACGTGAAATTCAGTTTGGTCCAATTTATCCTTGCAATATTTGTCATCGAACCTTTACTAGGAATGGTGTACTTGAACTATCAGAGAAATACATATCAAAGCTAACTTCCAAATGCTCTGGCCTCTATCAGACAGTGGCACAGGGAAAAGTATTCATGAATGACAAACAGTACATATGCCTGACTTGTAATCGCTGGCTAATGCACAAACAAAAGATACCTCCACTTTCTGTAAAAAATGGATTAACAATTGAAACATACCTTGTGAGCTTGATTTATCAGAACTCAGCAATGTATTGATAGCAAAGAACATAATTTTCCTAAAACTCTTCAAACTTCCAAAAAGCAGATGGTCTGCACTGAAGGACAAGATTATAAATGTGCCAATCACAGATGATGACATTTTAAAAACTCTTTCAGAACTCACATCACTGCCCCGCTTGCCTGATCAAGCAGGTCTTATTCCTGTACAGTTAAAGAGGAAAGTGTCTAAAAAGAGTGCAGTCCAAGAGGCTTATATTGATCCACAGAAACTTATAACAGCTGTTGCAAAGTTAAAGGAACTTTGGCATCCTGGCTACACTGCAGTTAACCTTCCTAACAATTACTTAACAAGTTTCAATAGGTTTCTCAAAGAAGACAATAATTATAATCACGAAGAAAGCATGGAAAATATTGAAACAGATGACAATCAGGAAGACAAACCACAACATGAACAAAACACTGGAACAGAGGACAACAAACATGTAGACTCAGGACAGGATACACCGACAGATTCAAACAGGAGTATTGACAAGAATGAAGAGGATGAAGATGACATTCATTCTGACCTGGATCCAATCTACCAGAAACAAAGTAACATCCATTCAGCAACTGTTATGTCCAATAGCTTTCCAGAGGTTTCAATCATTGAACCAGCTAACACTCAGCATGATATTGACAGTACAGAAAGCCATGCAATAGCTCCAGGTGAGGGCAAGATTCCTTCAAACTTGATGAGAGATAAACTATGGGATGTTAATGCCTTCCCCTCTTTCCATCCTACTGGGAAGTTTGGGCTTCATCATCAAAGGGATATTAAGTTACAACCTCAGCAATACTTTGTTCAGAGATTACAAAATGTTAACAAGAGGTTCTCCAGCTGTCCTCCTTATGTTTTTGCTGCACAGTATTATATTGAAAGACAACAACTTGAGCAAAACATTAACAACAGTTATTTAAAAGGGAGAGTATCTGGTGGAAATCTTCTTGAGTTACATGATAGTTTTGCAGTGTTTGAAAAAATACCTGGCACACCAAAATATTGGCTCAGCAAAAGATATGAACTTCTCGCTAAACTTGAAAACTTAGGAGCATTTCAAATTTTTTTTTCATTGTCGATGGCTGATATGAGATGGCCAGAGATTGTAACATCAGTTCTTGCTCAGGAAGGAAAGCACATTGAGTACAACTCTAGCAAATATGATGACCCATCAATAATCACTATTAATGGAGAACCTTTTGAAGATTATGTAAAGAGAGAGAGCATTCATGAACTAGTCAAGAACAACGTATTGACGGCAACACAGTGTTTTGATCAACGAGTGAAAGCATTCATTAAGCATATTATACAGGGCAAAAACAGCCCTATGTGTGTCAAATACTTAAACTATAGAGTAGAATTTCAACTCGGAGGTGCTGGGCACATACATGGAGTGTTATGGATTAATGTTGATCAAATGGAGAAAATGTTACCAGGAATCACTTTAGCGCTAACATCATTGAGGCTTCATGAACAGTTGAGTGAAAAACAATGCGATCTTCTGGCAGATTTTGTAGACAAATTTACTTGTTGTTCCTTACAGAATGAAGTCAGTGAAATTGTGAGACAAGTTCAGATCCACAAACATTCACGTACCTGCAGTAAATATAGAATGACATGCAGATTCTCTTATCCAAAATTCCCAAGCAAAAAAAACGATCATAGCACAGCCCCTTTCTAAAACAGATTTTGAATCAGATGCAAAGTACAAAGCAACTGTCAGCAAATACACAGCAACTTTAGATTTAGTAAGAAAAGTTCTGGGAAACTTAGAGGAAGACAAACTTGCTAGCTACTCTGTAAATGATGTATTCAATCTAGCCAAAGTAAAAGAAAAAGACTATGAGAAAGCTCTGTCTGTATCTTCAGTTGGCACCACAATAGTCATGAAACGTGCTGTTGATGAAATATATGTCAATAACTATAATCCAGAATGGATCAGAGCCTTGAATGGAAATATGGATCTGCAGATATGTCTAGACTATCATGCAGTCATCACATACATAGCTGATTATTATAGTAAGGATGAATCAGGAACTATGGATTTTCTAAAACAGGCAGCAAGAGAGAATTCACACAAAGACCGCACTGAACTCATGCGTTTACTATCTCAAGTTTTTCACACCCATCGTCAAAATGGGGAGTGTGAAGCATATTATAAAATATTTCCTAATCTACACTTAACAGACTCCAATATCAAAACATCTCATTGAGACGGTTCTTTTGAGCACCTGCAACTTACAGTACGTAATTAAAAGTTCAAACCAAAGGTCATTATGTCACACTTATTGTCGATTAAGATAAGAGTAATACAGTCGAATCTTGTAAATTTGAAGTCCCAGGGGACTAGAGATTTGTTTGATACAAGCCTTAAATTGTATGTTGAATGCAAATTCATGTTGCTGATGAATCAAGATTATTTTTCTGTTATGTTGAACGATATTTTAGTTTACACCACATGTTTAGACGATCATGAAAATTATTATTTCTTTTCATAAATTTACCCACTAGATTTAGCACATGTTGTGAGTGCTCAATAAGAACAGTCTCATTGAGATTGTTCTTTTGAGCACCCGCAACTTGCAGTATGTAATTAAAACTTCAAACCAAAGGTCATTATGTCACACTTATTGTCAATTAAGATAAGAGTAATACAGTCGAATCTTGTAAATTTGAAGTCCCGGGGGACTAGAGATTTGTTTGATACAAGCCTCCAGATAAGAATACACATTGGGAAACTACTCTCTTTAGTTCTCATCCATAACATGTTGTGGGTACTCAAAAGAACCGCCTCAATGAGACAGTTCTTTTGAGCACCCAAAACACATGTTTAGAATACATGATGTTAAAATTGATGGGTAAGGAAATAATTGCAATAATTACAGTTCTGTGCTCTTAGAATTTTCTTATCTGGATCTCTGTGCGATAGTATCTAAAGTTGAATTTAGAATATGGCTTTTTTTTTCCTCAGTTGATCGTGTCCAAATCTTATATCTTATCAGTGAGTACTGAGTAGCTAGATGAGTCGGGTTTCAAATTTTCAAAGTTTTGCTGTACATAACCCTTAACACAAAATATTTGATTAAATGCTAAGAATACCAAATAAGAATGGTACACTCCCACCAAAACCTTATATGCATAAACCTTATTGGAATGCTTGATGTATATATTATGTCTTTTTATTTGCTTCTTGAAATGCTTTATTGTATTTTGACTATGTACTCTTTTATCTCAATTATTTTCTTTGACTGCTATTTACCCCATGAGAACAAGTCTTTACTTAACTTTATTTGGTTACATGTACAGTACAAACAGAAAATCTGTTACCTAGATCTAATGCTTGTATGCATGTCTTTTGTTTTGATAATCCTATATCAGCATAGGTAATAGTCTAGATCAATGGCGTGCAAGCATTGGTCTATTCAACAGCAGGTGTATCATCAAACAAAGAGTCAAGGTAAATGTCTCAATGACTTTTATTCTATATTATATGATTCATTTACTGAAATGGGCGGTTGGTGCTAGCAACTTATTATCAATAGTATTACATGATATAGTGTGTACCATATATTTTAAGATAGTGCTTATCCTACTACTTTTGGAAGCTGGTGACATAGAAAGAAATCCAGGACCTAATACTTTTAATAACTCTCTTTCCATTTTGCATTGTAATATTCGAAGTATACGTAATAAACTAGATTATATAACAGAAAATCTGTTAGATTTCGACATATTATGCTTTAGTGAATCTCACTTAGATGCTAACATTAGTACAGAATCTCTGATATCGTCTAGCAAATATGATATTCCTTACAGAAAAGACAGAACAAATCATGGTGGCGGTTTATTAATGTATTTGTCCTGTGAGCTTGCTCATACACGGGTAACAGGTTTGGAGACATTCTGGAATGAATCACTGTGGGTTGAAATTAAGGTAAATAGGGATATTTATCTTATTGGATTGTTTTATAGTCCACGGACTGCAGACACCCGCTTCTTTGATTCTCTAAACAAAAATATAGAGAAGGCTTTAGATACCACTAATAATATTATTATTCTAGGAGATATGAATGAAGATTTATTTAATCAAAATATGCATAACTTGAAGGATGTTTTACTTATCAACTCCCTCCATAATATCATAGCTGAACCAACACGCCAACTTACTTTGTTAGATCCTATAATACTTCATGAAGACATGACACCCTTGAATCAAGGTACTATTAAAGTACCATCTGAAATAAGTGATCACTGTGCTACCTATGTTTATTTACCATTTGAGTATCCAGTACATGGAACCTTCACTAGAAATGTTTGGATGTATAAATTTGCAAATTATGAACTGTTTAATAGGAAAATATCTGAATTTGACTGGTCATGTCTTCATCAAGGTACTGTCAATGAAGAAGGTTCATTATTTACCAATGTTTTTATTGAATTGCTAAATTGTGCATACCAAATAAAACAATTGTAGTGAGAGAAGACGACAAACCATGGTATGATTCGGAAATTAGGAGAAATTCAAGGAAAAGAGACAGGTTAAAGAAAACAGCTTTAAAATCAGGTAACCCTAATGACTGGAACAAATACAAATATTATAGAAACAAGGTAAATAATCAAAAAAAGCATGCAAAAGAATCCTTTTATAATAACTTAGATATCATTGTTTCAGACTTTCAAAATAATGATAAACGAAAATTTTGGAAAGTAATTAGACATTTTGTTAAAAATAATAATTCCTCATCTTCTATCCCTCCTTTATGTTCTACACTTCCAAATGTTGAAAAGCAATGGCATTTTAATGATCAGGACAAAGCTAATTGTTTGAATGACTATTTTGCTTCTATTTCAACTGTAAATGATGAACATACCCCGTTACCTCCTTTTGCGAAGCTTACCGATAACTCTCTCTCTGAAATAAACTGCACTGAAAATGAAATAGAAACTATAATTGAAGTTCTCAATCCTAACAAAGCAAGTGGTGATGATGGCATAAACCATAAAATGCTCAAGGGTGTCTCTAAATCTGTTTCCAAACCCCTATGTATTTTGATGAATAGATCATTTAGTGAGGGTATATTTCCTGATACTTGGAAACTTGCAAATGTTATTCCAATCTTTAAAAAGGGAGATAAATCTCAACCTTCCAATTACAGGCCAGTAGCACTTTTGAGCTGTATTGGGAAATTACAGGAAAGGATTGTTTTTAAAAATTTGTACAACTTTCTCTTAGACAATAATCTATTATACAAGTATCAATCTGGTTTTTTACCACACCACTCAACAGTTTTTCAGTTGATTGATATTTTTCATAATATATGCCAAGCTTTTGATAATAATATGTTTTCCTGTATTGTGTTTTGTGATGTTTCAAAAACATTTGACAGAGTCTGGCACAAAGGCCTTTTGTTTAAGCTGAGGCAAAATGGTATTGAGGGAAAGCTTTTAGAATGGTTAAACAGTTATTTAAGTCAGAGCAAGCAGAAAGTTGGTTTGAAATCATGTTTTTCTGGCTTAAAATCTATATTTGCAGGGGTGCCTCGGGATCAGTTCTAGGGCCTCTTTTATTCTTGGTGTATATAAATAATATAGCTAAACATCTTCTTAGTTTGACAAGGCTGTTTGCAGATGATAGTTCACTTTTTTATTCTGCAGCACATCTTGCTGACATTGCCGGTATTATTAACCATGATCTGCAGCTACTGACTAACTGGGCTAAACAATGGCTGGTTACATTTAATCCACTGAAAACAGAGGCTGTCTTATTTACTCTTAAAAAGCTTGATTTCCTTCCACAACTTGTTTTTGATAATATCACAATTAGCTTTGTTGATAGCCATAAACATCTGGGTGTTACCTTAAGTAGAAATGGGCAGTGGCATTCACATGTTGAAAATATTGTAAATTCGGCAAGTAAAATTTTAGCTTTAATGCGTTAACTTAAATACTCTATTAGCAGAAATGCTCTCAACCAGATGTATATGTCCTATCTGCTTCCTGTTGTTGAGTATGCATCAGTGGTATGGGATGGCTGCTCTGAACGGGACTCTCAAACACTTCAAAAGATACAAAATGAAGCAGCCCGCCTTGTAACAGGACTTACGAGATCTGTATCGTTAGAGAGCCTGTACAAAGAGTGTGGATGGTTAACTCTATCACAAAGAAGAAAACAACATAAACTTTCATTCATGTATAATGTTAATGCTGGCTTGGTGCCATCATATATCTCGGATTTAATCCCTCCATTAGTCAATGAAATTTCAGATTATCCTTTGAGAAATAATAGAAACATCTCTCTTCCTTATAATAGGACTAACATTTCACAGAAATCATGTATACCTTCATCCATTAGATTATGGAATGGCCTTGATGATGATTTTAAAAACTTATCAACTTTACCAACCTTCAAAAACCATGTAATCTCTAAGTTCAACAAGTCATACATTCCATCATATTTTACCTTTGGAAATAGATATATATCAGTCTTACATGCACGGCTCAGAAATAGGTGTAGCAGCCTAAATAATGACCTTTATATAAACCATATACGTGATAACCCTCTATGCGACTTGTGCGGTGTGGTAGAGGACGCCATTCACTACTTCTTTCATTGTAGAAGATACACAATTGAAAGACAGGTTTTCAACGATACAGTGAGAATGTTACAACCTCTAAGCATTAATTTAATACTTTTTGGCAATGAAAACTGGAATTTCGAAACCAACATAGTCTTGTTCAGAGCAGTCCAAAGGTTCATACAAGTTACTAAACGTTTCAATAATACTTAGACTCTTTGTTTAATAACATCATATTACGTGAACACCAATTAAACTATATGTTTTATTGTTGAGCCCATGGGGTAGTCATAATAGCAGTCTTGTACTCTTTTTTTTCATAGTCCTTATTATATTTCTTACTTAAATATATACTTATCTGCTTACTATTGTATCATTCTATTTCATTTGTCTTTAGTATACTCAATATACATAGTTATTTTTGTTATTTACTTCTGTATACTCATATTATTCTTTCTGTCTACTATTTATTAATTTTTATTTATTAATTTATTAATTAATTAATTTATTTATTTTTTTTTTCTTTTATTTATTTATTTATTCTGATATGTTTCCAATATATGTTCCTAACTGCTTTGCTTTGTTAATTAGGTGTGTATAATACATATGCATTTGTATATATCTAGCCATGTTTATTAGCTATTGTTTAAGTTTAAAATGTAGGGGAAGGGTCGTAACTAATGTTGTGAGAACTTGTGACCCAACCCCGTTGCTGTATTTATTTGGCAATAAAATATGTTTAAACTAAACTATATCAAAACAGTATTTGTTGCAACTAATTTTCCTGACCAACGGTACAAGTTTTTGGTAAAAGTCAGTGACAATCAGAATGCACCAGCTACAGGTATCGAAAATGAGCCTGAAAATGAAACTGAAGAGATTGATCTAGAACCAGAACCCATAGAGCCAGGTTCTCTTATCAGTGTAGCTGGAAAAGAGGGTAAATTTACTGCAAAGACATCTGTACATGAAAGATATACTCTCAGACCTACTGCTATAGAGAATATATGCCTTGCTCAATTTGCAACACTATATGAGACATGTTCTAAGATTTCTGCAAAAGCTGTATTGTTTGCAAATAACACTCGAGGAGTACTCATAAACTTATATGTAGTGACATTAGAGATGTTTTCCTTCCTAACTACATAAAGCTCTCTGATGAAACTTACATGAAAATCCGAAGCTACCCTGCCGTACTACCGAAACACAAATTCAGAATGGACACGCAGTATCACGAATTTCTATTTTCTGATCTACTGTTGTATACACCATGGAGAAAAGAGAGCTCGTTGTACTACCATAATTTTGATAAATGTTTAAAACTGTATGAATCCAAGAGAGAATATATCACTTTTGTGCAAGAGACACTTTTCCCTCACATGAATACAGTACAAGAATCACAACTTCTGCTTGAAACAGCATCTGATCATAGATCTACACATATTGGTGATGTCATCAATCCTCAGCATGAACAAGATCAGGAAGAGCAAGCTCTTCTTGGTGTTGAAGAAGATGAAAACTATGCTTCAAGACATCCTGGCGAACTTTTTGATAGAGAAGAAACTATGCAACCTTCAGCGAATCGAAATATATACAGAAGAATTGATATATCTGACAAAGACTCAATGGCTGGTATGGTGCAACAACTTGACTGTCACCAGAGACGTGTATTTGACACTGTGATAAAATACTGTAAAGACTTGCGTAAGTCAGTTCAGAGTCGTGCAAATGTTCCAGACCCACCACTTCTACTAGTCCATGGTGGAGCAGGTAGTGGAAAATCAACTCTAATACATGCTATATCAGTATGGGCCAAATCCATTCTTCGTACATCTGACAACCGTCACCCTGATTACCCACTTATTATACGAAATGCTCCTACAGGTACAGCTGCAAGCAATATTTCTGGACTAACTATCCACTCTTCCTTCAACCTCAGATTTGAAAATAGTTTCAACAGTTTGCCAGATAAACAACGTGACACACAAAGAAACATACTCTCATATCTACAAATCTTAATAATCGATGAAATTTCTATGATAAAAGCTTACATGTTATACCAGTTGAACTTGCGTCTACAAGAGATCAAGCAGAACAAAAATGATTTTGGTGGTATCTCAGTATTATTGTTTGGCGACATAATGCAACTCCAACCAGTCAAAGCCCGATGGATATTTGATGAGCCATCTAATCTCCAATTTGCACTTTCCTACTCTGTGAGATCTTTATGGGAATTATTCCAAGTTGTAGAACTTAAAATTAATCACAGACAAGGAGATGACCACTTCAAGGGACTATGCAGATCTTCTCAATCGTGTCCGCCTTGGAAAACACACTGAAAATGACATACAAATTCTTCAGTCAAGAGTCAGAAATGAATTTCCTCCTGATGCTATCCATATTTATGGAAAGAATCGTAATGTTTATGAATACAATGAGGATAAACTCACTGAACTCCAGGGTATAGAATATACTATCATGGCTCAAAATATCCACCCAGCTAGAGCAAACTATGAACCAAAGATCAGTAAAGAAGGACTTGTTAATGATTCTCCGTTTCTGAATAAACTTAAAATCAAAGAAACAGCAAGAATTATGCTAATCTACAATATAGACACCGGAGATGGTTTAACAAATGGAGCTCTAGGGGAGATTGCTCAGATAAACACAAAAGAGAGAAATGAGGTGAAAGATCTTCTCATCAGGTTTGATAATCCAGACATTGGTAAACAGTTGAGAAAGGCACACCATATACAGGATGACCTCACACCTATTGGTAAAATATCATTCTCATACAGTTTAGGAAGCATCAAGAAGGGCCATGCTGCAACAGCAAAGGTAGTACAGTTTCCCCTGCGGCTTGCTTGGGCTGTTACAGTGCACAAGTTTCAAGGTCAAACAGTTAAACCTCCCGCCTCCCTTGTAGGCCATATGGAATCGATATTTGACAAAGGCCAAGCCTATGTACTTTTAGGTCGAGTTCAGTCATTATCACAGCTATACTTGTCAAGCTGCAGTGCAGAAATGATAAAAGTTTGGCCCGAGGCATTGTAACAAGTTACCAAGCTTGCTGATCGAGCATTTTTAACACAGAGACTTTGTGGCAATCAAACAAGACAAACTGTTTTAGGATGGCTGCTTTAAATACAATATCTCTTAATAGACATTTCCATGACATAACATGTGATTCAACACTTATGTTGTGTGACTTTATTTGCCTGTCAGAGACATGGGCAGTTACTGACGAAGATGATTTTAACATTGAAGACTTCTCTTTATATACCTGTGGATCTGTGAGAGGAAAAGGTGTTGCAGTTTACTCCCGCAAAGAGCACACCTTGCTTCATTCAGCTGCTTTTGAGAGTAGTGACTACCAGATACTACATCTCCAGTACCCTCATATTGAATTAACAATTGTTTATATTTCACCATCATCAAGGTCTCATGCTGATATAGCCGAGAAGTTGAAATCTGTCATTACTCATGATAAAACTTCAGTAAGTTGTTTGTGGGGATTTTAATACAGACTTCAACAAATTACCAGACAGTATAGTTTCAAAAACATTACAAGACATGGGATTTCAGCAAGTAATAACAGATTCAACATATATTGAAGGATCACTTTTGGACCACATGTACACCAATGCAGAACCTGAACTGCAGTTTGTTCATCCAGCTTACTTCTCAGACCATGATGCTACATGCCTGCTCATCCCCAAGTTCTAACCATTTCTCAGCAAAAGAAGTGAGTCTAATAAAATTGTTTTGAGCAATTTACTAAATCTACTGTAAAACTGGTCTAGTAACTATCTGTATTAAGCAGTCATTTACTTATTTATAGATTCTGTAAAACTTTTTCTAACAAACAAGTATCTGCCTTAACCCTTGTTCTGTTGAACCTGGTTATTCATCTTCTAAAAACAGCATAGATCTTGAGCTGGGTTTTTGCAGAAGCTATTAAATGAGGATCTATGCTGTTTTACATGCAACATTGTGTGATAAATAGAACCATCCAAATGAACTGGGTGAAAATTTAATATGTAACTCTTATATTTATTCAGCAAGACATGGGTTGAGGAGTAACATTTTTCTCAGAACCTCTATAAAGATACCATATTGGGACTTAATAAGTGCATGAAATGCTTAAGTTTTTTTATATTCTAACCTTTTAAAAATAATGCAGATCCAGATCAGCTGGCTTCATCAATATCTTTATTGTTTTTCAGCCACGCAATAGAACCATTAAACTAAGTTCTATACTGGCTGAAAAACACTAAGTACTACTGTCGTGCCAACCAAGAGTGACAATGACATAAAACTTAATTTATAATTGCAAAGTTAAACACTTACGTGTACACTCCACTTGAGCTAATGTGAATCGATATATCAATTGTGTATTAATCCTATCCTGTGGACAGGATTAATACACAGGATAGGATTTATACACAAGTGATCTATCGATTCTAAGTCCCTTATAACTTTGTAAACAAAACATGACGTAACTGTCACTCTTGGCTGGCAGGGCAGTACACCTACACTGGCTGGAAATCAGAAGTTGGTATAATATCAAGAATATATAGTGTTTTAAAGCGGAAGTGCACATATTAGTTAAAATATGGTAATGACTTTACAGTAGTTGCCTTACATGTTTCTTAGGCGTTTTACTTCTCATGTATGGAAGTATATTGTCCCATAAGAATTGTCTCGTAATTCTTTGCTTGCTTTTAGGCTTAACAACCCAGTCAACAATTTCTCAGTTATATTGGGATGCTTTCTTGGATATAACCAGTATTTGGCAACACTGTGCTATTAGTCAGATTGAAACTCAAGATCTCATCTTCTTAGTCAGTCCTGCCCTCTTACATATTGACTTTTGGAGTAACCATTTGTATCTTGATGATCATCAGGAAAGAGTTAAAGGCTAATAGTAAAAGGATTTTCATATTGATGCATGTGCATCATAATCAGCAGGAGATTTAACTATTTCTACCCTAAACTTTGGATTTATCATCTGTGTTTTAAGATATAGAGAGAGAAGGACAGATGGACAGACAGACAGACAGACATTCCATTAAAGCAAAATAATAAATTAGTCACCATAACTTTTTCTAAGCATATATAAACAATCTACATAGTTTTCCCAAATAGATTTGCTAATATACAATCAGTATTAACAGATATGCCAATATAAATCAGTATTTTGGCGACGCAGGTCCAGAGCAGAGTTTGGTCTTGTTTAAAAAAGCGTGGGGATAAAAACACCAATCGAACATATTGGCTTAGAAGAATAACCATGACTTCGTATGGGGATTTAGTGTTAGAGAAAATTGCACTTGTTTTGTATTTAGATGGATAGGGAGTGTTCGAATAATGCTTAATATCTATACGCCAAGATTACTGTGTAACATTACAATCAAATGATCGTAATGTGCACGGCCCGTAGTGAATGTAGATTAATCAGTATCCGGCGCCAGAAGGAATGTGTGGAAAGCAAATTTTAAAATAATTTCCTGCAGAATGATGATAATTGGAATAAAAATATACCATGCTGCTCAAGCGTTATGAGCACTTTTACTAACTGGCCATGGACGGATTGACTGACACAGACACTCACACGTGTTAGAACTGTTTATAAGACGAGTTGGCTTTTCAAATGTCTAATAGAGTGATTTAGCTTGTTGGTCTGATTGTACAAGATGGTTTGAATTTCAAATATAGAAAACTGTATTGGAATTGCAACGGTGCTTAAAGACCATGATGGGACGAAATGATGCTCCGCAAAGCCTCTTCAGCGTTTCGCATACACGTGCCTGGAAAATGTTAAATTAAAAAAAATGCCAAATTTGATCCAAATATACCATGAGACTAGACCTTCACCGCACGGAGAACACCGTTCTGCCACATTTGTTTGCCACATTTGTTTTATGGATAACCATGCCACCAGAGATGTTGGTCCATTGGAAGGAATACTTGGATGCAGGGCAGATACTGCAGAGCGTGTGAAACAAACATCATCTGGGCTGGATGAAATGAGCTGCGAGGTTCTACTGATGTTTCACCAGTAAATCAGAATGCAAATGATTCTGATAAGATCCGAAAACCTGACCCACCTGGTATTCCATTCACAACAAAAATACATCAACCAATGATCATATCTGTTTGAATGCCACAATAAACGTGATCTGTAGTTTTCATCTAAATGATTGTATTTGTGTAATTTTAGGCAAGGAGCTAAATTCTTAAAACAATACTTCGCACAATTTTCCAGTCAGAAAAGTTTTGACTACAGAAATAGTTTGAACTTCCCTTCTACAACTTTTCTAGGCAAGTCGTAGACTCAAATTGTGGTAGCGGGTTTTCGGGAGGAGGCGTTTTATACACCTACACCATTTTTACTATTGAATACAAAATTGCGACATTTGAATAAACAATGGTATCCAGGTGGTATCCAGAGGATGCATACAGTCGTTCATTACTGCCAAAAGCTCGTACGGGGCCTAAACACGTATCAAAATAAGTTGTTTGCACCCAGAAACACACTTTTTATGTTATAAATGGCATTTACGTTGTATTTACAGCTACACCTTATAAGATAAATTAATATTGTTCAATAGTTTAATTTGATAAGCTCTATAATAAGTATTTAGGTTTTAAATACGATGTCCAGGCCGAAAAGACAATTACCTGACTGTTTCAAAACTGCAAACAGCTTGTTTCTATCATAAATACTTTCAGAATTATAAGCTGTTGAATATGATTACCCCATTCTAAAATGTTGAATATTATTAGTCCTATTTCACTTTGAAAGTTAGCATGTAATACTATCTGTTAACTTTTAAAAACCAAGAATAAGCATTCTTTGGATAAATGACAGTAAAAAAGCATTACTTCACAGCGTTTCTGGTGTAAAGTACCATTTTGCTGCTTGTATGACAAGCGTACATTACAAACTTTAAGACTTACTGTATATGTTGCCGGTACCTTTTATTGTTTATTTAATGAAACTGTTAATAACACCAACTTAGTTATTTTGATCATTTGCTAAACAAATAACACTTTATAAGGAGAGGTTTTATATAGAAGAAATCTTTTCCCTGAAAATTGGTAAAATCAGTTATAAGGGCGGGATTCACTTTATGACAATGATCTGATGTGATATGATCATATCCAAGGAAACGGGTTAATTGCTGCTTACAAAATTATTTTAAAACTATAAGACTTTATTAGTCATAATTATGTCAAGCCAAATTACACATTGTGACACGCAAAGTAAGAAAGACAGCAAGGATCAGGAATCGATACAATCAAGTACCACACCTGTCCCAGGGTACCAAATGGGAAAGTAACAGAATCACAATAAACATCACAAACAAGAGCCAAGAGGTCAGCCCTTTCCAAGTATTTAATGTAAATATATTTTACAATGTTCTTTCAGAATGTTTATATGGAAAAGTAAAATAATTTTTTTAAAAAAGTACAGTAATGAGATCTTACTCAGTTTTACATGTTTTAGCAATCAATGCTTATATGACTGAAGATAATTTCCACTATAAAGAATGTGGCATAGTCAAATTATTACAGGTGCGTGGGACTTCAGAATCTATGACGGTTCCCACTTAAAGACTTATCTATTGATGAGATGGTAGGAGCCTGATGCTTTGGCCGTTTGTCGGGCCCCACCGGGGTTTACCTGTTGGATTTCTTTGGCTTCAGTATTCAGTTTTATTTACTGTTGAGTCCTTATTTCTGCTTTATTTCCTTTTTATATCTTGATTTATATTGTGGGTTCTACGCGACACTGTCGTATCTTGTTTTTATGAAATTTTTCAGGAGAGTTGAAAAAACAAGTTTCTGTCTTGGCTTTTGTATTATTTTTTACAATTTTATAATTCAATTATACTAAAAGACATTTGACTTTGATGACAAATGTTATTTTAAATGTTATCCTTGTGTTTTAAAAGATATTTGCAATAGTTTCACTTACAACAGTTTTCCCACCCAACAATCCAATTTGGTCTTGGGATTTCAGTGCAACACTGTCGTAACTAAAAGTTACAACAGTGTTGCACTATATTAGTTGCTGTATTTGATTCTAACTTCAAAGCAACACTGTTGTCAATGATGAAATTTAAGTTACAATAGTTGCATTTAATTCATTAAAATTATTAACATAAAATACATTGCTTGAAAACTGCTGCATCGTAAAGAAAAATGACACATATGGCAATTTCATAGTTTGTGTTCCAATTCACATCTCGGCTACCTTTAATATTCATATTGGCCATCTTTATAAACCAATAAATTGGCTACTCTTATTGTCCATATTGGCAACCTTAATTATTTATCATAAATATTGGCAACCTTCATCATTATTAATAAACTAGGATAGTATCACATTTAAATAGCCGCAACTCCCTGCATAATACAGGTAACATACAGGACCAACCAGAATAAATGGCCAATACAGGAAAAACATATAGGTAGAAAAAGTTATATAAGTGGTCATTTCACTAGACACGGAAGTTGTCTTAATTGAAATAATTTGGTGCGGACCAAGTGTCTTAATTCAAATAATTTCTTATGGACCCAGCAATTTCCTATTAACACAGATGCAGGTCCTCGGCCTTGGACTTTGGATAATGCAGCAGACCTACTGGGCCAGTACCACTATTCTTGATTTATAATATTATATAAACACCTGTTGATCTGCACTGGAGCTATATATTCTTAAGGTTTCCCTAAACAAAATATGACTTATTATATATATATATATATAGTTATTAAAATGTTCATTTAGCAATGAAAGTTGTTAGTTATACTTAGTTACATTTTGAGTTTATTGTATATGGAAGGTGAAAACGACAATATTCAATGCATACATCTTTTTTTTTGTATGTTGGCAATTTCATATTATTTTGTAAATTGTGTCATTATATCATGTGAATTGTATTATGATAGCAGCTTTGGGTGCATACTAACGAATTACAAATAATACAAAGTAATTTAGAAATAGAGAATAGCACTAACAGCTTTATAAAATGACACTCCATTCATTCAAAACAGAAAGTTGACGCATTGAATATTGGCGGTAATTCCCGGCTTCTTCCAATGCTAGATATTTTGACGCCAGAGGGCGTGCTTTCATTTATAATTTACAGAGTATCCCTTATTCGGAAGTTGTCGATTAATTTCGTAAATCGGCGATGAGAGTTATTTTGACTACAATGGTTTATCTCTAAGGTGGATAAGAGTAATAAATCTAATAAACCAAAAAAAAAATCATTTTTTTCGTCTTTTTTGTAAAACGTTAGTTATAGGACACAAAATGCAATCTCTAATTAAAAAGTCCATGTAGAATCTCATAAATATAAGCGCATTAAAATTTTAACGAAATAGATAGAAGGAACATTAAAAAAGCATTTAAAAGGTGCAAATGTATGCATGTCTTCCGTTTTAAGGGAAACAATTCAGGAATACATGTACAAGCTTAGCTTTTTAAAAAAGATTAGAACATTATAGTTGCTGGACAACAGTTTTTGCATTATCTAAAGCTGAGATATAAAGCCCATCTTTTTCCATTTTTATCATGCATTTCAAGCTCAGTAGTTGTATACTAAGTTCTGAATATGTGATCCATTGGAAGCAAAAAAGCCTCAAAAGGAGGTGGGGGTAACTTGGAAGTCATATTGGTAGAGATGATCGGCCCAGAATTTCAAAACTAACCCCATTCATATATGAGCCACGGCATGAGATTTCCTTTGCTAGTCCCTTGAAGATTCTATGAGTGTTAAGCTACTGAGTGAACATCATTTGGAGTTTTTTGCTTTAACAGGCACGTCTGAGTCTACACTTGTCAAAATGCCACATTATTGGAAATCACATGTCACGGCTTATATATATATATATATGTCGAAAAATATTATATGTATGCTACATATAATTTCACTTTGTGCGCAAATTTCACAAAATGTGAAATATTGGTATGAAAAATGTGACGTATTGGTACCAACTTTTCACGCTCTGTAAAGAATTGGTTCCAATTTTTCACAGTGTGAAATTTGCGAAATAAAAATTTGCGGTTCAACAGGGCTTCAATGCCATTTAAGCCCACTCATGGACATCGTCTGCAAGTTAACATATCATCGCTAATGTTTTATGGAGAAATGACCAAACTTTTTCAATTACCATAAAATAGGCTCCTTTATCACACAGGATAGGTGGCAATCGAAAACGCTCTGAGCAAGTGATGAACGCGGATCACAAATCGCTAGAAACAGTGTTTTTGATTGCCATTTGTCTGTTGAAAAATAACTTTGTTTCATACCGGATAGGCGGCAATCGAAAACGCTTTTAACAATCGACAAACGCGGATCAAAAATCGCTAGAAACAGTGTAGTTCAAAGGGGTACGTGCATTAAGAGGCTATTTTGGCCCCCCCTATGAGGTCAAAAAATAAAAATTGCTCTTCACAAGTTTCATCTTATCAGTTTATTAGAACAATAGTCAAAGTGTAAAAGTCTGGCATTGATTCGACTTTTATGGTTGCTATGGTAACAAAAATGGCCGCCAAAATAGGCTGAAAACAGGATAATGACCATTATGGAGCATATTTTAGACATGTAGCAGAGGAATTAATATAGAGCACAAGCAAATACCAAAAAAATATTTTAACAGATGATGAGAATTATCACGGCACACAATATATTAAAAGGTTTTTTTTTTTTGTATTTGCTTGTGCTGATATCTAATTCTTAAAAAATCGGTCTCCAAAAGCCTCAAATTTTGGCCTAAAATGGCAACTTCTCTATTTTAAGCCTATTTTGTCAGCCATTTTGGTTACCATAGCAACCGGTAAAAGTAAAATAAATGCCTGAATTTTACCCTTGGGCTATTCTTCTTATAAACCAATAAGATGAAATTGGTGAAAAGGAACTTTCAGTTTTTGGCTCTAGAGGGGGCCAAAATAGCCCCTTAATGCACGTACCCCTTTCGCTAGTCACAAATTTAGATATGATCAGGGGCGTACCTACGTGTATGCAAATACGCATGTTTGGATAACTTGACACAGCCAGCATAGACCACTCAAAAATGGACAACAACCCAGTCTTAATGACGAATGGTAGCTTAATGAAGCTCGAAAGTATTGCAGAATGCTCCCTCAGAGCGTTCTGTAATACTTTTGACCTGCATTCAAGTGATAACCCGTCTTGAAAACCAAGTTTTGGTCTTTTTAGTGTTTTTACTGTATTTAATTAGATTTTTTGGAACAAAAATGCAGCAAATAGTGAGGCCCTGGAAGGGGTTTTAGGGATACAGGGATATAGGCCAAAAGCATAAAGGGGTATGGGATATTTTTGTAAATATTTAAAGGGATACAGGATATTCGATCAATTCTAGGGATATGGGGATATAATGATTTCTGGATTTGGGGATATTTGCCATTTTTCTTTTAGGGATGTGGGATATTTTCAAAATACTTAAAGGGATATGGGATACTGGGACCCCCCCCCCCTTCCAGGGCCTCAATAGTGTTTAGCTGCGGGTCTTAGAATGCTTAAGGGCTTCTTTTAGCCCTTTTGATTGCACAAAAACCATTTTCTGCCACATGGCTTCACCCATGAACCCATATAGGGTAGAGCCCCCCTGACCCCCGCAAGAGTGTATACTCTATAAAATGCCTCAGGTAAGCGACTGACGATATAATAACAAAGGCGCTAACCAGTCTGCGCGGATGCACATGCTGGTCTGCGCCTTTGTTGTTTTCAAACTCCGACGACAGAGTTTCTTGAGTTGAGGCCCAAGTGTTTTATTGCTATCCTTAAACCCCGGAGTCCAAACTGCTGAATTACCACCTGGTAAGCCATTAAGAATATAGGAGGAGCTTATCTCTGCTGTAGCCTGTGTGTATTCTAAAAATAGTTCAATTGGTGTTTACAATCTATGCTGAACTTATCGTCTGCTAGGAGAAAGAAATCTTACCCAGAATGATTTCAGCAGAATATATCTGCATATTTCTGGTGTGCATCAATTACCATATTATGCATAAAACAGTCTTATCCAGTGGCTTGAGAAAACCTCCTTTTGCCCATATTTTCCCTAAGAGTTCATTTTTTGCCCATCATCTCTTTGAATTTGAAGTGGCATGTGTGTTTGTCCTTGATCTAAATAGTTGTGTAAAGACAAGAACTGGAACTTGGGCACTTACATTACAGAAAAGGGTTGGTGGTGAACAGGTTCATGAAGACTATTATTATAATGTGCATAAAATGGATCAATTACTATCACATGCGACTGTAAAATAACAAAACCGTACTATCCCACCTATTACATGTGTTTATATTATATTATAACTGTTTTCTGTCTTCTCCTAAACACCTCAAGTAAATGGACTTTCCCTCTTTATCTGAGATCATCTGAATCAGTTCCCATGGTATGTGGCATAAATATACAATACTGCCCGCTCCAGTCTACTTTTAGGCTTTGTACATACTAAATTGGCCTGTAAATTGGATATTTGTTTGTTTAGCAATTATATACAAGAAGTAGAAACATGGCTACATGGGAGATAATATTAACATTGGATTTCACTAAAGTTAGAATAGGTGGAAACTATTAATATTTTACTTTATTAGTTACAACAACTGGGATTTTGAGGGAAGTAAAAATTTCTAATTCACTTTGAAATGCTGTGTCATCAGGACACTGAGATGTGTCTACACAGACTCAGGTTCGTGGTTCTCTGATTAACTGTAGGCCATGCGATGAAATTACTTTAACTCAATCATCTGATAGGTTTTTAATAAGACAGACTTGAATCAGTAAACTATCTGCTTGCTTTCCATGTGCTAATTTCCCGCCAAATGTCAGACATTACCTTTCTGTAGTGGATGACTCATACAGCAGCTAGCTATCAGCCAATGGTAGAACTGTCAATCATTTGTGGGGCAAATTCAAATTTTGTAGCAGACAGCAAATTTTTTTTCTGGAAATCATATTTATAAACAACTTCTGAGTTTGAAAATTTCAGGGATTCAAAACACTACTTTAAAGAATAACTATGCCAAAAATAGTGCTTATCTGTGCAGTAAGTCCAAACATATTTGAAATTATTGAGGAGCATGTTAGTCTGTTGTGAGCAGAGTGTACTGGAAACAACTGGCCATTTTATGCTTTGGTTTTCTTTTATACTTGTACTCCGGTCTTTAAATATAGTTGACGCGTTATGACAATTGTGGCAGACAGGAAGCACTCTTGAGGGGGTCAGTGGGGGGCTCTCTGGTAAGAGTTTGATCTTTTGGTAGAGGGGTAAAGGCCCAGGCCCCGCAAAAAACACTTCTAGCCCCTGGAGATAGCTTTTATACTTGTGCACTATATAATTTGGAATTCCCCCAAACGCCCGGATCTTAAAAGCTGTATTTATCTATCCTGAATCTTAAACAGGCAGCGGTTCATCTAAGAAGACAGGACGATGGCTTTAAGTCATGTCAGACAGACTGGAAGAGCTGGGAATGGAACTCAGGAGCCCTGGGTACAACGCGCGCGAGTGACTATTCGACTATACCACTTTTAGTGACTTTTCCTGGGTAGTAAACAGCATCAGGTTGAAAGAGTTTATGACTTGTGTGTGTATTTTAGGACGGGGAACCCCAAAGGCTTAAACGAAAGTGGTTCTGGAGAACTAGGAATTATTGTTTGTGGCCGTGGCAGACAGACTGGAAGAGCTGGGGATGGAACTCAGGAGCCCTGTGTACAACGCGCGCGAGTGACTATTCCACTATACCACTTTTAGTGACTTTTCCTGGGTAGAAACCAGCATCAGGCTGGAAGGGTTTATGACTTGTGTGTGTATTTTAGGACGGGGAGCCCCAAAGGCTTAACCGAAAGTGGTTCTGGAGAACTAGGAATTATTGTTTGTGGCCGTGTTCCTTGGCTGTACCAGTACTGGCCTGGTGGGTTTATGCTTTTTGTGGTTCTTTGTCCAGGAACTCCTGGAGGCTCAACCGGCAGTGGTTCTGGTTTAAAAGCGTCTCAGAAGACGGGGCAAATGGCTTGAAGTCTTATCCGACAGACTGGGAGAACTAGGAATTGACGATACATTTAAAAGATTTCGATTTTCAATGCACATTTTAACTATTAAATACTTATGAATTTACAAATATTATAATGTGATTCTTTTCTTCTGAAAAAGAAAAAAAGCACCTCTATTTTGCTAAAATTTCTTTTATTTATAATCTGCCAATATAATCTTATATTTTATTAATACATCAGCTTTCATGACAGCATGAAAAGTAAATAAGATGCAGTTGTACTATTAGACATTTTTCAGTTACACCTTACATTATGATTTGTCCGTCAACGGAGACTTACTTTGGTCTTTATTTAAGAGGGGCGATGTCAGCAGTAACTGGAATCATCTTTTTCGTCTGCTTCTAAATATTATATTTTTTGTCCTGAGATCTTTTTGTACCTTAACAAACAGTGCATACCATGATGAAATGCCGCATGATGGCATTTCACCAGTTTACAAGTGTAAAAAACATGCACCAAAAATATATTTCACAATTGAAATTCAGCCGGATATCTTTTTTAAAGTTATTTCTTGGTCCATACATGTATGCATTCACTGGTTGTAACTTGCGAGTAGGTAAATTCGATGGTTTTGCGTCCAATATGATTATTTTTTGCGTCAATATTTCACCAAGCTCAGGTTAATGGACAGTGGAAATGCATAAGTCATTCGCAACTTGTGCAAGCCAATATAGCTGGACCACAGTAATTAAAAATCCTTCGAATGTAAAGGAGATATGGAGAGACATGTAATTCAAGCATGAACGTCCATATCTTGTTTGGATGATCCATGTTCCAAACTACTAGGGAATTTGGGTTTCCCCTTGACCCTTAAGAGGACTTGAATATATGCATTAGTCATTTCTAACAAGAGAGCAGCGGGGACATTCACTTGGCAGTTTTTCTCCACCGTCTGTCATGTTTTACTTTATACTGTCATATTTGCCTTTGTATATCAATTGCCCTACATTTATCCACACTAAGGGGACAACGCAAACAGTAAAAAAATGGTTCATTTGCCAGGCTATAACCCTGTCATGTCAGAGGATAGGGTGCATGGATAAACCGACTGGTACATTATACTAATTGGGAGAGAGCTCACTTGCAGTAGAAAGCTGATGCTTGAGATATAAGGATCAGGCGCGTTCCAAGGGCATTTTATAGAGTTCCCACTCTGAATAGTCCCTCTTTGTGAAGCCAGGGGTTTGACCCTTTTGGGGAAAATGGTTTTAGAGAATTTCACAGGGCTAAAATAAGCTATGAAGACACGCAGCATAAACACAATAAACTAGATTTTTCTTCCAAAAATCAAATTAAATGGCTAAAACCCTATACTTGCATCGTCAAGTTGAAGGCTCATGCGTATTTTCGTACACTTAAGTACGCCCCTGAGTATGCGAGAGCCTCCGCCAGACATTCAGCCCCCCCCCCCCCCCCCTAGTTTTTAAATATCCTGTGAAATGAAATAATTTGCTCCCAGTGAGGCCAACTTATTTCATTTTCATGGAATATTTAAGAAAATGAGATAAAATCAGAAAAGTGAACCCAGCACCTTTATACATATGAACCCCCTTTCCAGAAATCCTAGATTCGACCCTGTAAATACACCAAAAGTCAATATAGTCTAACTCAGTTGATTCTAGTAATTCAAAGGTCATTATACTTGTAACTTTTTTACCGCTAGTGGCGACTGTTGTCATCTATTGATCAGCCACATTTTGGAACAAGATAATGCCTGACAAAATATTGGGCTTGATCCAAATCCAAACTGTTTGGCACTGTAATGGTATTCCCCAAGGATTTTTAAATGCATTAATTTAAATAAAAGGAAAGATAAAAGAAACAGCAGCCAATGAAAAAGCATGCAAAATTACCAAGCATGCATATAGATCATTGTTGTGTCGATTTGGGTGAACTTTATATGATATTGTTTGTTTATGGTCATAAAAATCAAAATGCATCAAACATCATAAATGAATACAAGAGAGACAGGCAGATGGGCTAACTCACGTATGTGATTAAGCTGCAGCCTATCATATCAAGCTCCTTATCTTCAACATACTGAAGGAGTTCACCAATTTATTATAATTGTTTTTAATCATTATTTCCCACCTTCCAAAATGCTAAAACTGTTTAATTCAATACACGCTTAGTTGACCACCCTTAGAAATTCAGAATGAGTAAAATACGAAAAGACAATAAGTATAATAGCTTTTTCCTCATGTAATTAATTTGCTGAAGTGGGTTGGGGTGGCAACACAGATTTTTATGACAAGCTTGTCTAAGCGGTTTAACAGTACTTCATGCACATACCTACGCTAGAAACTGAAAGCAACCTTTTTGTAACTAGCAGAACTCAGTTCCGATCAATTAAAATTCCCTAGGAGTAGAGCTGTAACGAGGCATTGATTTAATGTAGCTCAATGCAAGGGTAGAGGTTGTGCTTTCTGGGAAACTATTTGCTACCATGTTGCTGCATATACCATATTGTGAAAAGTTGATTTTTGGTCAACAACCCACCCCTTAGTCCACCCAAAGGGTTGGAACCAGGCCTACAAACTAAAATTTCGCTTGATATGTTTCAATATCTATTGCACCTCTGCCTGCATACTAAAAAAAGGGTAAAAATAGTTACAATCTGACTTAGTTATTGCGAAATTATTTCATGATCAAATTCCTTAAAAGTATGGGGCCAGGTCAGGAGCGAGCTCATAGGCCCTGGATTTAAGATCTGCAGTCAGACTCAATAGATTGTATATAGTTTTGGTTTCTAGTGCAGAGGTGGAGGTTGGATTTTTTTATCTCGAACAGAGTCAAACCGTTGCATGAGTTGCAGTCTGTTCTGGATTCATTATGTTTGCTTCCATCATAAAAGTAGTCCAGAGTCCATTTCTATATAATCAGCAGGCATAAAAAAACATGCAACATTTTCACAACTACAATACATCAGCACTTTAAACGAAAATATTAGTTTGCTGAAGATGACTTTATTAAAGCACTTCGTATGATTTCCTAACAAGAAATTAACCGAGTCACAGGTTACAACTAATGAAGTTGTTAAACGTTTCTGAATTACACTGCTGAGATCGCCCTAAGTCTAAGGTGTGCTACACCTTACATATCTTAAGGTCCGCGGTAACTTGAATAATGTCTATTAAAGGGGAGTGATTTGAGGATAAATGGTTCAAAGTAAGAAACAGGGCAAATACATGGCCGTATTTAATGCGGTATTATGTGTCTTCTGCATATGCGGATCCAGGAATTTTCACCAAGTGTGGGGGGGGGGGGGGTGGGGTAAAGTGTCCAGGCCCACCTGACAGTAAAAGGCTCAGACAGCGTTGTTTTGTTATTTTTGCTGTTTTTTAGTCATCACCTTCAACTTATCTAACAGTTTTACAGAGGGGACCGATTCCAGGGTCAGATGGTTTATTTTTTGGAAAACAATAATTTTTCAAGGTTCCAGAGGGGGTCCAACATTTTACGGGGTGGGGGGAGGGGTCCAACTTTTTTCCAGGGGAAAGGGGCGTCCAAATGCTAATTTCTGTAGAAACCTATCGAAATTGTGATTTCCCCCGGACCCCCTATCCCCTCTCTGTATCCGCGCATGTTCTGCCTTCACTTGCAGCTCGGACCCAGTAATAGATATATTTATTGGTTGTGTGCAAGCTTGGCTGGACGGGGGGCGGGACGGGGGGCGGTTACGGGACAAAGTTTTCTCTTATATATACGTGTAAGGGGAGGGCAGTGGCTCAGTGGTAGATTGCTTGACTCGAGACCAAGAGGCCGCTGGTTCGAGCCTCACTGGCGTCACTGCGATGTATCCTTGAGCAAGACATATTGATCCTAGCTTAGTGCTGGTTCAACCCAGGAAGACCCGTCCCTACAAAACTGAAAAATTGTTGATGGGATGTAAAGAATCAAATCACATGTAGGGGGAACTTCTTGGTAAAAAATCATCCTTAACACCGTTTGCAGCGAGTTCTACTTGCATGGGAGAAATTATTTATTCCCAGTAAAATTGGTGCGCCCTCTGGCGTCTAAATACTAAAGCATATTCACTTTCGTATTATGACAACCCAGTTCTGCCTTTTTACAACATACAAATGTAGTTCTGACATTTTACAACCTAGTTCTGCCTTTTTAAAACCGAGAAATGACATGATCGGAATCTGATCACGAGTGAAACGACTATTAAATGACAATTTGCATGGTATAATGACACAATTTACAAAATAGAAGGAAATTGCCAACATACAACAACAAAGATGTATGCATTGAATAATGTCGGTTTTCACCTCCCATAATTGTAAAGATCCTAAATTTTGGAAACCTTAGTCTGGGCAAACAGTTAAATTCTACCTGTAGGAGCAGTTTGATCAGGCTCTATATTTTTTACCATTAAGTATTTGGGAAAATGTATTTAACATCTTCTTGTCAAAAACTAACTGGCCTGATTTGGAAATTATTTAATTGGCACAAATTGTCATTGACCTACCAAGATTACTCAAAATAAATTTGATACATTGAAAAACATGGCTGCCAGGGATCTGTACCTGAGTTAGCCATTTATCAGATTCAAATAACTTATGGTTAAAATGTTAATTCCATTGAGGGTCTTCATCCTTTTAACTTCCTCAATATTATTTTAATTTTATGATGTGAAGTCATATTGAAACTGCTGATCCATCAATTTAAGACTCATAGCTTGATGACCAAGTCAGGTTGTCAAGGAGATACCTAATGCACAATGCATTATATTTGATGAGATTGTGAGAGTCAACATGCATCAGAGGTTAGACTTGAAATGTGGTGGGGGGTTGGATTACCATGCAAAAAGAAAAACTGACCATGGTCCGGTCAGAAAGATTTTCTTTTCTTTACCAGATCCCAAATATAATGATTAAGGGTGAGATAACCCAGTCCGGACATCAAGCAAATGTCTTCTGCATCTATTATTGAGATCATTGAGAGGGTCAATGTATTTTTTTTTCAGATGAACACATAAAGAGAATAATGGATGAATGGAGAACTGGATGCCACTGTGCACGCTGCCTGCAGGTGCAATAAAAGTATAGTACATGCGAATGCAGCTACTCCTCATTTTGCACTATGATTTACAGGATGGAACTTAGGTACTTGCCAACCCAGTGTCAGTATGATGTCACTCGATGGAGTGATATTTCAAGTGTCTGGGGCATGATCATTCTGCAGATCATTAAAACTGACCATTGACCATCTAGTAAAGTCCAGACATATAAGTGATATGATCTGAAAGATTGTTGAAAGCAATATTAAACACACATATACCATTCTGTTTAATGAATACTGATAAATTCAATACCTGCTGATATAATAAGTTTCAAACAACCTGAAATATTTCTAGTGTTTGTTTGTTTTTTTGGTTTGATTCATCGCGTGCCATCAACAACCTTTCAGTTATATAGGGACGGGTCTTCCTGGTTTGAGCCAGTACTAAGCTGGGATTAATGTTCTTGCTCAAGGACACAATGCATTGACGTCGGTGAGGCTCGAACGCGCGGCCAAAATTCTGGTGTAAGCCAGAATATGTAAAGCGATGTGAGACTGGCCTTATCTAGCCTACCCTACCCTAGGGAAGTAGCCTAGCTGTCCAAACTGGTTGGCAGAGTTGCATGATCAGGATAAGGTCACCATAAGATAATGAGGTTAGGATATCCTTACTTAGCCTAGTGGCAGCCAGGATTATGTCAGGTATGTAGTCTATCTGACAGGTCTGGAGTGTGGGTAGGATAGGCTAGGTAATGTCCCCCTTTGAAGGTAGGGTTGGTTTGTGTAGGATAAGGTACAGTTGCCCAACTTGTTTACTAATGGTGTCATCGCCTAGTCAACAAGACAGGCGTGGTTGGTAGGGTTGGTTAAGCTATGTTCACCCCACTTAATCAAGTATGGTCAGGATAGCAGGCAGGACTTGGTGTGGTAGGGTAAGGTATGGCTTTCCTTACTAGATAAGATAAAGAGAAACCAAGCCTAGCCTACCTAAAATACGCGGTTGTGAGAGCTATGTTAATTATAGTATGGTCTCCCCACTATTTTGGTTAGGATTGCCCAGACTAGCCGCTTGGATGGGGTAGGGTAAGGTGTAGTTGCCCTATTTAAGTTAGCCCAACTTAGGTTAGGGTAGCCTAGCCTAGTCTACTGCAGGGCTGAATTGAGTAGGTTGAGGTTTTGTCATCCTACAAGCTTTTAGTAAGATTAGGATAGCCTACCAGAAGTGGCAGTTAGGGTAGGGTAGGTCAACCTACTGTTAAGGCAGTCCCACCAAATCTAGCAGGCAAACGCTGGACGGTTAGGGGGTGTATGATAGACTCACAGGTTAGTGTAATCGGATATGGTAGTCTTTACACTTCATGCTACCCTAGGATATGACATGGGCAAGTCCTACCCTGGGCTGGGGTAAGTTATGTAGCAGCAGGTAATCGTCATTATGTTAAGGTTGCAAATAGTATGCCATACCAAAGGGTAGGTATGAAAAGCTAATAAGGCTAGTGTAGGGCTTAGGAAATGTAAAGCTTGGATAGCTAACCTATCCTACCCCATGGGCATCGTTTTGAGGGATAGGGTAGGCTTAAGCTAGGGTTGCCCTTAACTGGTTAAGGTATTATGTAGAAAACATGCTTCTCCTTAGAATTT
Organism: Loripinus fragilis; assembly: GCA_964019695.1. Lineage (NCBI taxonomy): Eukaryota > Metazoa > Mollusca > Bivalvia > Lucinida > Lucinidae > Loripinus > Loripinus fragilis. The sequence continues at coordinate 16,886,438 of OZ026517.1, read as the reverse complement.
ACCAATGAGGGTAAACAAGAGTACAAGACCCATCCAATATAGACTAGCTCAGCCTGGCCTATTTGGTAGGCAGGATGATAAGGCATGCGCAGATCCAGGAATTTTCGCCAGGGGGGGTCCAGGTCAGTCTGACAAAAAAGCTCTGACAACGTTTTTTTTTTTTTAGTCCTCAGCTTATTTTACAGAAGTAAAATGGTCAATTTCAAAGTAATCTATCATTTTTCAAGGTTCCAGAGGGGGTCCAGCATTTTCCAGGTGGGGTCCAATTTTTTCCAGGGGGGGGGGTCCAATTGCTTATTCCCTATAGAAACCCATATAACTTGTGATTTTCCAGGGGGGGTCTGGACCCCCTGTCCCCCCTCTGGATCCGCACTTGTAAGGTATGGTTTAGTCTGGGTAGTTCACCTTATAGTATGGACAGCATTGGTTATAGTAGGGACAAGCCTTAATATTCAGGGAAAAAATCAGAAAAAAAGGTACAGGCATTTTATGAAGAAAAGGTTTTGAGTTACCTATTAGTGCTATTTTGGTATGCTGAATCCTAATACCAATGTTGGCAAGCTGAAAAATGGCATTTTCAATATCGTATTTGCATATTTCGAAGATGGCAGCCAAATTGAAGAAAAATCAATAAAAATCTGTAGAGTAACGTGTTAAGGATGCCAAACTGGTACAAGAATGATCCAAACACAGTTTCTAATGACAGGGGGAATTCACTGACATCAATCTTTTTAATTAGAATTGGGGAAATCAGGGGGGGGGACAACTTGAGCAAATAATATTGCCACCGACTTAGTTAAGATGTTTTCATGTTAGTGCATGCATATTATCTGGCCCAAAGGGGCTCTTGCATGGTATGGGAAATTAACATGAGAGTCTGCCCACGCTTGGATTTTGAAAATATTATGTTATTTAATTGTCTGGGGTATAACTTAAATATGTATGGTGCGTTTGAGTTTTTATGCAATTCCATTGCTAATTTATGACGTCATGAATGATATCACTATAATACCTTAGGGTACCCAGTTATAATCATTTCTAAAGTAATTGACATATCATGTAACGGGCGGAGAAATGTTTTATTAAATAGCTATATTATTGATTAGTTCGCTGTTACTTAAAATGGCTTTGTATGTATTAGGATATTGGGTGGGCATTCATTTTTATACATGGTACCCCAATTTTCGACTGTATATTTTGTATTAAGTCAAATTTGGAATTAACATTCTTACAGGTTGCAGTCTTTGTCAAGATACCATTTCAACATATAAACTAATCATATATGTAAAGAATATGTAAAGAATATGTAGACCAAATTTCATGAAATTCTAGGACCGGTAACATATTTTTTTAACTTGATGACACATGGCCCTAATTCATCGAAATGTAAAAAATATAATAATTATGTTTCAGTGTAAAACATACTTGAATCATCATGCTAGTACGTTTATTGGTAGAAGTTGATGTGTTCAGTGTTTTCCCCTATAGTGGATTGGAAAAAGAAAAAAAAACAATTTTCTTTAATATTAAGTGTCACGATTCTTATTTAATGAGGTGCTTACACAATAATATATGCCAAAATGATACAATATGTTGACACCTGTACTTAACGCATCTAGTTTCTAACATTAAAACTACATCTTGCCAATGTTACACTTAATATGTAACATTATTAAGAATTTTAATTCATACAGAAGAGAAACCTTATGACAAGTCAGTTCATACAGGAGAAGAACCTTATATCTATGCTTTTACAATTGTAAGACTCATTAACAAACCTGCTTCACAAAAATTACCCCCTGTCAAACCTATTGGTTAAAATTAACCATTTTGGTCACAGATAACTCTCTGCTTCAAAGGTATTGCTAATTTAATGCTTAAATCTTCTGTGTTCATTTTGTTTTGTGAAACTGGTGCTGATTTCCACCAAATAGCAACATTTATACTTTAGCTGGCTGTATATTCTAGGCATACAGTTTTGTTTCTGGACCTCACTTATTCATGAAGAACACTGTTTTATGATACCTTTGATAAGACTCTGTTACACGTTATCCTGGTCACGGCACCAAAATGTGGTTCCTCTAGCTCAGTTGGGATATAAAGGAAATATTTAGTCTTCTTGTTTTCACATGTTTTTTGTTAGGATATTATGTTTTTTTAAACAATATCATGCATGACTTGAGAAAGTGATACACATTGTCTTGGCCCCATAGTGCCATAACACAGAGCCATGACCTTTGGTATTTCTGACCATTGAATCATTTAAAATTGTCTAAACATGTGTTTCTTCAAGAAAAGTGGAAGTAGATTATAAAACAACCTCCAAATGTCGAGTTATTGATTCATTTGAACTAAATAATTAATTTTGCTAAAACTGACCTATACCCATAAGAGGTAGGAAATGACAAAGTTACCGGTTTGGATTTTCATGATATTTGGCTCAGATCAGCAGTATATATATGGCATGTTTTTGTGATACTATGATATCTTGACAAAGACTAGAACATATCCATCTTTTGAAATGAATGTTGAATGTTTTGTAAATTTTTGAAAAAAAGTATTGAAATTTTACAATCACTTCTTCTGAAAACGTAAACCATAATTTATCCAAATGGTTTCATGGTATTAAAATAATGTCTTTGGTATTTTGGATTCAATCTAGATGACAAATCATAGAAATAAACAAACCTATAGATTTAGGACATGGAAATTTAAAGACAGGTACCACCTCAAAGGTGGAGTACGTCAGGGTTGCTTCCTAAGACTTATTCTTAACTATCTAATTTGATAAATACATTTTCATAGTTCGTATATAATGAGTAATTAATATGCAGAGTTTGAAGAAAATCCATGCATGGGCACAGATGAAAGAACCCCTTTGTAAGGAATGATTTCATTAAAATGAGAACTTTAAAACATGCATCGCAATGATATCTTTCTTGTTTGCAGGAAAATATGACAACTTAGAAGATTTTTTTTAAGTTTCAGCTAGGGGATGGGGTTAATGCGATTTTAAAGAAAGTGAGCCTGTACCTACACTATGACTCGTATCTCATCAGCAACTCCCCTACACTATTAAACTTGCTAACTAGTACTTTTATCTGATGGGATGGTCTGATATGCAGATTAATTATCTAATTTGCATGATGAAAATATCAGATGATAAGGGGAAATTTAAAAAAGGAAATATAAACTGAATTATGTCCCAAACTGTCCTTGTTGAATGGTATTATATCATCAGTGATACAATTTGACTAGTCTATTCATCCAAGAGTCATGATTTAATTATCTCTTTTGCATATTTATGAATATAAATGAAACTAAAAATTGAGGTTAAATCATGGAATAACTATCTCCCTTCCCCACACACATACCCGGAAGGGGATGGCTTGTTAGACTTACCTTGCACCCAAAGACAATTACTCATGGATGCAAAATTGTTCAGTGAGGCCACAGTATGCTGAAAAGATATTGTCTTCAAAAATAAACCAGTTTAGATTACATAAACCCGCCACAGTGATCATGTCAACCCATCGGACATTGTAGCTGGGCCAGAAGCATGTCCCCATTCATTTGCAAGCAGACCTAAGATCGACACTTGCGTGCCCCATATTCTTTGGTGGATTTTCCCTCTTCCACTAATTCAAGAAAACCAAATTATCAGTTAATGATAATGGTCGCTAAATGCTGAACAGCTTAAAAAAATGGCCCAATGGTATGATATGCAGATGATCTAATTTGAATATTCATTAATATTTATGAAAACATGAGAAATCAGAGAAAAATGATAGCGAAAATAAGGTGGGGGTATGTACATCATTACCTAAATGTCAGCTGCTAACTATTCTAGACTACCAAACTTGTTACCAAAGAAAAGTTGAGACATAACACTTTAACCCAATAATACGATATGCAAATTATTTAATTTGCATATTCATGAATATTAATGAAAACATTAGAAATAAGAGAAAAATGGCATAAAATTTAAAGGGGTGTACATACAACATAACCCATATGTCAGCTGCTAACTATTGTAGACTTGGGAAATTGGTACCAAATAAAAGTTGAGTTATAGTAATTTAACACAATAGTAAGATATACAAAGTAAGTAAGGGTGCAAAGATCATGAATCGATACAATCAAGTACCACACCTGACCCAGGATACCAATGGGAAAGTGACAAACTCACAGCCAGACACCACAAACGAGAGCCAAGAGGTCAGCCCTTTCCCAGCAGGTGACCACAAAGCATATATAAACAGACACGCACAAAGATATAGCAAACACAAGACAGAAAAACAGAAAAGATCCACAAAAGAAGTACCCCCTCGGAACGGTCAGTAAAATATTTTACTGGAGGGCTTAAACCAGTTTAACTGCGCCAACCTCACCCTGAATTCAGATGTGGATCAAGACACATGAATATTTGGTTTGCAAAGATAAGGACTCAGCAGTAAATAAAAATGAATACCGGAGCAAGAGAAATCCAACAGCTAAAACCCAATGGGCTCAAAAAACAGCCAAAGCATCAGGCCCCTACCATCTCATCAATAGGTAAGTCTTTAAGTCAGAACCATCATAGAGTCTGAAGTCCGACCCACTGGCATGCAATTAAAGAGGAAAACAAAGTTGCAACCCTTGATTGGGTTGACCACCAAGCATGCAGTCTGTTGCAGTACATTAATGTTATAGCCAATATTTTTATAATGGGAAATTATTTTAATGAACTGCGATAATAAATTATAAGAGCCAACAATCTTCTTCAATTTATATACCAAGTCACCATAGAAATCAGGTTCTGAAAGTCCTTGGCGCAAGAGAGATTTAAGTCCAACTTGGAATTTAGAAATCAAATCATAGTATCATCTATAAAATTTAGAAAAGGTTTTGCGAAGTTTATGATACCGATAGCCTTGTTTAAGAAGTTTTATGAGTTAACAATTTATTGTGAGTGTTGAAGTCAGCAACATAGCTAGATGCTCTAGCAAAATGAATGAGTTTAGAGATTTAGACTCCATAGAATGTAGAGCGAGGAACATCACCATCTAAAAATGGGAAATTGACAATTTCAAATCTAATTTGCATATTTGTGAATATTAATGAAAACATTAAAAAAATTGAAGAAAAGTTTAAATGGGTATATCTACAGAATTACCAATATATCATCTGCTAATTGTCCTAGATTAACAAACTTGCTACCAAATAAATAATAAGACAAATTCTTTTATGGTTATATTCTTGAATATCAATTTGGTTGTTAGAAATGAGAGGAAAATAGTAATAAAATTAAAGGGGTGTACCTACAAATATACTCATATCGTAGCTGCTAATATTCCTAGACTACCACACTTTGCACCGACTTATACAGTTTACTTCACTCAATAGTCATTATGTAAAATTATCCAATTTTTAGATATATTAATATTAATGTAAACTTTAGAAATGAGAGAAAGAACATAGATAAATTAGTGAGGGTCTACTTCTAAAATTACTACTGTCACATCTTTTAATTGTTCTAGATAATTAATCGTAGTATCACATTAAGATTGAGACATAGTAATTTATTCCAAAGATCAGATATACAAATCATTTAACAAACATATCCATTAATATTGATATAGGCTTTAGAAAACTAACGGAAAATTGAAAACGAATCCAAACTGGTTGTAACTTCAAAAATTACTCATTAATAAACAAACTAAATAATTTGCGTATCAAACAACACTATAATAAAACTTCTCCTGAACTTTAATTTGGGAGCAAGTAAGTGAGTATGAAATCTAGGATAAATAACAGCTGAGATATGAGTAATTTTGTATGTACATTCTATTAATTGCTCTCTATTTTTTTTCTCATTTCTTATGTTTTGATTAATATTCACGAATACAATTTTTAGATTATTTGCATATTGGACTATTTAGAAGATATGCTATGTATTAGCATTAAATGGGTACCTAGGTTGATAGTATAGGGTAGTAAGCAGATGTAGATAATTTCGCATGAATATGCAAATTCGATAATTTGCATTTCTGAACAACAGATGAAAGTTCAATGACTTAAGTTTCAGTTTATACCAAGTTTAGAAGCTTAGGATGAGTTGTTGCTGATATATAAGTACTTTTGTAGTGACATCCCCATTCTTAATAAGCGCATTATGCGTTGCCATGGAAAATGCAATTTCACATAGCTCAATTGGCTTTAGTCTTTCGAGCAATATTTTTTCCTCATTTGATGGTCTCACAAAACAATTTGACACACATTTGAAGTTTTCCTGATGGTGCAATGTTGGTCTAATTAGACCTAGGGTACTTAGGAATGTACATGCTGTTACTCTTTATAGATACAAAATATACTGTATATTTGGGCATGGACATTATGACATATTTGTTTTAAAACAAAACAACTTGTTGATTATCAAAGTTTCTTTCTCATTTATTATTTGAATAGCTGTTAAACAGTCCAAAATCGTGCCATGAATAAAACTTACATTTTCTTCAGAATACTGAATAAGGTAAGTATAAATATGATTTTATAGACTAAACGGAGTCCGACATTTATTACCATGAATACGATAATATACTAGCATAATTGTGTAAATGACCGCCAAAAGCATGTACTCTAAGGGAAAAACCATTTTAGTACAAAATACTAATGATTTTGGATAAAAACATTGTCAAAATCTAAAATATTTTAGAAATATGTCAAATTCCATGATTTTTGGAGGCCATTTTGAAAATATGCAAATAAGGTCATTAAAAACACTGGGTTTTAGATTCAGCATATCAAATTACCCCTCATCAAGGTGTCAAACCCTTTTCTCAACAAAATCCCTGTATTTGTAAGCTTTTCTGATTTTTTCCTGACTAAACAGACTGTCTTTAGAATTCAAAAGACATGGGTTCGCGAATCAGGTACCATTTCAATCTATTGTTGTTGTTTTTTATATATTTTTTCATTCATTTGTTAGTTTGTTCGTCTTTTTTGTTGATTTTGTGCACAAATGGATATATTAACATGAATCTGGCATACATTTATGCATCATGTACACACAATGCTCCGTGAAGGATTTTAAAATAACTCTTTGCATATAATACTTTTAATACTTTTGTTTTCATCTGCTGATTTTTTTTTCAAAATTAACTTTTTCAAACGCCATCAGAGTGTATATGGTTTGTATCCAGATTAGGATCGATGTTCTGTCGGCACTGATCTGGGTCCAAACTGTTTGCAAAGGTTATCAGCAGACAACAAAGGTCGCCATTGGCGAGTTTTGAGTAAAAAAAAAAGGCCCGTTAGGAAATCCAGGGAATAATGAATACAAAAGCGGCTAAATACAAATAAAAAGATGATATGACGTGAAATATAAGAACAATCTTAATAGACAGGAAAAAGATCAGAAAAGACGCTTATTTAAGAAGGTATAGGCATTTTGAGAAGAAAAGGTTTTGAGATATCTATAAGGGTTATTTTGGTATGCTGAATCCTAATACCAATGTTGGCAAGCTGAAAAATGGCGTCTTCACTATCTAATATGCATATTCCAAAGATGGCCACCAAATTGAAGAATTATCAGTAGAAATCTGTAGAGTAACGTGTTAAGGATGCCAAACTGTTACAAATCAATCCAAAAACAGCTTCTCATGACTGGCTGTCTTCACTGACATCAATTTATGCAATTAGAATTAAAAATGTGATCAAGAGGTTATTGGGGGGGGGGGGCAACTTGAGCAAATAATCTTGCTTCTGGCTTAGTTGAGGGGGTTTTAATGTTAGTGCGTACATATTATCTGGCCCAAATGTGTCAGTAATGATTTCAATAAAATGGGAACTTTTCAACATGCATCGCAATGTTACCACTATTGCTTGCAGAAAAACATGTCAGTTCAAACACATTTTGTAAGTTTCAGCAAGGGGAGGGGGTTAATGCGATTTTAAAGAAAGTGAGCCTGTACCTACAAAATGACTCTTATCTCATCAGCAACCCAGCCTACACTATTAAACTTGCTAGCAAACTAAAGCTTAGATATAATACCTTTATCCAATGAGATGGTTTGATGTGCAGTTTATATATCGAATTTGCATATTTATCAACATTGATGAAAACTTCAGAAAATAAAGGAAGATTATAAAAAAGCACATATAAACTGAATTCTGTCCAAAACTGTCCTTGTTTCATGTTATTATATCATCTGGGTGATACGATTTGTCAAGTCCTTTCATCCAATATTCATATATAAAATTATCTCATTTTCATATTCATGGATATTAATGAAACTAAAAACTGAGATAGAATTATGGAACAACTACCCCCCCCCCCCTACACACACACACACGCACACCTCGGGAGTGGGGGCTTATAAGACTTACCTTGCATCATTAGACAATTACTAATGGATGCAAAATTTGTGTAATCCAAACAGGTTTAGTTTTGAAGACAATATCTTTTTGGCATTTAGTGTCCCACTGAAGAATTTTGCCTTTCATGCCATTACAAGATATGCAAACCGTTTTTATGATTATTTTCTTGAATATTGATTAATTTTAATGTTTTGAAATGAGAGAAAACTGGTAAGAAAATTAAAGGGGAATACCTACAAAATCACTCCTATCGTAGCTGCTAATATTCATAGACTACCATACTTGGTACTGACTTAAAGCTAAGCCATTTTACTTTACTCAATAGCCATTTTGTGAAATTATCCAAGAGAGGAAAAGCGTAGAAACATTAGTGGAGGTCTACTTCTAAAATTACTCCTATCTCATCTTTAAATTGTTCTAGACAATTAATCTTAGTATCAAATGAAGGCTGAGGCATAGTATTTTATTCCATTGGTCAGGTATACAAATCATTTAACTAACATATATTCATGAATATTGATGAAAACTATAGAAAACTAAAGACAAATTGAAATAAATCAATAAGGTTGTATCTTCAAAAAGTACTCATTGAACGAATAAGCAAATTAAATAATTTGGGTACCAAACAACACTTTAATTTGGGAAGTAATTTTGTATGTACATTCTATTAATTGTTCTCTTTTTTTCCTATTTTTAATGTTTTAGCTCACCTGAGCAGAAGGCTCTCGGTGATCTTAAAGGATGGGACTCGAGCCGGCGTCTGTGCGTCAGTGGGTCCATTCACACTTTCAGACATGACTATCTCTGAGACCAGCTGGTCGATCATAATCTAATTTCATCTAAAGCATCATTTGGGTAGGGGATTGGCTGCATTAGGGTTCTGGCCAGATCGGATCAGAACTCTGGTTTCCATTGCAACAGATAGCTCCCATACGGTTATAATGGGGAAAATCTTGTGAGCACTCTAGCTTTTCCATTTTTCATTGGATCTTCTTTATTCTTGTAGGTAACAAGGACAGCAATAAAAGCTTAGATGAGTTCAAAATTCGGCAAGATTAGACAAGGGTCTACGGAGTTAACTGCCCTTGAACGTCTGAAAAAAATCTCCGTAGACTTATAATGGGAGAAATATTATGAGCACTCTGGCGCTTTCATTTTTAAATAGATCTTCATCATTCTTGCAGGTAACAATGACAATTATAAAAGCTTGATTTGGTTTGAATTTTGCCAAATCCCATCACCAACTACTGAGTTAGCTGCCCTTGAGCATTTGAATAATGAATGTATAATGTTGTGAGCACTCTAGCACCTTCATTTTTTATTGGATCTTGTTTTTTCTTGCATGTAAAAATGACATTTATAACAGCTTGGATGAGTTTGAAATTTGGCGAGATTGAACCAGGGTCTACGGAGTTAGCTGCCCTTAAACGTCTGAAAAAATCCGTAGACTTATAATGGGAAAAATGTTGTGAGCAGTCTAGTGCTTTCATTTTTGGATGAATCTTTATAATTCTTGCAGGTAACAAGGACAGCTATAAACGCTTGAATGAGTTTGAATATCTGTCAGACCCCATCTTCACTGAGCTAGCTGTCCTTGATCGTTTAAAAAATGAATGTATAATGTTGTGAGTGCTCTAGCACCTTCATTTTTGATTGGATCTTATTTGGTCTTGCAGGTAACAAGGAAAGCTCTAAAAGCTTGGATGAGTTCGAAATTCAGCAAGATCATTCTTCATTTCTTTATTCTCTCCAGAACAACAGGAGGTACAATAGATACCTGACAATACATGTAGCATGGCGGCAAGAGTAATTATACTACTGCTAGGAAAACAACAGAATAAAATCTGCGTCCTTTCCCAATTTTGGAGAGTACACACACCGGATAGGCGACAATCGATAACGCTCTTAACAATCGACGAATCGCTAGAAGCAGTGTTTTCTATTGCCAATGGCGACAAATGGCAATCGAAAACTCTGTTTCCAATGATTCTAAATATACGTTTATCGATAGTGTTATCGTTTTCGATTGCCGCCTATCCGGTGTGGTACATCGTCGCTGACACTATGCCATTTCGGCGACGTATAACTGCTGGGTCTTTATACAATTATGTGTAGCTATCCAGTGATTCTAGAAGTCAAACATTTGGTTTGGGCATTTACATGTATCGACTTTGTGCGTGAGCAGTGAAGGCACTGACGAGACTGCGCGTGGCTGTGCAGGCTCACCTGTGCCTTCGCTGCTCGCATATGCGATAAGTACCAAGATCTCACTAGCTGATACCCCAGATACATAAACGAAACGCCATTCGAAGGTAAGCATATTCATATAAATTTCAGGTAATTCGTGTTATAAAAGGCGAAAATAAAAATTGCTAATGCGATTCTAGGTCTTTATTCAAACTTCCTGGTAAGCTTTTTTATTATTCAGGGGAGCAAGGGTTTTGGTGTTCACTGATTAGCTTATGCCTAATAAAAGTTCCATGCACTTGATGTGACTTCTGTACTTAACAGTTTTTCCCCATCTACATAACAATGTCACAGGTTTAGATAAACAAAATTTTGAGCGTTAAATTGTAAATACTTTCTTAGCCATTAGTTTTAATATATGTTTTGGGAGCTCAAAACAACCGTCTCATTGAGACGGTTCTTTTGAGTACCCACAGCATATATTTTGGTTGAGAAATAAGAAAACTAGTTTTTCGTTACGCACTCTTAACTAATGTCCTGAATGTATTTAAATCCTTTCTAAAATATGAGTGATGCCCGGCAGTTTTCCGTGCATCAATCTTGTTTCACCCAGTATTCCCATATGTAAATTGAGACATTCTTTTGTTATGTTGTTAACAGTCCAAGTCTCGTACCAGATGATAGAAAGGTACTTGCTTTAGCATAATCTAATAGAGTGAACCACATAACCACCACCCCCTGAATATTAAGGATGTCCAAAAACAAAAATTCTAACGGCTGTAGTATCGATGTTTAATTGGTGCCGTCATCACCAATGATAGCGATAGTATTTTCGTTTTCTTTCCTCAGCATTGTCGCATTTGCACACCTTCTGGGCATTGAAATCCTCCTCTTCACATTCTACAAATAAGAAGATGAAAATAATAAAACACATTAAAATTGAGCCGTGGCATGTGATTTCCAACAATGTGGCAATTTGGCATGTGTAGACTTGGACGAGCCTCTGCAGCCTCCTTTTAAGCTTAGAAACTCCAAATGGTGTTCAGTCAGTAGCTTAACAATCATAGAATACTCACGCGACTAGCAAAGGCTCTGATCAGACTGCGCGTATGCGCAGGCTGATCTGAGGCTTTGCTGGTCGCACATACCACATTGTTGGAATTCACATGCACTGGTTAAATTTATTTGTATCATCGTCCAGATTTTTTCTTTGATGTCGCGATGCAATATGTCAATAAACTACAGCTTTCAATTAACCCAGATTTCTTAGTGAAGTAGGCGGAGCTTAAATTTCTATTCACTTGCACTGTGTCTTAATCTAGGCCATGCTCTTACTGGAGAAGGATTTGATAAGAGCACGCTGTCAAATTTCATTTTTGACCAAGATTCCTGTTTTATCAGAGATTTTTCAAGAGAACAATATTAACCCTTTAAACACTATCAAAAAGCATCTAAAATGTCATATGTTCAAGTCTTTTTTCTAACATTATCGACTTACGTAATTGTAGAGGCGGGCACAACAAAAGGTACAACTACAGTAAAACCTGTCAAAAACGGCCACTCTATAAAGACCAAAACTTGGTTTTCAAGACCAATTATCGTTTAATGCAGGTCAATTTATTGCCAATGGAAACATTCTGCAATACTTTCGGCCTTCATTAAGCTCCCATCTCATCTGCCATTTAGATATTTATTTTGTCTATTTTTGAGTGGTCGTTTTACACATATTTTACTGTACATCATCGCATCCTGATCAGGATCATTGCGTAGGCAAGGTTCAGTCACGGATTCTTCATTCAACTGACGCCTGACCTGATTACTTACAGAAATAGATTAATTTAAGGATCAAATAAAACAAATAAAATATTTCGTACCCATACAAAGATGGGGACCATGATAAACTCAATGTGAAACTTTTGTTGAGCAGTTATAATTATTATTATTATTATTATTATTATTATTATTATTATTATTATTATTATTATTATTGCTTTTCTGGTCTCGTTGTCTTTTTTCTTCACACATTATTATTGTTCAATACCATCCATGGTCTACCCTGCTATACTATATTCAAAAAGCACACTAGAAAGCAGATTTGTTTGATCGTTTTTTAAACTCACCGTCTGCCTGAGAGACTTGCTTTAAGTCACTCAAAGACATCCCGAAGTTGGCATCCAGACTTGCCTCAATCATGGCAATAACAGCTGGCGAGGGAATTCTTTCCCTGGTCATGATTTCAAGTCCCACATCCATACAGTCCGGCTCTCCCTCTTCCGGGTTCTCCGGAGCCTTTCTGAAGCAGGTCCAAATTATGGCAAAGTTATCATTGTCCAGCGGATCGGTTACAACACTTTCACCTTGATTGAGTCCGCCTAAACGATAATAAAGGGTACCATTGTTAATCGATAATTGAGCCAGGCATGAGATGTCCAACAATGTGGCATTTTGACAAGTGTAGACTTGGACGAGCCTCTGCAGCCTCTTTTTAAGCTTAGAAACTCCCAATGGTGTTCAGTCAGTAGCTTAACAACCATAGAATACTCAAGCGACAAGCAAAGACTCTGATCAGACTGAGCTTATGTGCAGGCTGATCTGAGCCTTTGCTGGTTGCACATACCACAGTGTTGGAAATTTCATGCACTGGCTAATTTAGTCTAGCGTCCTTTTATCGTGTATAGGACATGGGCAAACAGTGCAAATCCTGATCAGACGCCGCGTTTTGACATGGGCAAACAGTGCAAATCCAGATCAGACGCCGCAAAACGCGGCGTCTGATCAGAATCTCAACAGTTTGCTTGCAGAATATTCTATTAAAATTTGAATGAAAAACACCCCAACAACCTTTATGGACATATGCTACTAAATACGTCCCACATTGAACATGTTCAAATCTTTGCAAACGGTTTGTTTTATGCATTGTCTGTCAATTTAAGAAATAAAAAAGATATGTCACCATGCTCAGTCATTCGTAGTCTCACTGGAATTTTAAGCATTTGACCAATTTTCAGAACAAATTAAAGAATAACCTAAGTCCTAAATATCAAGCTAAAAAGTTGTAAGCCTCAGCCAGCTTCTTTCTTTTAATTTGAAATATTGTTCACGAGAAAATGTGCAAATTTATTGGTTTTCCCAAGTCGTCACAAGATACTGCATGATGGTTTTTGGAAATTTCCTCAAAAGTAGGGGTTTCTTTGCTTTATCTCCTTGTTATATCTTGATTTATATGTTCTAGGAGATGATGCATTGATAAGTTAGGGGTCTTTCATGCAAACCAAATATTTATGTGTCTTGATCCACATCTGAATTAAGGGTGAGGTTGGCGCGCCGTAAAACCAGTTTAAGCCCTCCTTTAAATTATTTTACTGACCGTTCCAAGGCGGTACTTCTTTTGTGGATCTTTTATGATTTTCGGTCTTGCGTTTGCTATGCCTTTGTGTGTGTCTGTTTATATGTGCCTTGTGGTCACTTGCTGGGAAAGGGCTGACCTCTTGGCTCCCGTTTGTGGTGACTAACTGTGAGTTTTTTACTTTCCCATTGGTATCTTGGGTCAGGTTTGGTACTTGATTGTATCGATTCCTGATCTTTGCACCCTTACTTACTTTGTATTTTTATAGTAATAGATCATATATTACAAAATCTGACATTGAAAATCTTAAACTTTTACTTTTATTTCATGGTCTTTCATAATACATTTTCGAAAAAGGTAAAACAAATCGGGGGTCATCTCACTATTTATCTTTCAGGAGGGCCGAATTTAACCCCACCCCCACATAGTCAGTGTATAACTCAAAATGATTTCAACGTTCAGGAATGAGAATTTTGCTGTTTTTATAATTACACTATGAAGAAATTCCGCATTTAAACGGAATTTGGCCACTTTCATATTTGGACAGTTTTTGTTGGAAATTCGATCTGACATAAGAGTATTTAAACACTCTATATATGATCCGCGTTCGTAAATGATCGAAAGACAAGGGTTTTGTATGTTATCGGATGCATGAATGGTCTGCATTGGACTAAGCTGCATTGGCCTTTAAAATGGAAACGGAGTGGATTGATTGATGAGAGTAGGAAATTCTATACGGCTTAAATGGGTTAAATAAACACTACGTGAGCCAACCTATCTTCGGTGGTTTGCGAACAACCGAGGCACAGACCAGCCTGCGCATCGCACAGTCTGATCAGCGCCTTTGTTATTCACATATTCGAAAATATTATATCCAATATTGTTGCTAGCGAAATTTCAATTTTCCATGTAGTCTCTGTAGTTGAGCAGGCTAGTTTGGTAATTACCGTTTCAGGAACCCAGAGACAGGGTTCGCACTTCAGACTGCATGATGGTGGGTCGGACCTCAGACTACGACGGTTCCGATTAAAAGACTTATCCGTGGACGAGAGGGTTGGGGTCTGGTGTCGTGTATTTGGTCAAGCCCACTAGGGTTTAATTGTTGAATTTCTTTTGCTTTGGTATTAAGTGCACTGGTGAGTCTTCATTCATGTTTCTATTTCTCAATTTGTATATGTATTAGGAGATGATGCGTCGATAAGTTAGGGATCTTTTATGCGAACCAAAGGGTAAGGTTGGTATCGTTAAACATGTTTAAGCCCTCTTTTATTTTATTTTTTTACTAAGCGTTCTTAAGCATTGCTTCTTTTGTGGTTCTCTTTGTAGTTTATGTTTATGTTTGCCTTTATTATCCATGTATTATACTGTCGTGTCTGTTCCTTGCAGCCTTGTGGTCACCTGCTGGGAAAGGGCTAACCTCTTGGCTCTCTTGTGTGTGTATTTTCTTGTGTTTTTGTCACTTTCCCATATGGTGTCTCTTAGGTCAGATGTGGTCAGGTGTGGTATTCGATTGTATCGATTCCCGACATTTGCCTTCTTTTTTACTTTTCCTAAGACGAGGTCCATTTATTGTTCAAGAGCTACTAGCATTATGATTCCAACTTTATTATGTATGGTCCGATTATAAACGGTGCCTCATTTTGTACTATTATTGGTAAGATTGATATATGTCTACACTACTTGCCATAGAGGCTTCAGAAACATTTCAGCAATCGACACACTCAGGCAACATTTGTTGTGATTGGCGCGTTATAGGTCAATCAAGAGGTGTAAATTGTAGCCAGCCCAGCGTTTTGATACGTACCCAGATTATTGTGAAAAGCGTAGGTTCTTGGTCCAATAAACTGCCACCTTTCATACAAAGTGTCACATCCTTCAGAGCCCCTGTAAAAATAGAGGCAATTAACCCTTAATGCGCAAATCACAACAAAAGTCGTCTGTTTTCTCTTCTGCTGAAATGTTTAAGAAGACTATGGCAAACAGTGTGGACCCAGATCAGACTGCTCCTATAGGAGCAGTCTGTTCTAGGTCCACACTGTTTGCTTCTATACTTAATTCGTCAGTATTGTCAGGCATTTTTTTGCAGCAGACGACTTCAGCAGACGACATTTTCAGATGCATTTTTTTCTTGGCGCTTTAGGGTTAGCTACATGAGTACAAATGATGGACTCTATCAAGCCAATATATTTTTTATCAATTTATTCATAGTGTTACATCAGTTATGTATTGGATACAACAACAAGAGCGTTTAGAGGCCTGCGCATATGGTTAAATAAAATAATTCATGCGCGGATCCAGAACGTTTTGTCAGAAGGGTCTAACTCTAAAATGTTTTAGTGTAACAATATGCACTTGAGATTTAGATTTTCTGTGATTTTATTAGGATTGATACACCTTAATACTTGTCTACTTTTGGAATCCAATAAGTAGGTTAAATTTGTTTATGAGTCATCAGTGTAACCTCATGTACAATTTCAAGAAATAGCGCTACAAGTATATATCTTTTACTTATTTTGTAATGGCATAGAGTTTACACATCGTAACTTACAGACGTTACCATGTCGCTGTAATATAATAAGGTTCGTGACCTTCTGATATAAGATATAAAACAGAGAGCACACCGCACATCGGGGATTTCAAAGATTGGGATTCTTAAGATTTCAGAGCTAAAGTAGCAATATGAATTGAACATGTTACAAACCAGGGAAGTCGTTTTTTAGATTGTTATAATATTAAAATAGTAGAAAGAACACAATCAATATATTCTAGTGTCTCGTCTTCTTGAGGCTAATCTGTTTTGTGATATTCCCCTGATCATATTCTTTATAAGCCACCTTACCATTGTATTCTTTATACACTCTGGATTCATTGTGAAATTCCATCAGGAAAATGTTACATCACTATTAGTAGGATACACACAATATCAAATTAGGGTCACCCACTTTAATGTCAGATAGCACAGGCATGCGCGGATCTAGACAATTTTGTCAGACGAGGTGCAAACTCGACGCTTTTTTTTTATGAATGTTAGAGATGGATCCTAAAACCACTAAATGCGAGACATTGAATGCTGGCTTGGTGCTTTGTTATTTTCCAGGGGATCTGGACAAGTATTGCTTAAAAAAAGCCTATAGCTTTGTGATTATTCAGGGGGGTCCTCCTTTCCGCACATGACAGAACATCGATGACAAAATGTTGCATTTTCTTGATCTCTTAACATTATAGATGGCATTACATGAATGCTGATGGTTTATTCAATCTATTAAACGAGTTGAAGAAAAGCAATAAATTTGAAGCTTATCGAGCATATTATTGCATGTTCGCA
The DNA here is from genome assembly GCA_964019695.1 of Loripinus fragilis. Taxonomy (NCBI): domain Eukaryota; kingdom Metazoa; phylum Mollusca; class Bivalvia; order Lucinida; family Lucinidae; genus Loripinus; species Loripinus fragilis. Next base: position 16,869,222 of record OZ026517.1, on the reverse strand, counting down.
ACACGTTTGATAAATTTAACTAGAGTTAGAATATACTAGGCCAATAAAGAAACGCCGCATACAATAATTAAAAATATTTTGTGTTAAGTGAGAGTGGCAAAATTTCATCTCCTATCTATGTTTTGCTATTTTCCCTGCTGCACATTTTCCACATTGTTTTGTTGAGGTCAGTCAATCCAAACCAATGTACTGACAGATTTTCCATTTTCCTGTTTTTCACGTGCACAATCAGTCCATTCAGATTTACATGTGTACTAACTATTGAAATCTCTAGTCGAACATCCAAAACGTTTAAATAAATTTAAAAACTTTGGAATTAAAGATTACACATTGCTAATTTGCGTTGACAAAATTGACACATGTGGAACGTGAATATGCAATAGAAATGCTACAAGCTAACGTGACGCCATTGATAGTAGACAAAGAATTTTGGTGCCATGTTAGGACGATTGGACATCTTAAGAATCGTTTCCAACGTCACACCGTCCGCGCCCGGGACACACCTACCTCCTGACGTCTCATTTGTGCAATCGATTACATCTGGAGACAATCACAGCTAGGACATCCCAAGGAACTCATTATCAAAGAATCAGCGCTCAAACTGTGAGAAATCGTTTTCATACCCCGACTTCCCAACGCTTGACGGAACTTAACTTTGGTGCAGTATTTACGTCAAATTAAGGAACTCGCGGCAATATTTTAAACATCTCAATGAATTGAGAAACTGGCAAAGAGCATTCTCTAGCACCATTTTGCTATAACTTTACTAATTACTGCATGTTTTTTAATGAAATACATAACTGGTACAGTTAGCATTTTTCATACATAGCGGCGTTTCTTTTTTGGCCTAGTACATATTTACCAAATGACATTAAAATTACTGCGAAATAGCAAAGTTAAGATTTTGTCATTGTGTATGAAACGTTGTTATCATGCGTGACCCATTCCTTTACACTGCATTCATCATTATGAAGCTCATTTTAGTGTTTTGTTCAAACTAATGTACGTTTGCCATTAACACAGGTGGTAAACATTGGAACGAGCTCCAAAAGGAGGTATCGGTATTTTGTTCCAATGACACATCCAGACACTTTCGAGATATCTCCAAAGGACAAAAGGGTACATGTATATGCCTAAACAAAAGTAGGTCTCATGTAGTGGCTTTTATGAAATATATCGAAGTATTAAGCGACAGATGGTTAATTATCGCGATGCTGTTCCATGTAGAAATAGTTTATGTATGTGTGTGGCCCAAAAAATCGGTTGAAATCGAAATAGTTACGGCATGAATCTAATAATCGAGTCAAACACGAAGTTGTTTTTCTCCAGCTTTTTGTCAACAAAGACACCTTGTGGAATTATTCATTAGTTTACACGAAACATATAAGCCTGGTACACTAGTCCTGGTTGAACAAGCACTCTGTATCACCTATCAGGTCACAAAAGACAATAATGAGAATTATTTAAACACATGATGGAGAAAATACGATTGAAGATCGTTCAAGCGGCCGTAGCCCTTTCCAAACTAAATGAGATAGCTCCCAGGGTTATCTTTTATGATTTTATAAAATCAACAAATAGTAAATTACTCCGCTCTTTAGTACTTCTTATTTGTAGACAGTACGTAGTCCCTTGATGTCTTCGAGAGGCTGCCTTATATCATTGTGACTTTGACTCTATCGATTTTCTTTTGAATTATTTTTTATATCCAATAAACGAAAATAATGCATTTATTTAATTTTAAACTGCATTAAGAAATTTCGTTCCATAGATCAACACAGAATTTGAAAACATTCAAATGGAATAGATAAGTAACCATCTGTCGCTTAATACTTCGATTTTAAAGCCCCTGAGACCTATACCTTTGTTCATACCGTTTTGTCCTTTGGAGCGATCTCGAAAGTTCCCGGATGTGCCGTTGGAACAAACTACCGATACCTCTTTTTGGAGCTCGTTCCAATGTTTACCACCCGTGAATAGGAGGGTTTGGATCACAAGTGCTTGAATTCACGAATCTTCGCTACTTTCTTTGATGCTAAGGGACATTCTTTTCAATTCCACACAAAAAAACATACGAGGGAAAATTGAAATTTTGACTATTTTGAATCCTAGAAAGAACGTTTTCTATCAATAAATGACTTTTTTTTATTTCTACATGTAAATATGTGTTAAGGGTACCGTTGGAAGTGACTCTTTAAGAGGCTTCCAATGTGTACCCAAACAGATTTTTTTGTGGATTAATATAGACAATTAACATCTCTTAAATGGGGCGACAATATGGCAGGATACTATCAGATTCGGTACCTGAATGTTCGACAACCAACTACTGGAGCTATCAGCTGCTTACAATCGGTATAGTTGTCCGGGTAATGCAGCATTACTTTGATGTTGTTTACGTTGGCTCGTTCGTACCACTGACAAGGAATATACCTGTACGTAACATACCAAGGTCGTGGCGTCTGTCCCCTGCTGCTAAGCTACAAAAGAAAGGACTTTGGTATTTATCGCATATGTATAGGAGCCTCTAATAATCACCCATGCTGACTATGAGGGTCTGGATGAGGGGGTCTGGTATTCACTATTCATTAAAAATTTAGCCCATTATTCATCTCATTAAAATTTTGGGTTATTCGTTAAAATAAGACCAGTTATTCAGTAAAAGTAAGAAAGGTGGCAAAGAACTCTGATTATTCACTATTCATTATTTTTTTTTCTTCAATTAATTAAAAAAAATAGGATTATTCATTAATTTTAGGGCCTCATTATTCACTATTCATTATTTTTTTGGCTCATTATTCACTATTCATTATAGAAAAATGGCCAATATTCACTAATCATTAAACCCCATCCAGACCCTCGACTACGTCAGTGAGGCTTTATGCCCAAATTTGATCTGAGCATTCATCTACATCCATAGTTTGTGTATACGAACATCGAAAGCTCAGGCGAGTCTGCGCATATATGCGCAGGCTCACCTGTGCTTTTGTTGCTCGACAGTGGGATAAGCATTGAATCTCGTCTGCTGATAACGTGATCAGTGACAAAATTCGTTTGCTGTGCTATTTATCATCGAAAGATGGATGCGCTTGGACATTTTATCTTCACTGAAAACCCTACCCAAGTGTTATTCCAGGGTTCGTTGCGTATCTAATCAAAGACAAGGCTTTGAACGATTTATGTGGTAAGACGCTAGGAATACTTAAGTTCCAGTCTGCCCAAAAGAAAAGGCTAAATCTTATGGGGGTACATGTATGTTTTTCATAGACATTTTGACGGCGAAATCAGAAGAATCCGATTTTAGCACCATAGCAGACGCACTGTTTGCTAATGTCCCATAAAAAGGACGTTAGGCTTAAATGTGTTCACCTCCATACCCCCTAGGGGGGAGTACTCTGATATTTTCATACATACGTAGTTTTGGTTTCAAAATTTTTAATTTCAATATTTTTGGGGTTTTCAGAAAAATAAATATATTTTTGGGCATGAAGATTTTGTGGATATTTTTTGGGGGGTCATCACAAAATTGGACTACATTTCGGGGTTATTTCTATGCATTTTAGGATCTTTTCTTAAGGTTATTGTACCGAATTGGGATATTATTTTGGGTTGCTAAAATTTCAAATATTTTTTTGGGGTGCTTGAAATTCCTGATATTTTTTGGGGTGAAGGGAAGATGCTTGGCCCGAGCCTACGTATGTAGAAAAATGAGAGTACCCCCCCCCCCCCTGGGCATACCCCCTCTATAGCCCTGACAGCACACATATACACAGATATAAATAAGGATAGTAACAAAATGCCACAAGAGAACCTTTGATAATAGCCCATCAATTCACCAAAATAATCACAATCAAGTGCTAGATATTATATCTGTTAAAAATAAAGATTATGAACAAATTTTAGAATTTCTTCTGGTTTTGCATAGCACACGATATACTCAATCATTCGTCGGCAGTTATATGGATTAAAGCGTGCACCTGACAGCTTCCGGTACTGTCATACCCCCTCTTGGGGTAAATCAATCCCGCGTAGAAAAAACAATAATTATCGAGTCTGCCTAATATTCTTATTGCGGTGATTCCAACACCTGTTTAGAGGCACAAAACAGTATTAATGTATTTTCTAAATAAAGTAACGCTCAGTGACGTCATTTATGTACAAAAAGGGGATTTTAGCACCCCTAGGCTATTTATTTTGCCGTTCATTTCGTAAAAAAATATATATTAACTTTATTTTTGGATGAAAGTTACCATAACACTTCCATCTACCATAATATTATAAACAAGAAAAAATATACAGTTAACATATTGAACCACATTCAAAAGCCCGTATCGAATTACCACCTGTGTCAACTTTTTACAATAAAAGTTGATATGCCTACTGTACAATTTGCTGAGGTTCCAAATAAATCTTCCATATCCAATAATTGCTGCGTATGTATATGCTATAATAGTCATATAATATTGAAGCACTTAGTGTCCTTTGGCTGCAGCCAAATTTTCAGAGGCTGTGTATGGCTATGGACCCATTTTCATGCAATTGTTACTAACGTTCTGTCACAGACTAGTCCATAAATGTCATTTTTCTACCATATTTGCATTTTGTCCGATATATAGGGGTTTTTTTTGCTTCTTGGAAGTCATTAAAGCAATGCATTTTGAAATAATTTTAGGTTGCATGTATAGTTAAAGAGGCTAAGTCTGCAACTATGAACATTTTTCGGAAAAAAATATTTTCTTTTCAAATCATTTGTAAAAGTAGAATTAAGTTATGATTTCACAATAAATCTGTTCACTATAGCTGAAACTGCACGGAAAAGTGAATTATCATATAAAACAGGTGTGTGTTTTCTATTGTTGGTAATTATTTGCGTCCCTCCAATAATTATGGACAGTTAATTTTTAACATAAATGCTGTTGTTTTAATACTGATAATTTGTTTAGATTGACGAAATTGGTAAATGTATACTGTATACCGGAATTTTAGTTTTTTTGCTGTGTTCTTGAAAAATAGAAACATTATTTCTAAAATCAAAAGATCAAAAGTTACAGACTATGCAGCTTTAAAACTCAGTCTTTCCAAATATATATACATGATGTATGCATTTATTTTCGCTATTTTCATTAAACATGAAAAATTATTAACAAAAACTCACCTCGCAGAGATCGATCGGGTTACCTTCTACATTTTGTGGTTTCTTGTGCAAAAGTGGAAAGTCTGCAGACCAAACACCCACGGCAAGCAAACCCAAAGCGGTAATCTGTATAAACCACATCGTGATTTTCGAAGGACTTGAGAACCAACCCGCGTGGCTTCCCAATCAGAAATGTTGGCTGAGCAAGCAAATGCGGAAATATCTTATTATATGGGCCTGTCCGTATATACATGAATTATATGTTCATTTTTACGCTTTAGGGACCCATAACTGGAGGCAATTCGTGTATTTCTACATGAGCCGCGGCATAAGATTTCCAACAATGTGGTATGTGCGACCAGCAAAGGCTCAGACTAGCCTGCGTATACGCGCAGTCTGATCAGAGCCTTTGCTAGTCGCATGAATATTCTATGAGAGTTAAGCTACTGACAGAACATCATTTGGACCTTCTAGGCTTAACAGGACGCCGCACAGGCTCGTCTGAGTCTACGCTTGTCAAAATGCCACATTGTTGGAAATCACGTGTCGCGGCTAAATATTAACTTTTGGGAACGTTAGACAGAGGACCTGACATGAGCGACTTGGGGAAAAGAGATAAAACACGAAGCTTGTCGAGCATTTTTGCAATGATCTTAATAAATTTAGTGGTTAGTTCTATTATATCATTTGACATTAAAATTACTGGCATGAAAAAAATATGTTTTTTTCTGGTTACACTCTAAGGATGATCAACTTCTAATCTCTTCTAATCTCCTAATATTAATTTTTAAAAAATCATATCGTCATTGTTGGTGCATTTACTAAAGTGATGGGTTAGCAGAAATATTATTTGTCCACTTTTCTGAGCTGCCTATTTATACAATGTTATAACTTCGAGACTGATAAAATCATTTCTCAAAATAATATACATGCCTATACATCCCGCCCCAGGCAACCTCCCCCCTTTACATCTAGTGCAGATCTACAAACTCCGTGTAGAACATACATACGCGGGTACAAAAACTTTTGTACGGGATTCCAGCTTTGACCACGCTTTAAGTGCGTGTGTGCGTGTGTGTGTGTGTGTGTGCTTGCGTGCGTGTGTGCGTGTGCGTGTGTGTGTGTTTTGTTTTGTTTATTTATCTATTTTAGTAATCAACTTATTTTACAAAAAAGAGTGGGATCCGATGGCCATTCCAGAAGGATTCGTACTAATATTACTAAGAAAACCCAGTATAGCGGACCATCATCAACCTGTCATTTGCATTTCGCTGGCGGGCCAATTGTTGCCCAACATTGGTTACTGGCTGAGTAGCTCTGGCGGGCCGATGGTGTGCCAATATTGAATGCTGTCTGTGTACTCTGCCGAGCCGATTGTGGCCCAACATTGAATGCTGGCTTGGTAGTTCTGGCGGGCCGATGGTGACTCTACATTGAAAGCTGGCTGCGTAGCTTTGTGATTTTCTGGGTTCCTAAGGAAACCTATAGCTTTGTAGTTTTTCAGAGGTTGGGAGTCCGGATCCCCAGCCCCCCCCCCCCCCTCTGGATCAGCGTATGATAACCATTTTCACGGAATTCCTTCCGTGTTTACCTGTACATATTTTACACAATAAGTAAATTATTGCCACGAAACAAAGTATTAGCATAATAGTGTAAGTCACATTGCAGCCACATTGATGATGTCATAACTACGCTCAGACGCGAAACTCCAAGAAATCAAAGCAATTAATCATATAGGTCACCAAAATTGCGTTGATTCGCATGGAATGTCAATTCTGATTTAATAGGGACCATACTCGTAAACGATATACCTTTCGGTTGGTCTTCACAATTACCATACCAAAACTTCTCTAGTGTAACTACTGTCGTGCCGACCAAGAGTGACAGTGACGTAATACTTTGTTTACAATTACAAAGTAAAATATTAACGTGTTCACTTCACTTTAGCTTACGCGAAACGATAGATCACTTATGTATTAATCCTATCCTGGTATTTCGGTACTATAAGGTCAGAAACCTACTTTCATTTACGAAATGCCCTCAGCTATATGCTACACATACCATCGGATAATTTAACCTACTATATCTTTTGATGTATTTTTTTTTTTTTTTTTACTTTGAATAAACAAAATGTTCGACGCATATTTTTTGGGCCTGAGAAGTCTTACCATTTCCGTAGCAAACACGATTACATACTGAATTGTGGCAGTACACGTTACAATCCCAGCCTAGATAGTGTCGATTATCAATGCATATAGAGAATTTCGTAAAATTATGTCCATTCTTTCTAAAGATATTGAGCGAAAAATTCTGACATCAATCAAGGGTCATAACTCTCTGATGAATTTGCGAAAAATTACAGGTAGCAATCCCAACATTGAATTTGTCAATATCGGTTCATATACAAAATTTGATGAGATTCTGTCCATTCATTCTAAAGATATTTAGCAGAAACGACATTCTGACATCAATCAACGGCCATAACTCTGTTACAATTTGCGAAACATGACAGGTAGCAATATCAACCTACATGTAGATCTTGTCAATATCATGCATATAGAAAACTTAGTAAAATTCTATCGATTTGTTCTCATGGTATTGAGCAGAAACAGAATTATGAACAAACATCCAGAAATATACATGAAGTGCCATAGCCTTGTTATAAATGAGAGAAAATTATACTTACATTTGTATCTAAAACATTGTTTCTTAGATTAAAATTATCAGAAATATATTGTTGGGTCAAATTGTTGTAAACCTTAAATATAAATTTTGCTTTTCTGCGATGAAACCAATCAGAAACCGACATTATCTTCAACGTTAACATCATCAACATTATAATCAAGGATTACTTACTTACTTACTTACTTACTTACTTACTGAAAAGAACTGCCAATCTATTGCAGCAGGATAATGTTGTAATCCACGCAATTCCTGAAGCAGTACAATTGAAATCTATGGCATTGAAGCGCAGCTTTTCGCCCCTTTCTCGCCAGATCTTGCTTCGTTTGACTTCTACCTTTCCTACAGACTAAAACCCCAGAGCCGTGGTCGCCACCTTCAAACTGATAATAACGCCATTCCAATTGTTTCAGAATAATTTGAAGCCTAAGATGCACGTGGTCAGAAATAACACTGCTTGTCCCAAATGCTATTTGATAAAGACAGCATGATCAAACGGCACATGGATATATACGCTGATTTGAGTCAGTGTTCCTCCACTATTTGTCAATCAGGCTAAATGCACAAACAGTGGGACTGATCAGCATATGCATCTGTAAAGTGTGATCAGTGAAATGCTTCACAGATACTTTTTTAAATCTAACAAGTGCTGCTGATAAAATCCATTTGTTCCATGTGAACGCATCCATGGCTTAAGCCAGAAATGACAAACTCCTAAACGAAATGCAGCAAAATGCTACATAATGTGTATATTTCACGATGTGGGTCAGGGCTAAGTAGGTTGTACGATATTTTGTGCTGGTTATGAAACATACACTCGGGAGCTTCGCTCCCCCGTATATATTCCATAACCAACACAAAACATTGAATAACCTATACGACTATGATGAAAAAAAATTTTTGAATGAGGACCTCCCGTTGGTGTACTTCTTGCAAGCATGGCTAACAACGTTTTAAAGTACCATCGTAATAAATAAAATTAAATCGATAATTCAAACTCCTATACTATGGAATCCCCTCTAATTTGTGGTAAATTTTAGGTACACTGAATCGAGAGGATAGGGCGTGTTTCTGAACTATTGGACAAACTCCCTATTAAAACAGATGTTCTATGCGATTAAAAACGTCTCGCTAAGACGCTTCGTTTAAGTAATATATCACTTTTTATAGGAAAAGCTGACATATTAATCTCATTTTACTTTAATTGAACTAATGATAATTCGAAACAAATACTCTAGTTCAGAAAATTTTGAATTAACGAGATTCGATTGTATCTTGACAACCATATTATCATTGCGTTTTAAACCACATTTGTTCATGAACTGATTATGCCCTTACTCAAACATGTTATCAACTTTGACATTAAATCCCTGAAGTGGGATCCATAAGGACTGAGGTTTTTGTGGTGGATAGTGAAAACCAAGTTCACATGAATCTCAGCGAAAAAGGTGTCAAATTAAATCAGAAAAAAACGCATTGAGTTGTATTTAATTGCAATAGGTATACTTTCTTGAACATAACAAAACTGCTAATGTAACGCAAAAATATACGTTCTCCATTCAACAGAGTTAAATTTGCGTTAATTGTAGACCATTCATGGCCCATCAGAATTTGGTCTCTCTTACATATGTCAGTTCGTTTTGTGAAGAAAGAGATAGTAATAAGTCTGCACATCTGTGAATAAGTTTACAGTTATCTTCTCTGTCTAGCACATGAGCTAATTTGACACAAGATAGATTATAATGAGACAGCTTATATGAATAAGCTCATCAGGTTCTATACTGACATACATTTGTAGAGTTTACTTGTGAAAAAAACTACTGCTCATTTGAGTAAGTTATTACTGTTTACTTTACACTTGTTAATTTTAGCCCGTGATCAGAATGCTACTGCACATTAATATGTTCATCAAGATCTACTTTAGTTTACAGAGTTCAACATGTGCATATTATATAGATCAGAATGGGACTGCTCATATCTGTAGATCAGAATGGGACTGTTCATATCTGTTAGCTTATTAGTATCTACCTTCTTTTTTAGATATCAATTTTAACTTCACTGTAAAAATACGTGTAGGTTTACACCAAAAGAGGTTTTTGTGTAAACCTACACTTACTTATTTACTAATTTTAAAACAACTTGAGGCCAACATTTCTCCAATGATATATGAGCTATGGCATGAGATTTCCAACAATGTGGTATGTGCGACCAGCAAAGCCTCAGATCAGCCTGCGCATATGCGCAGTCTGATCAGAGCCTTCGCTAGTCGCTTGAATATTCTATGACTGTATAGCTACTGACCTAACAGCATTTGGAGATTCTTAGCTTAAAAGGAGGCTGTACAGGCTCGTCTGAGTCTACGCTTGTCAAAATGACACATTTTTGGAAATCACATGCCACGGCTCATATTTTATTCTTGTAGTTGTTCTCTACGAGGGCTGTTCAAATATGAATGCAAGTGGCTTTATAACTTTCTTCACATATATGCTACGTCAAAATGGTAAGCGTTTCTACAAAGGACTGTATGTCACCTTTAAACTCGTACCAGACTTAAAGACAAACGCAGTATACTTATTGAGTTATAGCCCTTGGAATAAGGGTCACGTCAGTATACTAACAAACTTAATGCTTTGAACATATACCAGTGATAGACGAGCGTATAATTCTTCGATAAACAGGTGAAATTTCTTGAAATTTTGAAGGAAGTATCACCATGTTCTTATATAAAGATTCTGTGAAGGTTGCAAAAATCCGACATGCCTTTGTTAAATTACAATGAATCGTTTTCACTAAAGTCTCATTATGTTTGCAAATAAATGGTTAACAAAACATCACCTTGCAGTTTTCAGTTAAACTTATCACTAATAAAATGCACGAAACAATATTTAAACTTGTTTGAACTCAAAGACAATTTGTTGATCGCTCATACTGAGTTGTTGCCTCAAATTATTGATGGATAATTGGTATTTTTTAAACGCTGAAAAGCATTTTTATTATGTCAAAAATGCCTAAAGTGAAGGGGTTATATAATTTATTCTTAATTTTGTTTTCATAATATTGCGACTTTATTCTAAATTTGGACGTAAACTTTGAGTTTGACCTCTATAGACGTTATTTACAATAAAATTACTCACCTGGTCTTGAGAAGTAGACAGATTGACCCTATTTTAATTAATGTGAACACGCCATTAAGAAACAAACAAATGCTTGAAAAATAATATAAAATATGATGACTCTGTAAATAGAGAACGGTGCGTTTTGAAAACTCCCTTAAGACATATTTAACATGTTTTCAGCAAAATGCAAAGAAAAAGACACAGCGATGTTCATTATTACATCAACAGCAGATAACTCAAAATGACGTTGAGCATAAAATTAATGACGTCACAAACGTACCTGTTTACTCGAGATAGAAACAGGATTATATAAAGTTTTTCCTACAAGCAACTTTGGGATTGTTACTTGGACTTGCAGTTAAAATTTGGTGTCATTTTGTCTCAAATTAACAAAGATATGACACTATATCCGCACAAGTACCTAAACGTATGTTGCATTTGATTCAGAAAAGCTTCAGTATACTAGAGCGGCCTTTATATAAGGGTATGTAGCTCGAGAAAAATAGTGTGTGTTTCTTTATGTTTGGTGCCATTTGAAAGGCAAGAAACAGTTCTTTCCAGAAAGGTATGACATTTTGTCGTAGCATATACGTGAAGAAAGTTATGAAGCTACTTGCATTCATATTTGAACAGCCCTCGTACATCAATACAATCGGACAAATCATAGCTTTTAAAACAGTTGTTAGGCTACACAGTGAACATTGACAATTTAACTGCCTCGAAATTTGGTGTAAAATACTCTTGAGCCACGACATGTGATTTCCAACAATGCGGCATTTGACAAGTGTAGACTCAGACGAGCCTGTGCAGCATCCTTTTAAGCTTAGAAACTCCAAATGATGTTCAATATGTAGCTTAACACTCTTCAATTGACTAGTAAAGGCTCTGATCAGACTGCGCGTATGCGCAGCTGATCTGAGGTTTTGCTGGTTGCACATACCACATTGCTTGAAATCTCATGTCGCGGCTCATTTATCTTTTAAAGTGCTCCTGAAGAAAGTATTCACAGTAATGAGACTTCCCATGGAGAAACATGAAAAAATCTTCTTGTACACTGTAAATTCCAGGGAACACGTTACGCATTTTGAATGTGTTGCATACCAAAACACCGGCATTTTCAAACAAAACATTGGTGATTTGTAGATGTTTTAATGTTTTAGTTTGCGAATTTTGCACTAAAACACCCAAAGTTTTGCGTAAAACACCCAGCTGAAACTAGGTATTTTACACCTTATATGCTTCCATTCTATGGACGTGAAGCATAACTGAATTGTGTTAAATTGGCGGGATTTATATTCATTTCCTGAGAGGAAAGTTAAATGATCATAACGAATGTGGTTGATGGGCTTTGGTGCCCTGGTCAGTCTTGTAGCTCAGCGTCCGGGTTTGGGCTTGCGAATCGTTGTGATTCGCAGATTAAAATGCTCCGGGACGGGGTTTGATGAGGACTTTTACGAAGCGACAATTTGGAGACTATATTATATATATATAGTTTTCAAAACGGTGCCTGTTTTCATGGTGTTGCGCATGAAAACACGTTACGTCACAATGAAGTCACGTGGTCGTAGATATTTTTATATTTTAGTTTAATTTTCCCCCGAGAATTTTAGACTGTAATATTTCAACATATTTCTAAAATATCTAATAAAGTTTGTAAAAAAATATTATTTTTTAAAAAACCCGTAAATCATTTCAATCCAGACGCTTGATTTATATACATGTATTTCGTCTCAACTGTGAGCGCGTTCTTTCATAGGCCGCCATTTTTGCCAGCTTCAGGAGCCTTCACGAAGAGTTTGCATGTATGTATTTTGTTTTCAAACGTGTTTTGCTGCATATAAGCACACACGTATTAGCTCCAAGGCACAGCTTTTTCTACACCTTCCAAAAGGTTTTCTTAAAAGACGAACTGTTCAGTGTAAATATGTTGCATTATTTTTATTATTTTTCATTTTTAAAATGAAAAATAGGAGCCGGGGCACAGCATTTACGAGCACCAAGCATACATTGATCAGTCTTTTCTGGTTGCAGGAAGCCCAGGAACCTTGTCTATCCATTGAGTTCCCAGCAAAGACTGTTCAGAGGCTGATCCATGTCTTTACTGGGTATACGGGAAAGTGTAGGAAAAGCTGTGCCTTGGCGCTTTACGTGTGTGCTTATGCAGCAAAACACGTTTGAAAACAAATATACATACTTGTTATGAAATAAAACAACTTAATGTGAAAACGTGTTTTTGTGTTTTCAAAGTGTGACAGGGTCCAAAACGCGTGTAAGCGTTTCCAAACAAAACACGTTACACACGTGTTTTGTCAAAACACAGGTGTTTAAGATTAAAACACCAGTGTTTTGTCAAAACACTAACACGTGTTTTCAAAGTGTAACAAGAAGGTGTTTTCTAACGTGTTTGGATTCAAAACAACCACTTTTACAGTGTATGAAACCACAAGGCCTAGAGCCTTGATATTTAGTATGAAGCATCATCTGGTAGACCTCTATCAAGTTTGTTCAAATTAGACCCCTGGGGCCAAAAATGGCTACGCCGCAGGGATCACATGCTTTACATATACTTATATAGGGAGAACCATGAAAAATCTTCTTGTCTGAAACCATAAGGCCTAGAGCTTTGATATTTGGTATGTACCATTACTATGTGGACCTCTACCAAGTTTGTTTAAATTATGGCCCTGGGGCAAAAACTGATCCCGCTCCAGGGATCACATGCTTTACATAGACTTATATAGGGAGAAAAAATGACAAATCTTCTTGTCTTAAACCAATTGTGTATGAATTGACTGTAGATGTCTTGAAATGGATAACCAATGGATAAACTAAAAGATAACAGTATTGTGACCTTTTTTTCTTTGTATACAGATCGTAACAGTTTCAAACAAATTTTGTGCAAAATTTTCTGTTTTGCATCCAACCAGCATCATTTTCAGCAGCTCCATTCATGTGAAGCCCCCACCCCAAATCGAAAGACAGGTTTCCATGCATTTGTAAAACAAAACATGAGTCTATGCAATATGGCGAGACCAGAACAGCCAAGCCATGGTAAGCCAAGGTTATAAAACTCAATCCATCCTCAACTCAGCTGAGCGCGAAATTTATCCAGCTCATAAATGTTAAAATTCTAACAATTGTTGGCAATTTAGCATTTATTATCATGATAAATACAACATCTGAGAGACTTATAGCAAGAAATTTCTTTATTTGTCGGTATTTTAGTTTTTATGAGCAGTAAAATTTCGTGCTCAGTGAAATATGTTACTGACTGTTCCAAGGTGGAGCTTCTTTTGAGGATCGTTTGTTTTATTTATGTCTTGTGTTTGTCATGCTTTCACGTCTGTTCATTGCTGCCTTACGGTCACCTGAAGGGAAAGGGCTGCCCTCTTGGCTCTTGTTTGTGGCGTTCATTATGATTTTGTTACTTTCCCATTTGGTATCCTGGGACAGGTGTGGTACTTGATTGTATGGATTCCTGATCCTTGCTGTCTTTCTTACGTGGAGCATAAAAAAATAACCTTGGGGCCTTGACTGGACAAATTACAAGCAAGTTCGACAAGGAATTGATACCGCCAGCCAGTTTATTTCTTATTGAAATTAAGGTAATGAAATAGCAATACTTCCTGTATATCTAAGGATTTTCTTATTAATATTAATATGCATCATCCCAAATTCATTGATAATTTGGCAATCAAGAGGCAATAACCTCTGTACTTCCCGATGATATCCTCATGAAAGTAAGAAAGAAGGCACTGATCAGGAAACGATACAATCAAGTACCACACCTGACCCAGGATACGACATGGGAAAGTAACTAAAATACAATAAACATCACCAACAAGAACCAAGAGGTCAGCCCTTTCCCAGCAGGTGACCACAAGCAATGAAGAGACGCAAAAGCTTGAGAAACACAAGACACAAATAACAAAAATGAATCACTAAAGAAGTACCGCCTTGGAACGACCAGTAAAAATTACTCTTCTATTACCTAGGAAATCCTGACAGAACTTCATGTGCATTATCATATTATGGCCTCGAATTCCTAGGATAAAATTCAAGAGCTTTGATCAATTGCTTGCTTAGTTATGGCCGAGGATGGAATTAAGCATTTAGATTTAAGCCATCAAATGGCAATAACTCCTCTTGTATTTAGGGTATCCTGACAAACTTCAAGTTCATAACCACACTGTGGTCATATATTCTTAGGTTTTGTTTCATGAAATTCCATCCATTGCGTACAAAGATAAAAATGACAAATGGTAGCTTAGTGAAGGTCAAAAGTAATGCAGAACTCTCCCACTAGAGCATTCTGCACTAAAGGGGGAACATTCTGCACTACTTGAGACAAAAACTTGGTCTTCTTTTTGAGTGGCCACTTAAGACAGGTTTTACTGTATATATAAATTTGTCACATTAGAAAATTGATCTCATCCCAAGAAATCCTAAATATTATATGTTCGTATATACAAATATCCTTGATATAGACCAACATATGCACCTGCACAATCTAATCAGTTCCCTTTGATATATGATTACTAAACATGATACATGAACAAATCAATGTTCTGTCTACTCTCTGTAGTTGAGATAACTTGTTGCAAACACCAAAGATGTATGTCTTGTGATGAGGCCAAAACATATTTTGAAGCAAGCATTTAAAAGCTATGTGCTTTTTTTTGAACAAACAAATTGAACATAATAAAGTTAAAAAGACAAACATTTTTGTATTTTGACCGCTACTAATTATATATCTACACTTTCACTGAAAACCCATAAATTGACCAAGTAAGAAAAAGGTCAAAGATCAGAATTTACATTGAAGCACCACATCTGACCCAGGATACTAATGGTAAAGTGACAACTTCACAATTAGACTTCACAAATGAGAGCCAAGTGGTCAGCCCTTTCCCAGCAGGTGACCAAAAGGCATCAATAAACAGAAGTGCACAAAAGCATAACAAAAACAAGACAGAAATAACATAAATGATCCACAAAAGGAGCACAGCCTTTTAGTAGGGGAGCCAGAGATTCAAAAATTGGAAAAAAGTGGCCGGAAAGTAGCAGAATTTTAGACTATATCCTCAGTTAGTATGGTGTTTCAGAAGTGTGAAAACAGATATTGCACAAATTTTAAGTCTTGCAAAAGATGATTATTTATGGGATAACCATAGCTACCCTCATACAGGCTTCATGCAGTAGGCTATTCGCTACATTACTGAAAAGAAAAGTTATTTAGACCAGAGAGGTCACATTTCCTTCTATCTGCATATTGCTTTACAGTAACTTAATTAAAAGCACCAAACTGACAATAAGTTTAAATGACTTTCGCTTACGTAATTGTTGCATACGTTACTTACATTCAAATATATTACTATTGTTTACTTGGCCATGGGCTGCCAAAAGACTTGTGGAGGGAGACTTTTATACATTAAGTTTTTCTTAGCTACTTAATATATTATAAAATGCCTGTTAGCTTTTGATGAACATGTGCATTTACCATGCAATAGCCAAGTCTAATACGTTACCATTAGATGATAAGGAAACTCCTAGTATAGTGTTATTATCATTTGCATCGTTTTCTTACATATCGTTATGATTGATATTTCAATAACATGCAGTATAATAGCAGAATAATAATATTAGTTTAGGCACCTGGAAGTTCTGTTATATACGTTACTTTTTTTTAAAAACAATATTTTTGTGCAATGTTATGTGTATATGCATTCAAACAGCTAGTAGGTGAAAATGAAATTGACTACCATCTTAGTGCTCAAAATTAGATTGGAAATATTGTATATTTAAACATTAAATTTGAATGAGATGCAACATCAACAAAATCATATTTGGTTTAAAGGGAAAAACTTGAAAATAAAGCACATAAATGCCATTAAGTATATGTTTTAGGAATCATGTAAATAGGATAATTGATACCTATTTATTATTCATAACTAAATTGTTTCAAAAAGCTTAAATGAGTCTTTAAAATCTGTGCCACTACCATGCATTTCCTTCTTTTAATCCTTTAAATGGCGTTAAATGACATATACATGACATTTTCTTTTACCGTCAACAGCTCAACGAATAAATAAAAAGCATGCAGTAACATAGTCAGATACATCATACATTGTAAAAGCCATCAAATATATGCATTTAAAAACAGTTATTCGTTACAGCAGCTATATTTAAAACAATAGGGCACAAAATATACCTTAAAACTCTAAAAAAATGTAAGATATTCCAAGCAGAAGTCCAAATCATGAAGTGAAACATTTAAGATACCTTCATCGGTGTCATATGAAACAAAACTGAAGTTTGTGTAAATTGTGATGATTTCTGTCTCTGATTTAGCACACCCCCCCTTAGCTATCCTTGGGGTTATAATATTTTAGTATCTACAGCGTGTCCGCTTTGGAAAAAGAGTATTATTTATGTTGGTAACGTATATAACAAAATATAAAGATCATTACTTTAATCATTGTGTTGCCTGGTTCCATACGTTTGTGAAGCAATGGAACAGGACTGCATTTATTCTAAATTACCATTTTAATACTTTAGAAACAGACACATGTCTGTTAATAAGTTGGAAGAGCTCCCCTGCATTATTAGTATTGTAGGCATTTCTAAATGATTAGACTTCGATAATCAGGACCTTGAGCGAACGATTTTCTAGAACAGGACTTGATTGATCATATATTCAAGAATGTTTGCAGACGTTTGCTTTTTAGCTATTTAGCTTATCAGCATACGTGATAGAATCTGCTTTAATGTTTGTTTTATACAGCAGGACACTATTTATTTTTACACTCACAATAAGTAATCATAACAACCGTCATTCAGTCCTTAAAACTAACTAATTAATACCCATAAAACACGTACCACAATGTTAAACGATGCTATATTTATGGTATATTGATAATTCATTTAATAGAAACAAAATCCATACTTATGCTACTTTCAAAGAATACTTTCAGATAGTATACTCAACAAATGCTATGCTGTATGATACTTACATATAGTGCAATTGGCAATAGAGACAATGTTATCACTAACTGAGATGTATCATGATACTTTTTACAAATCGAAAGAAATAAAATTTCTTATGCAGATGATTGATAAATAGAGCGACAGACAAATTAAACACGCATACACACTTTTTGTTAAGTTTATGCATACTTTCTTAGCATAACATGTAAATCTATAATTTGTGTAAGTAATGATACTAACTATTGTGCCTTCTCTATTGTCCATATAATTATTAATTTATTAGCACAGTAGATTATTTAATTTATGACTTTTTGTCTCTACACCCTGATGTGTTTACAACTCATCTTTTATTTAATGCACATAAAAGTTGATTTAACTGACAGGATTCCTGCAACAGTTTGTTTAAAATGGGCTCCAATGACTGCTTTGGTATTATGATAGAACTTAACATCAGCTATATTAGCACTAATTGCTAAAACTAAGTTTGATCTAATGACAACTATTTTTACTCTAAGATATTGCTATTCCTATCAACATTCTGATTAACGTAAATAATCTTTAAACAGTAATTTGAATGCGTCCTAGTTAAATCTGGCTTAAACATTTTCTCTCTGTTGAAATTTTATAAAGTAAATTTGGGCGAAGATTTGGTACCAGTAAAATGCATTTAAGCCCCCCGGTGGCTTAGGCTGTTGTCCGTTCTAAGGCGGTGGTTCTGTTGTTGTTGACTTTTTGTTTATTGTTACTCCCATTGTGGGAGTCTGTAATTGTTCTATGTTTTGTTGTACGTTACTTTATGTCCATTCTAGTATTGCAATCATCTTGATGGGGAAGAGAGAGCTGGTTATTTTTGTTAGTTTGTCTTACTGGTGTCTCGTGGTTGTTGTGTGGCTCTTCCTCGCGGTGCAGTTTGTGATTGTGGTATTTCCTGATCATACACACTTACTATTTTTGGTATCGTAAATTACAACTGAAAAAAATCTAGATTTCTTGGATATGATCACTGCCTTGCCATGTAAAACCCATCCTTATGGACGATTTCCCTAATTTCAACAGCAACAATTAATTTGAATAACCCATTTAGTTTTAAAGTTTGCATTGCTTTGCCAAATGATTAGTAGTGTTAAGTTAAAAGGACTATCAGTTTCATTAATCAAACAAAGAAAGTCATGTTAAAAATGAGCTGAAATTAAAGTTCATAGCTATAATAAATTCAAAAGTCACCTTCTGAGTTTTGGTATATGCATAAATAGATGTGGCTTAAACAATTAGTATACAGAGCCACTCTCTTAAAGAATAAATGATAACAAACTCTTATGTTTCCTTAAATTTAATGTAACGTAAACAACATTTTATTTTATATATTCATAAAGGAGTGATGCTGTCTAGATTGCCAGCAAACGTCTTCTTTCTATAAGTGAACATGAGTAGGAAATGTCACAATCACAGACTCCTGACTGACCCACTGCACCTTAAGGAATGGACACGGAACACAGATATCTACAATATTATTAAAGTGAAGCAACCAGCTCTCTTCCTTGTCAATATGATTGCTGAACTAGAAACAAATAAGAAAACAAAGGCCTGATACAAAACTCCCACAACCAATAGGAACAACAGCAAACAAAGTTTCCAGCATCCAGACATCATTTCAGAAATTCTTATTTATTTTATCATAAATGAATCTGATTTAATAGAACAGATATGTTATTTGCTATTTTATATATTGTGATGAGTGTGAACAGGTTTGACACAAAGCTTTGGCTGCGTCTGAATAGCTTATTAGATTGTTTTGTTCAATTAAAAGAAAAAATGTGCAAATATCTAAATTTGTTTTATGTTTCCAGGCTCAGATGTATTTTGAAAACGGTTGAGACAAATATATAATGATGATATATATTTTGTTTATTTATAGTTATATATGTTACTTTAGCAAATTTGACTGAACAAGCTTAAGGGAATGTATCCTAATTGAGATGTTGCATCAGACTTATCATTTTATAAGTTTATAAATTGCATAACATAACATAGAAAAATAAGCAAACAATGTGTTTAGTTTTTAAGTCAAGAAGTATACCATTTCTTAAAAGAAAAAATACAACCCCATACAAAGTCTCCTAATTAGTACTGATAACTTCTCCTTTGGAACAAATGCTCTTTTATGCTAATCAAACATAGCCCCCCCCCCTTTCAATGAAATAAACTTTCCAGTTATGTATAATTTAAGCTATTAAGTAAAATTTTGTTTATCTTCAACTTTGTTTTATACGTTACATATTGAAAATCAAACAACAAAATGTTATTTTACCTCCGAAATGTTGTTAAGTATTACTCTAAAATCGGTGATATCAAAACAGTTATCATTAGGTGTTTAAAAGCTATCAGAAAAAAAATGCATGCTTACTTTCAAACTTAAGAGGTTCTAAACTCATATAAAGTTTTATCTATGGTCATCTAATTAAATAGCTTATAACTAACAAAGTATTTATGTTAGAACGTATCTGTTTAAAGTTTTGAAATGGTCAGTTAACGCTCTTTTAAATACATGTTATCCTGAAGTTAAACACATATTGAAATTTTTTCAAATGAAACTTTTTTAACAAAATACCAATAATTTTAGGGGTATAGTTGAAAGTGTAACGTAAATGACATTATAATGGACCCAAACAACTTTTAAAAACATCAATATGTGTAGAGAATAGCACGTTCTTACAGATTGCGTAAATGTTTTGTTCATTTAAACATTTCAACTTCTCCCTAAATAGACTTAATTACATATTTTTGTTTTCAAGAAAATGAGGGGTAACGTATTAAACACGCTGTTACAGGTATGTTTGCAAGACTTAAACTCATTGCAATATCTGGTTTCATACTGCCTATACTATGTACTAAAGGATAAATCAAGTGAAAATTCTGCTAAAAAGGGGACATACCTAAATGCTTATTTTTGACATTTTTGAACCCTGGCTCCTCTACTATTTGAACGGTCAGTAAAAATATTTTACTGGAGGGCTTAAACCGGTTTTACGTCGCACCAACCTCATCCTAAGTTCAGATGTGGATCTAGACACATAGATGTTTGGTTTGCATGAAAGACCCCTAACTTATCTTTGCATTATCTATATTCCATATTGGACTTAAATCCCTCTTGCGCCAAGACTTTTGGAACCTGAAATCTATGTAGACTTGGTATATAAATTTAAGATTTTTGGCTCTAATAATTTTTTCAGCGCAGTTCAATAAAATCATTTCCCATTATAAAGATATTGGTTATAACATTAATGCATTGCAACCGACTGCATGTTTGGTGGTCAACCCAATCACGGTTGGCAACTTTGCTTTCCATTTAAATTGCACTCCTGTGGGTCTGACTTCAGTCTCTATGATGGTTCCGACTAAAAGACTTATCTATTGATGAGATGTAGGGGCCTGATGCTTTGGCTGTTCTCAGGCCCACCAGGGTTTACCTGTTGGATTTATTTTGCTCCAGTATTCAGTTTTATTAGCCCAGTTGATGTGCCACAAATGTTACAAATACAGTAAAATCTTGAACAATCGGACTTTGTTTTTTGTTTAATAATTGCTGATTCAAAACAAATTTGGGAACCCACTGTTTTCAGAGAAAAGGACCTGATTATTTAATAGCTGTATATAATAACATGTTTTGTGTGTGTAAGAGAAACGTCTCCAAGAGACGTTTCTTTGACGCACCCAAAACTTATGTTTTATAGGGGGAAAATGATGATAATCATTTTTTGGGGGTTCTATATTTTTCTGTCTACCTACCTATAATTCGAACTACTGATCATTCTAAATAAAATCTCTAGTCCCGAGGACTTCAAGTTTATGTGTACCTCATCAAAGTCAGCACTATTATTTAACATAAAAATAGAGCTTCACTTGTGGTAGGTTACTGTAGAGGATCAATTTTTTTTATTATTCACAGACATAATGCAACTTAGTTTTGAAATTAGAAAAGTTGCAACACATTAATATAATATCATATATCAATTATGTAATGGATCATCATAATGTAGTAGTGCTTGTTTATCAATACATGTATGGCCTTGGTGTACAAGCCTGCTAAATGGAAAATTTGGCGCCAGTTGTAAGCCCCACCCCCTCTTCCCAGTAGCTTAGGCTGCTGCACATTCTAAGGCAGTCGATATGTTGTTGATGTTTCATAGTTTATTTTGTTGCTCCCATTGTTTTTGTTTGTTTTGGGGTTTATTATTTGGGGAATTCTATGTTGGGCCCTTGTTTGTTATGCAGTACTTAGTGTCCTTTCTAGTTTGCAATCATCTTGATGAGGAAGAGAGCTGGTTGCTTATCTTTAATTATCTTCCTGATGTATTGCGGTTGTAAGTGTTCTGTGGCTTTTCTAAACGGTGCCGTGGGTTGGTCTACAGTTTGTGATTGTGGTATTTTCTGATCATACTCACTTATTTTTTATGCCGATAGGATAGAGTGTCCGATTCAAAATCTGGCTGGCTGGGTTAAATCCCAAGCAGGGGAAAGGTGATTAACCCTTAAAGCGCCACCTATAATTTGCAGCAGACGACAATTTTAAATTTTGCTGGTTTTTTTTTTTTCAAAAAAAACACAAATAAGACATGATATTTCATGAGAATCGTCTGCTGGCAGACGCTTCTCAGGAAATTCATACCTTATTTTTGTCGAAAACTAGGAAAGATGTCGCAAAATTTGTCATCTGCTGCAGTCATGATTGGCGCTTTAAGGGTTAACATTTTTTTTCAACTGTGACTTTCAGCGTCCATATGTAAATAATTCATCAGGTGGGTTCGGAGCACATTCATTTCTAGTATACAGGTTCGTTGAAATTAAAAATCAGATAGGGGGACCTATATGAAAATAGAGAGAGAGTATGAAGTAGTGCTAATATATCAACACTTGTATGGCTTTTATGGCAATGTGGTAGAGTATCTGAGTCCAAACCTGACAACCAGGTTTTGATTTTTAGCTGGGGGAAAAGTGATTATCCTTTTTACACCTGTTATACTAACTGAATTGTATTATTCTGAATGGAAGTCACATAAGTAAGTTACACTATTATAATTGAGCCACACATGTGATTTCCAACAATGTGGTATTTTTACAAGTGTAGACTCAGACGAGCCTGTGCAGTCTCTTTTTAATCTTAGAAACTCCAAATGATGTTCAGTCAGTAGCTTAACAGTCCTAGATTATTCAAGCGACTAGCAAAGGCTCTGATCAGACTGCGCATATGCGCAGGCTGATCTGAGCTTTTGCTGGTCGAACATACCACATTGTTGGAAATGTCATGTCGCGGCTCATATATCACTTTCAAACACTTCAGTGTCACCCTTACTATTTTCCACATTTGTTATTTCTAAGATTGATTTTCGTGAAATAAGAGGTGGTTTATTACCACTGATCACCGCATTCCCTGCCTTTCTCCATGCATTTAATTTTAGAGGCGGTGGATGAGCAAAATTGTTTTTATCCACAGGGTAGCCAAATGGTCCATTTGATTTCCTTAAATCTGTATGTGGTCCTATATCTTCGTTCATGCTAATGACAGAAATTTCACTTCTAACAGAGTCTCTTAAATTAGTGACAGGAGATACAGCAGCTACCTGTGGGAAGGGACTACTTTTCAGCTGCTGTAAACTCTGAAGAGAAGGACCTCGTTGTGGTCTTGGTGGAAGCCTGCCTCCATTAGGTGTTGCCATATGTGTTGGTTTCTGTGTAAACGGAAGAGGTGGTGCATTAGGCTGTTTGTACCCTTCAGGTATAGGACCCAACTTATCACTTGGGCGATAGTGATGAGTACCCTTTCTAGGCTTGGTTTCTATTGCCTCTCTTTGTACTATCCTGTTTGGGTGTTGGAATCGGTTGAAGGCTAAAATGCTCATTTGAGCCTGCTTCAGTTTCTTTGATTTCTTTGTTTTCTTAGGTTTAGTGTCTGTGTCTTCATCTAACTGTGCCTCATTATCCTTTAGAAGGCTTCTGGTGCTATCACTCTGGAATAATAATAATAATATACAGTAAAACCTGTGTAAAACGGTCACTCTCAAAAAGACCAAAAATGATTTTCAAGACCAATTATTGCTTAACACAGGTCAAAAGTATTACAGAATGCTCCAAATTGAGCATTCTGCAATACTATTGGCCTACATTAAACTACCAGTTGTCATTAAGACCTTTGTTTTGTCTATTTTTGGGTGGGCGTTTTACACAGGTTTTACTGTAAGCTGTCCACATGAAGAGCCCTTGGCTCTGAGTTACCTACTGAGAGCACAAAGAAGGCTCATTTTATTGGTTTTGTCATACAGTTTTTAGGGTAATATATATAGGATCATACATGAGTGCTCATTTTTTATTGGATTTATTAAACGAGTTAGGGGAAAGAGATAAAATGCGAGGCTTGCTGAGGATTTTATCTCTTTTTCGGACGTGTTTAATAAATTCAATATTACAAGAGCAAGACTATCATATGGCATTAAGATTACTTTGAAATCTCATTTCTGCCGTAAAACATATATAATAATTTGGTCATTATTGTATGTACCCAAACGGTTGTTAACGTTATAGACGTCATAATGTTTCCAGAAAATCTATTCACCACTAGTGGTTTATCGATTTTATTGCATGGCGTTATTTTACTAACAGGCGTGACGTCATATGATAAAAGAATCTATCATGAGTGTGAGAGTAGGATAGAAAAATCCGTTTGGATGATCGCCATTTGGCATCATGAGGCTTGCCGAGTGATGACAAACAGTGATCCCGAGGGGCGGATTTTTCTATCCTATCCTCACACGAATAATGGATTCATTTTCTTGATCACCACTGTTTCCATTTCTTTCTTTATTTCTTTAATTTAAAACAATCTTCCAGAAGTCCCTGAATATGCTTAGATGCAATTTCTCATGACGACGTTACTTGACGTCCTGGGTAATATAGCATGGGTAATATAAGATTTTCGATCCCAGGGTAGAATCTCAAATATCCTAATCCAGTGTGCAAGAATATGAATTTACATTTCGTGTTTATCTTCTAGACGATTTACATGGACCATCAACCTTTATTCATTTTTAGATGTAACATAATTTAATAATGATGTTTGCTTTTGCTGCAATTTTAGGATGATGCTTAAAGATTAAGATGATTTATTGGCATGTTGTATACAAACACAAAATTGGGCCAAGGCGTGAAAAAACCTGTCTTTGGGTGTTCCGACAAAGTAAGATTCAAAGCAGCCTGCCCATACTACAGAGATTAGCTAGAAAATTGAAACTTCGCTCATAGCAAGTCTAAATATGATACTTTCAACTGTGCAAATAAAAAAGGCTCTGGTCAGACTGCTCTTATATGCAGCTGGTATGTGCCTCTTTTGTTTCCAAACCCTGAAGACTTTTCTCGCGTCAATGCCCATATATGTAAATAGTAATGTAAAGAATTTATTTTTGGGTAACTTGAAATATCTTGAAATATCGCTCAAGCCCCTTTGGCAATATAGAAACCCTCCAAATAAGCGTACTAACAACAACCTTTATTTGATTGATATATAAAATGGCAACATTCCTCTTACAATCCTTAACTTGCAAAAACCCTAAGGCGAACTTTAAAATTTTATGTTCCCACATTATTTGACCTGTGATACGGAAGCGTTAAAGGGCCATCGTCAACACGATATTTATCTCCAGCGTCGACATAAAATACTTGCCAAGATGTAAAACATATGCTCTTCTTGAGACAAATATGTGAAAATAACATAAACTTTTTGATCTTATTGATAACTATACATCTCAACACAAAAGATGTTTGGTGTATAATTCAATATTATTTATTGTAAATGTAGATACAATATTAAATGAAAAACATTATATAAATACAGTAGAAAAGTTATTTTTCTTTACGACATTGTTTTATAAAAGAGCAAGAAAAGTCTATCTAGTAGTCAAATTTATGTATAGAGCCGAGAAGAATTTTTGTTCCAGTCGACAAAAATTTGGTGAGAATATAGAATTGTGATACGTTTTATAGATACAAGAGAAAAATATCTTTGCTGTCGACAATAGCAAATCAGCTGGCTGTAATGTGCACGACCCGTGGTGAACATAGATTAACCAGTATCAAGTGCCAGCAAAAGTGTGAAATTGAACGGATTGATGGACTCACACAGTGATTATAGTGCACACCAGTGGGTCGTGTAAATTTCGACAACAGGTCTTTAAAATATTGACCTGTCATTGTTGTTAAAATAGATATTGTGATGATAGGCAGATTTTTATGTTTTAAATTCTCCGAAGCAGCCTCGTCACAGCTTTGCATATCACTGGCTGCACCATGTTTAAATAAACAAGTATGCAATTGATCCAAACATACAAATGTCGCATATGGTTCATGGATTATGAGTATTTTCACTAACTGGACTAATGCTCAGTACAGCGACATCCATCAAAAAGGGCTGTTATGCATGCCAGTTTTTACACGAAAGTTGACATGATGCAGCTTTGTGGTCACTTGCTTGGCAAGGGCTGACCTTTAGGCTCTCTTGTATGTGATGTTTTCTTGAGCTATTGTCACTTTCCCATATGGTGTCCTGAGTCAGGTGTGGTATTTGATTGTATGGACTCTTGATCTTTACTTCTTCATTACTTTTACCTAATGCATACGGATGCAAAGTCTGATCAAAATATACTGTGCGGTTCAAGAGTTATAAGCATTTTCCCTGAAAGACCTCTAGCAGTCAAAGTGATGCTTGGCAAACCTTTGTCACCAGTTCGCATACATTTCTCATACTGACCACAGATGGACAGATCATGAAGTCATGTGATTCGCTCAATTGGTTGATTTAATCTTGTTGTCAATCTGCGTCACCACAGGTCACTGAAATGGCCGCTTAAACCTGGCAATGTGCAAAATGTTTTTAGAAGTGCTTTAGTGTAGAAAATAGTATAATTTTATTGCTAAATTCTGTAATGCAAATCATTGTTACGGTATTGCTATCAAAGGTGACTCAGTATCTCCATAGATGGGTTATTCCCAGGTTGCTATTTTTTGAAGTAAGTGTTTTGAGTAAAAAAATAGCAACCGGGGAATAATCCATACCGCATATTAATACAAAACGCATTTTCAGCAGATGTGTGCCATATCAGACAGGTTGATCTTTTAACATCGACGTATGCACAGATAATAACTATCGACGCATGCACAGACAATGACTGACGGACTCATATAGTGTTGGAGACCCAAGGGTCATGCATATAATAGTAGAAACTCTTTATTGTTTTGAACATATGGAATTGCGAAGAATGATAACTCTTCGAGTTATAGTCAGGGCCCTTAGGGACAAAAAATAGGTCCCGTGCGAATTGTGTGCCGATTTATGGTGACCTATATCAAAACCTTCAGTGGAGTCTTACCTTTAATTTAAAGGTGGTCACCCATCTCAAATCCGCGTCTGGGGCTAGTTATGACGTCATAAATATGGCGACCATAATAAGAAACTGCCCGTTAATAAAAGCTATAGTTTGTGTTGGTATGGTCATATTTATCCAACACGAACGCTTTTATTTAACATAATATCAATTATTTTAGTCATATGATGGTTGCATCAATGCTTTACCTGACTTTGACAATAAATTATTTTTCGATAACTATATTTTGCATGCAAAATACCGTTTATTTCCTATAAATACCCAGCTTATCGGGCCACCTTTAGACTGATGGCTGAGAATGTTATTGCTCCCCCTTGGGAATTTTGCAAGCTTATCCTATACTAAAAAGGATTCCAAGGTGCGTCTTTTAATAGATGTTTGCACTATGTTTGCCGGGGCGTTAGTCTCTGACAGCCTGTTACATATGTTACCATATTAAATTTAGAAAAAAAAAGAAAATTAAAAGTTTGAGCTACAGAAAGATTGCTTATTATTTAAATTACTCATATGGTCTGCATACTGACAACTTTTGCTACATATAAGTTCTTTTGGAGAAAAATTACAGCTTCCTGTGGTGTTATGTACGTTACTTTAATTAGATTACCCTTTAAACATTAAACTTGTGACCAATATCATTTACTTTTTAGCTCATATGTGCATTTTCCAAAATGTTTTGATTATTATGTACTAACAAACTCATTTTGGTTAGAGAAAATCCAAAGTTTGCTTTTATACTTTAAATATATTGTCTTATACGTGCAATTAAACAACCCAAAGGCTATACCCAATTTTAAAGAGCCGAATTTTTGGTAGGCATCATTTAAGTAAAATTATATGAAAACATTTGCTGCTGTTGGATATCTTGCATATTTGGGATTGTCTTGCTAATATTATTAAAATTATATAATTTGCAGGTCTAACAACAAGATTGAAGCACTTGTTAAAGGTTGTAACATATGTTACATGACATAATTAATGAGCAAGGACATTGACTTGATATGTGAGATGATATTTCAGGATAAAATTAATATACTTCGCATTTTTTCCTAGCTAAAGTCTCCAGCCTCTGGTGCCTACATCTTAGGTATTGATGATTATTAAGCCCCTGTACCTTTGTTACAGATGTTATGAATATTTGTTTTCAATATTTCCTAATATGAATAATTCTAAATAAAGATACATCTTAGAGGAACATAGAAAATAATCGTTTCACATTTAAACAGTACAATTTAGTAAATATCGCTTTCTAATGTAAATATTCTAAACCAATCCCAATCCAAGTTATATATAATATCGATTATTATTTCTGCTTCTCTGGTAAAATAATTGTCCTCCTCATCTCATAAAAACCAGAATAGTCATCAAACAAGATTTTGACTGCAAGCTGAGTATTGACCTGCTCCATCCCAAACTCTTTTAGATATACTCTATCGGTATGTACCAATTGAAGGAGCATCAAATAGGAGATGTTTGCACACTGTAAGCATGGGTGTTCGCCTGTAACAGCTTGTTACATATGTTATTTTATCAATTTGAGAATAAGAAAATTGAAAGTTTGAGCTAGAGAAAAAAGACTTTAAAACTAGCTAATCAATGAATATTCTAATATTCTGCAAATTACTGGATGACTTTGCTATATATGACAGCTATTTACGGCTACATGTTGTATTATGTGCGTTACATGAACTTAATTATAATTTAAAAGTGGTAATTTTGGCTATCGTCATTTAGTTATACGACTGCTCTGAGTCGGTTTCAAACCGTTTTAGATTATCATTATAATTTTACTCTTAATTCAATATTTCGGCCAAGGGCCATTATCAAGAAAACAGGCACTTCAATGTCAACTACAAGATGGTGGAACAGAGACTATGTAGTTAACAGTGAAGTGCATGCTTTTCCTGATAAAGGCCTGTGGCCGAAATATTGAATTAAGAGTAAAATTATCATATGTGTTTAACATTGTTCTCTTTGGAATATAAATGAATATCGTTTTAGATAAGGTTTAACAAACCTATACTCAATTGAAGAATACAAAAACCAAAGTTCGCTTTTCTATCTTAAATATTTTGTCTTATATGAGCTAATGCACAACCCTACTCCCAGTTTTGCAGAGGAGCAATTTTTGTTTTCGCCGCTTAAATAAGACATATATAAAACAATTGCAGAGTGTTGATATTTTACACTTTCTTAAATAGTCTTGCTCATATATCATCAAGTTTCTAAGGTCAGAACACTTATTAAAGATGTCAATGTGGCATTGGTGATGTCACAACGGGGGCTCTGATCGAATTCCATGCACTTTCAGGTGCTGATATTAACTAGTTCAATGTCAGGAAAGTGCAAGAAATGATATTGGCAGGCATTTAGCTATGCTGGAGACTCTATACACGAAGCATTCTTTCACCTCGGCTCAGTGCCCTTAGAAAGCACTGTGACGGATGCACTAGAGTAATATATTTGTAAATTGTCCTGACTTCTTAGTTCTCGTTTGTGACGTCTAACTGTGAGTTTGCTACTTTCCCATTGGTATCCTGGGTCAGGTGTGGTACTTGATTGTATCGATTCCTGATCTTTGCCGTCTTTCTTACTTTGTATTAGCCAGTCACCGATATTGTTGGACTCACTGCGTTGACGTAGTGGATATTTGGGAGGAAAAAAAGCTGATTTGCAAAAACTACCACTTCCATGAGCTGTGTTTCTCGAAGGTGTCAATCGTGCGCAGTACCAGTGCATCATTTGGAAAACCTCATTTGTCATTAATCCTGACAAATCAATGCCTGACATTTATGGTTAGAAGCGGGACTGTGATAAATATTGTCCCGTTATCATGACATTGCCCATGTGCGGATCCAGAGCGGGATAGGGGGTCCGGACACCCCCCTGGAAAAAAACAAGTACGTACATGGGTTTCTAAAGAAATTAGCATTTGGACCCCCCACCTGGAAAAAGTTTGACACCCCCCCCCCCCTGGAAAATAATGGACCCCCTCTGGATCCTTGGTAAAGTATTAGTATAGTTTTCTCAGCAATAAAACCATTGGACCCCTCTGTAAACTGTTAAATAAGCTGAGGACTAAATAAGACTGAAAAAAATCCCTGGATCCGCGCATGTTGCCTCCTGCCCCCGAAACCCCTCTGCAGCTGATAAAATGTAGTTGCAGCATGTCTGTATGCAAAACATCTGGGTGTATGTACAAAGCAAACCTTTTATATTGTACTGATTTGTGTTGCCGTGGAGCAGAAGAGGACTTATGTAATATATTGCCAGTGGTCAATATGCTTATGACTTTTGAACAACTTTTTTCATATAGATCCAGATATTTCTTTAGCCGTATCAACAAGAATGCCTCATTGTCCGATTTTGACCTTTGAAGACGATTCTACCTAGTAGCATGCGAAAGAGAAATCAGATTGCAACAGTTTTCTATTGGCCGTGCTGTACAATGGGTAACTTGTAGAGGGTTTATCCTTATTTCCATATCATGAACTTACTACTAAGTAGACTCTTCTAACGTTTGATCCATCAGGGGTCAAAATCAGACTATAATGAGTTTGGTTGATAGCAGTTTGGTTGATAGTGTATGCAAATGATTATTACTACTATCTTTTCTTTGAGTGTAGGATAAGCAGCTACAGATAAGCCAAAAGCTTTTGAGCGTGACTCTATTTACAATATTGATATGTTGTACTAGAAAAAAAGGTTTTCGGGCATTTATTTACATTTACTATAATAGCTTTGACATACACATATGTTCTGCCCGGACTGGCTCATTTTACGTATTCTGCATCAATCGTTTGAAATAGAAAGACCCAAAGGTCATTGGTCAGAGGTCGTGGTACATCTATATATATATATAAGCATAAGAGAATATATTTACACCGTTTATTATCTGTTTTTCATTCACTACAATGTCTTTAAAGTCGTAAATCGTGACGGCATTTAAGTCCCACCCTCGAAATGACTTCACACTATCTGAATATATTTTGTATGTTTCGATTTAAAAGAGTTTGTATTCAGTCATGATAAGGCTGCCAGTTTATGAAAGGAATATTTCCATGCTTTGGAAATGGACAAAACGCATATATATGTGGTATTTACATATAAAGCGTCATTTCAATGACGTCATCTTTTTGTTCTGATGCGAAAACACTATGGGCGACATGTTAATTTTAATTATTAACCTCCTTAGATTAAATTTGGTGCATTTCGACTGAAATTGGCAAACAAAATGCAAGAAAGTCCTGATCGCCATAAACTACAATGGACATACCGTTTAAATTGCACTGATACAATATACGTTATTTTGATGACGTCATAATGACGTCCAGACGTGAAATCCAGATGGGTGACCAGGTGATTTTCATTAGTTATCCCCTAAACTTTGATTTGGTATAGGTCACCATAAATCGTCATCAAATTCGCACGGGAGTCCTGATCGCCCCTGACTATAACTTGCAACTATCTTAATATGTGGAGAGAAACTTTATTCTTAAGCATAAAAAGAAAGCGCAAATACTGACGACTCTTTTGTTTTCTGCACATAATCTTATTAATAGATAGAAAAGTACAGCCTTTATAACAAAAAGAACTCGTCAAGAATAATAACAGTTCCCTTTTTTTCACATAATCTTACACATTTGATTTTATTTCTATGTATTTCAAAAAGATTATTGTAGATAAAATAGAAATCATTAATCATGTCGAAATATATAGTTATCAATAAGATCATAAAGTTCACGTCATTTTCACATATTTGTCTCAAGAAGAGTGTAAGTTTCATATCTTGGCAAGTATTTTAAGCCGACACTGTAGATAATTATCGTGTTGACGGTGGCCCTTTAACACTTCCGTACTGTGACGAAAATATTAACGAAAATGATCAACCCATTGGCAAATGTGTATAAATTTATTGAGATAAGAAAAAGGGAAAATGTACGGAAGCGTTAAAGGGCCACCGTCAACGCAATAATTATCTCCAGTGTCGGCTTAAAATACTTGACAAGATGCGAAACATACGCTCTTTTTGAGACAAATATGTGAAAATAATGTAAACCTTTTGATCTTATTGATAACTATATATCTCGACATGATTAATACTTGCCATTTTCTCTACAAAAATCTTTTTGAAAAACATAGAAATAACACCAAAGGTGTAAGATTATATGAAAAAACGGGAAATGTTATCATTCTTGACGATTTCGTTTTGTTATAAAGGTTGTACTTTTCTATTTATTAATGAGATTATGTGAATAAACCAGAAGATTCTTTAGTATGTGTGCTTTCTTTTTATATTAAAGAACAAAAGCTTCTCTTCACATAATAAGGTAGTTGCAAGAAACTCGAAGAGTAGCATTCTTGGCGATTTCCTATGTTCTAAAAGATATATAGTTTCTCCTATTATGTATTACACGACCCGTGGGTCTGTACTATACTCACTATTTGAGTCCGTCCTTCAGTCTGTCCGTTAGTCCGTCCGTGGTCAATTAGTGAAAAGTATGCAAAAGGTGACAATGTGTTGCCGAACATCATTTTGGTCAGTCGTGTTCTTTTAGCATGTTTTAGTGAAAATGCTCACTGAGTAACTCTTGAACCGCACGGTATATTTTGATAAAACTTTGCATACGTATACATTAGGTAAAATTAATGAAGAAGGCAAAGATCAGGAATCCATACAATCAAATGCCATACCTGACCCAGGACACCATATGGAAAAGTTTCCCATATTGTGTCCTGGGTCAGGTGTGTTATTTGAGAATGTGACAAAAACATCACATACAAGACAGCCAAGAGGTCAGATCTTTCTCAACAGGTGACCACAAGGATGCAGAATGTCATCATTCGTCTAACCACTGGCATGCATAAGAACCTTTTTTCATGGACGTGGCTTTGCTGAGCATCAGTCCAGCCAGTCATGGCCAGTAAGTAAAAATGCTCATAACTCTTGAACTACATGGTATATTTGGATCAAATTGCATTTGTGTTTATCTAAAACACTGTCCAGCCATTGGTATGCATAACTGTGACGAGGCTGCTGGGAAAATTTAAAACGTAGAAATAGGCTGAAAATCACTTCATCTATTTTAAATTACAAAATATGCAATCATGGGCGAAAACATCAATGACAACAATATTTTAAAGACTTGGAATCGAAATTTTGTACGACCAACAGGGTGTGTGTCTGTGTCTGTGTGTGAGTCTGTCTGTCCATTCATTTTTTCACACATTTCTTCTGGCACCAGATACTGATTATTCAACGTTTTCCAAGGGTCGTGCACATTAAGTCAGTTGAGTTGTTTTTGTCGTCAGCAAGGATTTTTATCTATTTTATCTAATAAACATATTACAATTCTATAATCTCAACATATATGTGTCGACTAGAACGAACATTCTTCTTGTTTCTATACATAAATAATACAACTTGATAGATGTTTTTTGTTCTTTTATCAAAAAAATGTCGTAAGGAATGATAACTTTTCTTCTGTATCCGTATAATATTCTTGACTTAATATTCTATCTACGTTTCCAATAAATAATATTGAATTATACACTAAACATCTTTTGTGTCGAGGTATATAGTTATCAATAAGATCAAAAAGATTATGTTATTTTCACATATTTGTCTCGAGAAGAGCTTATGTTTTGCATCTTGTCAAATATTTTAAGCCAACACTGGAGATAATTATTGCGTTGACGGTGGCCCTTTAACGCTTCCGTAAAAATGAAACGAGAAGTATGATCAGAAAATACCACAATCACACACTGAAGACCAGTTCACGTATTGTGAGTAAGAGACACCGAACACTCAGTCAAATACCATCAAAAGGCAATAAAAGAAATACAACTACACTCCTGCCAGCCAAGAGTGACAGTGGCGTGTTGTTTTGTTTACAACATTATTAGGGACTTATAATTGATAGTTCACTTGTGTATTAATCCTATCCGCAGGATAGGATTAATACTCAAGTGATCTACCGAGTCGCGCTAGCTCTAGTGAAGTGTATACGTCAGATTGTAAACACAGTATTACGTAACTGTCACTCTTGGTTGGCACGACAGTAGCTCTCTCTCTCTACCCAAGCGATATGATTACAAAACTAGAATTGACGCCAATTACTGCACAAAAGAACAAGGACCATATATAAATTTATGAGGGCGATTGTCTAGCAGATCAGGACATATGGTGCAAATACATACTTTTGGTCTTGGATTTTGTCAATTTTCTGCCCTGCCAAACAGTGACATTAAATATAGGACCAAGGTCATCAAAACTTAGCCAACAATTAGTATGCCCTAATGTAATATCCAGCCATTTTTTATTTTAAACTGCTGGCAGATTCTTGAGATATTGCGTACAGAGACGATGACGCCAATGCAAATACAGACGCCAACATCAGCTGCACCATAATCAATGTATTTTTCAATCGGTCTGGGGGAGGGGTCATCAAAATGCCAAAATAACATGCATTTCTATAAGTTTAACCTAAACATTGAAATCTAGCTTTATTCAAATAAACCAATACATTTCAGTTCAGGCCAAGTTTATGTTGCTTTTGATGTATCATGTAACTAGAATTGGGCTGATAATCAACCTTTTAAGACTATTACATTATCAAAAAAAAATATTATATACTGCAGTTTTAATTTTCACTGCCAAATATTTGATGATTAAAAATGTATTTTTCATTAAAAACTTCTTAAGCATGTACACATAAACTAAATGTACTAAGGGCCAAGATCACTCACCTGGTTGACCTTAATTACCGTAGGATGTACATACAAGTATTATGCCTAGAGTAAATATGTGTTCAAGTATTAACCTTTTGAAGACCACAAACTCTAAAGCAGGTACTTTGGCAAACAGTGGAGACCCAGATGACATTCTCCTTAATGGGTTATTTAATCAGTTTAAAACCAATCTTAAGAGAAAGAAATAAAATACTCTTTTGAAAATTATAAACTATGAGAACTCCATATACACAATGGGCCATCTTGACTTAACTGTATCAACTTTTATTGGGAATTCCATTGGTCCAAAAAGTGTTAAACTGCCTGTTAAGAACTTCTGGAATACAACACCTTGAAACCCATGCGCGGATCCAGAAAAAGAGGGGGTCCAATTTTGACGACGTTTTTTTTGTTGTTTGTTTTTTTAGTTGATTGTGAGAGTGAAAAGCCAGGTATTTACAAGAATATGCATTTGCTGCAATCAAATGGCTGAACAACCTTCAACACAATGGGTCACGTCCACTACATTTCATGACAGCTGATCTATTATTTGCTTATATATGACTTGGTCCAGGAAGATGCATATTGATGCAAGCGCCAAACTATGTGTTTACTGTGAAATCTTGACAAAATAAAGAGCTTTCTTTTGGCTTACGGTGAATATTTCATTAAATTAATAATAGCAATTAAATGGGCTTTTTTCAATGCTTTAACACTTTCCCAACCACTCGGGAGACATTGAAAAAAAATCAAATCTGGATTTGCCCTAATTTTATCATCTCCCGTGGGGCATTTTGAATAAGGTTGC
Organism: Loripinus fragilis; assembly: GCA_964019695.1. Classification (NCBI taxonomy): domain Eukaryota; kingdom Metazoa; phylum Mollusca; class Bivalvia; order Lucinida; family Lucinidae; genus Loripinus; species Loripinus fragilis. The sequence continues at coordinate 16,833,342 of OZ026517.1, read as the reverse complement.
ATGAAAAGTCTAATTATTGTCCTGTACGGACTGTCTCACTGTGTTTATGAAGTTATCTTTGATGTAGATGTGAATCAAAAACGTTACCCTTCCATGTAGTTTCTTTCTTTGTTTGCCAGTTTCCTTCTGCAAGTTTTTGTTTTCAACCAGTTTCTCTTTATATAACATATCTGGTAAGGACACCTGATGAGTAAGTGGTGGAAGTTGTCTTGGGGGTGGGTGTGCCATAAATGCATCAGGTAGTCTTTCTTCCTCCGGCCGTTTGCCAGGTTGAAACTTCATATTCATTGGTGTAGGGGTATCACTGATAGGCATTACTAAGGGTTCTGGAGTAACAGACTGTTTAGACTGTAAAAGCAATATTAAACAAGTTTTATTTTTATCAGTTTTGGATGAGCAACACAGCAAGCCAATGGGTGTAAAATTATCAATAAGTTTTATTTCATGTTCAAATATAGTTACTACCAAATATTGTAATAGTCAGTCAGTATAAAAATGTTGATATCATTATGATTTTTATTTCGTTTTCATGTTGTGTTCGTTTGAAATTGTTTACAATATTGCCTTTTAACTAATTGGAGAAATGAAACATTAATTCCTTGATTTACGTCCAATATCTGACTTATAATGATGCTTTTTAACGCTTTTGTAAACATTGCAGACCCAGATGAGGCAGATCAGGGTATACTCTAATTGCTATTGAAGATATGATGAATCCTTTCCTACAGAAGTGGCCCTGACAAGTAATTCGTTTGTTCATTGTACCAACATGAAAGTTTATTTATATAATTATTCATAGTGGGTGGAGCCTAGCATGAATATTCCTGAAAGGATGGGTTTAACAAAAACAGTGATTATAATCAGAAAATACCACAGTTAAAGACCAACCCATTTCATATGAGGAAGACACAAGAATATAGGCAAACAAAGACATTCATATACTCGTTAATGAAATATGTATTTGAACAGGCCTTTAGTTAAGAGTGTGTTACAAAAATAGTAATTTTCTTATTTCTCAACAAAGAAATATGTTGTGGGTACCAAAAGAACCCCCTCAATGAGACGGTTCTTTTGAGCACCCAAAACTTATGTTCAAAATGATGGATAAGAAAATATTCACAATTGTAAAAAAATCTGTTTATCTTAACGTGTGTTGAAGTATAGCAATAATGTTTCTCCTCCTCAGTGAGCTGATTGCCAAACTAGAAAGGACACAAAATAGAGTATCACAAAATGGGATCAAGAACAATGAACTAGAAACACAGAACCACTCCTAAATTAGTCAGCAGCCACAGCGACTGGGGGCTTAAGTAAATTTTATTGGCTAAATCTTCGCTGAATGATCTACTGCTTTAACAAACATATTAATTGTCATGCTCTGATGTAAACTTAAAAGTTTATTCAATGTATTGTCACTGAGGATCAATCTGTGATGAAACAAATAAAATATATAATAACATACATGTATAGACAAAATCAAGGTGAGCAATTGTTGTGAATTGCAGGAAAAGGGCTAATACAATAATTATTTCAACAAACCTTTTCAGGACAAAGTTTCTTTTTAATTCTGTCTCGAAAGAGCCAAAATATTAAGCCCAAGACACCAAGCAGGACAATTAAGGCCAGTGGTATAATAATGGCTAACAATGTATCTGAAATAAGAATGACAATTAATTTCTTCCCAAGATACACAGTAGCAAATGCTGGCATTTAGAATTCCTCGGCCAATTCTGTGGAATTAGAACTCAGGTGTACAGTGTGAGGTATAGTAATTTTTACGCATAAAATCATGCCAACACAATGACAAGTGCGATTTCAGCAAAATCGACAGACTAAACATGTCATGATTTACGTTAAAGAAATAAAGATACTATAATGATATGTTATGGAAACATATAAACTTAATTTATCCTGTTAAAAAAAACTCTATGCATAACTTGAATAATCAATTTTATTCAAGCTGATGGACTTTTTTCTAACGCCAGTTTCCTGCTAACAAAACTGAGCATCTATACCTTACAAACAAGTGAGGCTGGATATGAAATTGGGCCGAGGAATTCAGAACGCTGATGTTGACTGTTGCTTAAATTATCTTTCACAACATACGTATATATACCTTCAAGTTGCAGACAGAGGGTTAGGACAATGCGTGACTGCTTTAAAGGGAGCAGTATGATGTTGATCCAAATGTCGAGCCATTTCAGCAGATGACATGTTAGGTGACTATATTTGACATAGGTGCTGAAAGGGTAAACTTTTTGTATACTAGACTGCTGTAAATGGGTGCTTTGCCAAACAGTGTAGGCCCAGATAAACTGCCACAGGACGTGGCTGTTTATTGGTGCCTGCACTGTTTACGAAGATAAGAAACAATCTTGAAGGACACAAATACTTCAAACATTTGGAAATTCTAATCTGCAATCCTTATATATATTAATCTAGACGTTAAAAATCACCAAAATTCAAAGGGATATACTTTGAAATCAAGATATATAAACTATAAAACTTTTTATTTCAAATGTAAAGTAAACGTGAGCTTTATGATTGCAGATCACAACAACAGAATCAACTAAAAAACTGTAGTATTGCACTTCAAATGGAACACAGTTTTTCGTTTTAAAAATTCTACATGGAGAATGATATCAATCTTAATGCTCTGATATCATGTAAAAATAAATAACTTAGTTTTTGTTGGTATGAAAATACCCTTTCATAACCAATTTTGTACTGTCAGTGCAATGCACTTGGATGGAGTTTGCAGTATTTGCTCATTTATAAAATGTCCGTTAGTGATTACAAGCAGACGATTTTCTTTTTGAAGGCACCGGCTTGTATGTTTTACAAGTAAATCCAAGCTGCTTACATAGGCCTAGGAATAAAGGGTTACTTTTGCATTAAGTGTCTATACAAACACTATCATTTTGTCTGCTTCCATATTTTAGCCATCTATTTTTGTAGGCAGTGGCTAGAGATACTTATTCATGGAAAAGCTTGACCAAGGGCTTCCAAATTAGAGGGTCTTTATGGTAGTAGGCAAATATGCTTATTTTTTTTTATTTATCATCTTTGTACACGTGTTTGTATGTGCGAGCTTACAATGATGACACAATCATGGAAATACGAATAAAATAACAGATGAATGGGTAACTCGCAAACAGCAGCATTTAATTTTATTTACAACTATTACCGTTACTTTATATGATCAAAAAAGAATATGCCTGTTGTGCTTACATCAGGCATGTGGGAGTGGTGGGATTAATAAGCAGACTTATTCATGGAATAGCTTGACTAAGGGCTTCCAAATTAGAGGACCTTTATGGTAGTAGGCAAATATGCTTATTTCTTTTTATTTATCATCTTTGTGACACGGTTGTAAATAGACAAAATATTGTCGACTAGGAAGATAAACAGCAACACACACCAATATACAGCTACATTAATAATTGCACGTTGTTTATGTTAAGTATATACATTGTTTTATGTTTAATTGATAGTCAGTGATCCGTTTCGCTAAGGTACTAGAAAGGGAATATTATAAGGCATAAAATATTAAGGATGTTAAAATGCCATCCTATAATCACCCTTATGAAAACGTATCCAAACTTCAAAGAATATTTTTGATTAGAGTTTTTTGGTTAAAGTATATTTCTCCAATTATATTTGAAATTGGCAATTTTAGATTAAATGTTATTGTCAACGAACAGTGATCCATTTAAAGATCTACACTACAGTAGTGCAAACACTTTGCCAGTTAAACATATTAAGCCCCACCTTCCCACCTTTGGTGTCTGTGGCAGTTACCATTTTAAAGGCAGTGATTATGTTGTTGCTTGGTAAATATTTCTTCATTGCCCCCATTGTGTGTGGTGGTTTTATCTTTGTCCTGGATTTGTGGTAGTTTACTTTGTGTCCTTTCCAGTTTGGCAATCATTCCCTGAGAGCTGGTTGCTGCCACATCTTTGTGGCTGTTCAAATGTCATGAGCGTCCGTCTGTCCGTCCGTCAGTACGTGCGTCCGTGCGTCTGTGCATCACGTTTCTTGTAAATGTATCTTCTTCTAAACCGTTAGACGTAGTAGCTTCAAACTTTGTAGCTGAATAGGTCACATGATGTAGAGGGTACTCGGTAATATTTCGTGTGACCTTGACCCAAAGGTCAAGGTCAAAGGTCAAATAATGTATTTTCTTGTAAATGTATCTCTTTCTAAACCGTTAGACGTATCAACTTCAAATTTCGTAGCTGCATATGTCACATGATGTAAAGGGTACTGGGCAACATTTCATGTGACCTTGACCCCAAGGTCAAGGTTAAATAATGAATTTTCTTGTAAATGCACCTACTCCTAAACCTTTTGACGTAGTAACTTCAAACTCTGTAGGTGTATAGGTCACATGATGTAGAGGGCACTGGGCAACATATCATGTGACCTTGACCCCGAGGTCAAGGTCAAATAATGTATTTTTTGTAAATGTATCTTCTCCTTAACCGTGGGATGTAGCAACATCAAACTTTGCTTGTGCATAGGTCACATGATGTGGAGAGTACAGGGTCGTACTTGATTCACCTGTTCAGAGTACATTTTTTACTCTGGACGGGCAGAATTCCAATCAAGTATCAGAGAACAGCTGTGCAGAAGCTGTTCCGAGTACACCACCCTTTGAGGTGGTGTGGTTGGAGTAGAGAGGTCACGTGATCAAACAAAAATGGCGGAAAGGTTGAATGGAAGAGAAACTTACACAAATATTAGCTTTAAAACAAGAAACGCTATACAGGAATAGTGCCAGTGAAACTATTTCCTGTTTTGAGTCGCTATCAGACTGGGAACTGCTTCTTTCGTCATTCATGAAGTAGAATAGCCATTTTTGTTTATTGCTCTGCATATGTTCTGGCGTACTTGATTCATAGAGTAACTACAGAGTATGTGGAAATGTTCTGTCTCACATGATTCACACCATCTTTTGGGAGTAGTACTCTAAACACATAGAACAGTATGAATCAAGTACGACTCTGGGCAACATTTCGTGTGACCTTGACCCCTAGGTCAAATAACGTATTTTCTTGTGAATGCGTTTCCTTGTAAACTGTTGGACACAGCAACTTCAAACTTTGCAGGTGCATAGGTCATATGATGTAGAGGATACTGGGCAACGTTTGTGCCTGTCCTTGATCTAAGGTCAAGGTCAAAGGTAAAATAATGTACTTTCTTGTAAATGCATCTCCTCCTAAATCGTTTGCAGATGCTTTTGTTCGATCAAAAGCGGGTATTTGCGATGGTGTACCATCGACTGAAATCTAGTTACATTTGAAATCAACGAATTCACAAACAATGCTATGTGTCTGCTGAATCTGGTCTTCGCCTCCACACTTTGCTTCCAGGAAATCAATGAAGGCTCCGTAAAAATTTGGACTACCAGCCATACTGTGTGTTCACAGTTTAAGAATGGCTTTCACAGTGACAATATGATAAGTGCCATTATTTTAAATGCTAACACATGAGTAAACATGGTTGACAATGTAGACTCAGATTAGTATGTATGTCTAGAGTCCTATCAGAGCCCCCTTACTATTCCAAAATGTATGGTAGTTGGTGAAGATTTCTGACATAAATCAAACTAATTTGTATATTGAACAGTTGCAGATTCCACATTGCGAACTATGATACTGTTCATATGCCATAAAGTACCACTATCACATGGATTGATCCATAGTTGTCTATTCAATTTAATTTGACCCCTAGATAAGAGTGTATTTTCTTATTTCGAAACCAAAACATACGTTGTGGATATTCAATAGAACCATCTCGATGAGACCGCTTTTTGAGCACCCAAAACTTATAACTAATAAATTAGAACATACAGTATAACATGTGTAAAACAGCACTCTAAAAAGACCAAACATTGGTTTTCAAGACTAATTATCGCTTAATGCAGGTCAAAAGTATTGCAGAATGCTCCAAGGAGCATTCTGCAATATTTAGACCTTCATTAAGCTACCATTTGTCATTAAGATCTTTGTTTGTCTATTTTTGAGTGGCCGTTTTGCACAGGATTTACTGTATTCACTGTTTTACACTTAAAATGTTTGTTTATCTCGACCTATGTTTATTTTTTCAACTAAATACTTAACATTTGTTGGTTCAAAAGGGACATATCTGCAAGCCTTTAAAGTTTAATTTAATGGAAAAATCACCTTTATACACTTGTTAATCGATTATCTGGTAAATAGAGCTTTTCCCAGTTTTAAATACTGATATGAGTCATGTGTGGAACCTTATACATATACTAGCAATGTATATAAAATGAACCTATCTGTACTTACACTATTAAGTCCATTGTATAGAAAGCATCCCTTAATAATGGAGGCATCGATTATGTGCAGAAGGGACCTTTTAAAAGAGTATTTCTAAATTTTAAATATTTATTTCAACAACAAACAATATTCACGAATTAAATTTTTATTTTTCAAACTTCATGATGTGATCGTGACAGAGGGCAGAGCTAAAATTGTAGAAGTGTACAGTGTCAGCAACGTACATGTACACCGTCTTCCTCACATCATGAAGGTTGAAAATATAATTTATTCATTTTTCTTCTGTGTTATTCATGAAGATTCAACGTGAATTAAGCAAAATAGATGGAGTAGACATGTTATTTATTGACATGTTCAGCCATGACGTTCAACAGCCGTTGCCATGGCATGATGTCAATTGAGCATTACGTCGAACAATCATGCCACTTGTTTGTTTGAGTCCATGCTAGACTAACATTACACACGGGCAAATAGCCACAAAGCAGTTCATCTCTGGAAGACAGTGGCAATAGTAAAGATGAAATATTATCTATGGCATGTGTGTAACCCAGTGGGATAGAATTTTCTACCAAGTTCAGCTATGGATGACCCATCCAGGTACTTATAGCCATACACTCTTTTGCTTAATTTCATAGAGTAGCAAAACACTAACCCACGTGGCTGAAACAGTTTTCTTGGTACCCGCTTATTGGAAAGCATCATATCTAAACTTGCAAAATTCCAATTTTCTAGCAAGTCTCTGCAGCTAAGTAAACTGGTTTAATTCTAGCTTTGTCAAATCGTAATGACCATCCCATGCGTAAAGTTCCTCTTTAAAAGTGCATATCATGCGAGGATCCAGAGGGGGACAGGTAGTCTGGACCTCTTCAGGAAAATCACAAGTGGCTACAGGTTTCCTTAGAAATTCTAGTACAGACTCCCACGAAAAAAAAATGGACACCTGGGGTCAAATTGCTTCTAGAGGGAGGTCCTTCACGTTGATGACTAAAAAATACGTTGTCAGAACCCCGAACCCCCTGACGTAATTGTCTGGATCCGTGCGTGCATACACAGCTATCAAGAAGAGCTAGATGACTCCCTTTTGACTAAATGCAAGTAAGTATGATCAGGTAATACCACAATTACACACTACACCTACACCTAGAAGGACATTTATGCATGCTTGTCCATACTTTGTGTGTGCGAGCAGGAATGGTTCTTACAATACTGCGAGGATACCCAAGCTTGGCTGAGTATTGACTGTACACCGAAGGACTTTAAAAACGCAAAAAAATGAAAATTATTATTTTTTGAAAACAGAACATTTTAGTCTTCTTTAACAAGTTAACTCAGCTGGAAACGACACTCTGCCTCTATCTATACCTTATACCAGTGTTTTTGTAGACATTGGCCATTTCCAGCTACGTATCTGTGATTTACTATGTTTTGCACGTGTCGTCCCTATGAATCAATGAAGCAAAATATTTTATCATTTCACATATACCTTGTAGGTAACCATGTATAAAAACATAGTAGCTTTAGTTTTACAGCTTTATTATTCGTGCCACGTTTGTCTGAAAATAAACGATCTGGCAAAATTGGAATATTAAAAGCTAGGGTGCGTGTTTCTGGTGTCGCCAGATATTATAATTGCCATCCGTCAGCTATACAGCACCTCAGAGATTGTTATTAGGCTACTAGGACAGTTAAAGGTCGACACAGGCCTGGCCAACTAAGAATGGCGACCGACATTAAGACGGCAACTTACGTCGATTATATTGACGATATTTACATTGACGATATCCATTCCGGCTGGCTACCTACACTTCCAGGCGAATAGCAGGGCTCCAAGGGTAATTTGTTTCAGATTTTTTAGAAAAAATATTTCATTACAATAACTTAAATCATGCCCGATTTCTAGGCAAATTTCAAATTGCATTTTTAGAATCTAAGGATATTGTCTTTTGATAGACTGTTGCTCTAAAATTATTTATCATTTTGATATGAAATTTAAATCATATTTTGCTGACGTATTGATGTTTATTTTTGCTATATCTCGATAAAATTGATACATTAAAAAGTTGTTAATTTTATGAATTTTGATTTTTGCGTTTTTAAAGTATTCAGTGTATGAAACGTATCTTTTATGTTTCGTCTGTATTGTGTTTGCTATGCCTTTATGCACGTCTGTTTATATGTGCCTTGTGGTCACTTGCTGGAAAAGCACTGACTTTTTGGCTCACGTTTGTGGTGTCTAACTGTGAGTCTGTCATTTTCCCATTGGTATCCTGGGTCAGGTGTGGTACTTGATTGTGTCAATTCCTGATCTTTGCACCCTTACTTACTTTTACTAAAACCTCATGTACTGACTAAGTAGCACTTAGTCTAAATCACTTGCAAAAGCACTCTGCTGAGGTGACACTATAAACTCGATTTAGGAACTTAAATCCAATTACATACAGTAAAACCTGTCTTAAGCGGTCATTTAAAAAGAAGACCAAAAATTGGTTTTCAAGACCGATTATCGCTAAATGCAGGTCATAAGTACAGCAGAATGCTCCAGTGGGAGCATTCTGCAATACTTTCTACCTTCATTAACCTGCCATTTGTCATTAAGATCTTTGTTTTGTTTATTTTTGAGAGGCCGCTTAAGACAGGTTTTACTGTGCCTCCCAAAATTAAAGTCTGTAAACAATTATATTCTAAAACTTACTAGGATCTGTGGTAGGCTCATCAGCTGAAAATATAAGATAAATCTTTACCCTTGTTCTGCTGACAGTGTAGACACTGATAAAAGGTTGTGTTATGTGGCATTTCATCTGTGTCTTCACTGTTTGGCAAAGTATCCGTTTAAGGGTTTTCTGTCTACAATTATAACACAGCATATCTATCACAGAATATGCAAACAAAGAAGGCACAGAGAAGGACCGATTAGGAACTATGCTGGCTTGTGAGTTTACTATCATATTACTAAAAGTAAATAAGTAAGTAAGTAAGTACGTAAGTAAGTAAGTAAATGAAGTCTTTATTTATAGGGGTTACAACATTTAGCATATGCAAAATACAATGATGTACTAGCTAATCTTCCTTGAGGTCCTCAGTATCTATATGGACATATATACATATATACAAGCTAAAAACAGTCAATTTGAAAATATACATGCAATTATGTGTTTATTTGCATTCTAAAATTGGCCAATATTATTTTTATAAATACCTGAAGGTAAACTAGTTACTCTATCAATGCATTCGCTTGCAAGATATCCAACCATGTGGAATATGGCCAAATCAATAAATAAACACTTAACGATAAATGGGCTAGCTCATGGCATTTTGGTATGCATTAGATATACGCATAAGCATCATTTAAACACCCATGCTGCCTTGTCCAGTGAAGCTAGAGGTTTAAAAGTTGGTCTGATACTATGTATACATCTATTTTGTGTGTGCGAGCAGTGGCGGATCCAGAGGGGGCTCAGGATGATTGCTCAAACCCCCCTCACCGCCCCTCCCCCCCCCCCTTTTTAATATCCCATGACAATGAAATAATTTGGTCTCACTGAGACCAAATTATTTCATTTTCATGGGATATTTAAGAAAATATGAGATAAAATCAGATGAATGACCCCCTCCTTTACACATCTGAACTCCTTTTGTAGAAATCTTGGATCCGCCCATCGGGAGCAACAAAGGCTCGTGTGAGACTGTGCATTTGCACTGGCTCTTCTGAGCCATTGTTGATTGACATGGCGATAGGAACCAAAATCTCATCTACTAGCTTAGATATTTAAAGTCCAAAATAAAAAATAGGATCTTACATAAGTGCTCATGTTTTATTGAATTTGGTTTAAACAATATTTTATTGAGATAATCTGCATGTAGACAGATATATGCAATGTCAATATACAGGTAGGGATTACACGGAATTCCGCGGCTAGCCTTTGTCACGGAAGTCCGCGACTTTGCAACGAATACCTACTTTTCCGTTTTCCCAACTTATCTTAAGTGTTATGAAAACAAAAGTTTCCTGGAATGCGTGTCAGTAGCCAATCTTTTGATGACGTAAGATAAAGTTTTCAGCCGGGTGATTTCAAAACACTGGGAAGGAAAATATGTGGTTGGAGGGAGCTGGAGACGCTGGTAAAGATGACAGTATATTGCTGTTAAAATTCAATTTTTTCTAACAGGACAATAACGACTGCATAAAACACTGCCTCAAGATTCAACTTAACTTCGAGTTGTTCAGGTTACTCGGCATTTATATAGAGTTACTCGCTATCAAAAACTTGTGATTTTCTAAGTTTTGAAACGCTAGTCACGGATTTCCGTGACCTTGAAGTTTTCGATTGTAACGGCTTCCCGTCACCTTAAACATTTTTGTGGAGGCTATGGATATCCGTGACTTTGATTTTTGACAGGGAGCGGTTGTTGAGTTCAGGCTGTGTACAGGTACATTCATTGTAACGGCTTCCCGTCACCTTAAACATTTTTGTAGAGGCTATGGATATCCGTGACTTTGAATTTTGACAGTGAGTGGTTGTTGAGTTCAGGCTGTGTACAGGTACATTATCTAACAACTTACAATAATCGAATACTCGAGCATATGTTACTTAGACAACTCGGATTTCTTATATTTCTTATTCGGGTCTGCGTTTCAAATTATGAACATGTATAGAGACTTACAATGGTGATCAGACGCATACTTATACAATCGTACCAATTGCATATGCGAGCAGCGAAGGAGCATACAGATATTATTAAAAAGCATTTCGTCTGAGCCTTCGCTTCTCGCATTTACATACACACAGCAAAAGCAAAGCCTGATGATGCAGGTTTAGACCGATATCTAGGCGTCTTGCTTCCCACCATGAACCCGTAGATATAAGAATTAATACTTTTCTCGAATAAGTTCTTAATACAGTGCGAATATGTGTTACAAGTATAGGCTTTCGCAATAAACTGCCGGCGAGCCTTCGGATGCTTCTGGACATAAAACCACAAAAAACATAAACCCACTCGACTAGTACTGGTTATAGCCAAGGAACACGATCACAAACATTAAACAACGACACAAAACAGTCGGCGTGGTGTATTGGACTTGTACCCAGGGGCGGGCCCAAGGGTCCCGAGTTTGATCCTCTTCTCCACGCGAGTGTTACAGTATCGGATGAGACTTTAAGCTGTGGCCCTGCGCTCCTTGTCATACTAAAGTTACAAACAACAATAAACACTCTCAGCTAAGTACTATACTGGTACAGCTACGGAGCAGCCATAAGAAAAACTTCCGTGGTGTAGTGATTAAGTCGCTCGCCTTGTACAAAACGGCTATGTACTGGCACAGACACGGAACAATCACAACAAAAGCTTGGTCTCCGAGGGGGCGGGGGTACACTCATGGTTTTTTTATACTTAAGCCGACCCCAGCATCTACCGTTCACCCCAAAAATATCACGAATTTCAAGCACCTAAATAATATTTGAAGTTTTACCAGCTCAACTAAATACATGTATCCCCCATGCTGTACATTGACCTTAAGAAAAGACCCTAATATGCATAGAAATGACCCCTAAATATAGTCCAATTTTGTGATGACCCCTCAAAATATCCAAAAAATCTTCATACCTAAAAAATCATTTTTCTGAAAACCACAAAAATAATTAAGTTCAAAATTTCGGACGCAAAAAAATGACCCGAGCCCACGTGTATATGAAAATATCAAAGAGCCCCCTGGGGACGGCTCTGTTTTTGAAGTTTCCTACCCGTGGTTGATGGAATCTTGAACTGGAAATGTATTTTACAGTATGGGTTTAAAGGGAGCGCAGTGGCTCAGTGGTAGAGTGCTTGACTCGAGACCGAGGGTTCGAGTCTCACCTGCGTCACTGCGTTGTGTCCTTAAGCAAGAACATTAATCCTAGCTTAGTACTGGTTCAACCCAGGAAGACCCGTCCCTTTATAACTGAAAGACTGTTGATGGGATGCAAAGAATCAAATCAAACAAAAACAACAACAAACGTATGGGTTTAAAGCTGTACACATGTGTCTTTACTTTTCTATATGATTGTCTGCACAAAGAAGACAATTTCCACTGCGTTGTCCACACTGATTACATAAGATGGCATAGCTGAAGTTAAACAACCCAGCATATTAAGCAGTCTAAGGGAAAATGGGCATAGTCAAGCATGGAAACTTATGCTACTGCGAATATCAGAATAAGTTTCAGCTCAATGTATGATGTCTGTTAAACAGACATGCATGATCGAATGCCTTTTATATACTTGACAAATTAAACCATTTTTAGTTCCCTCAACGCAACCGACTTCCAAATCACTGCACTTCTGTGTACCCTGGAATTTGGTTATAAAAGATGAAGGCCTATGATATCAGAGATCAAAATTTTTATTGAGAACCTTAAAATCACATGACCTAGTTGGCCGTCGTGCTAACATAGCGTAAAAACCCTTTAAAGATATTCTTCAGAACCGGACTTTGTATATTGTATTTGGGATATGGGTCCAAAAAAAATGTTCAAAATAATGATGATTCTAGCTAGGTTGAATTTGGCCTTCAGTGTGACAATATCAAATTTCTTTCCTAATACATTATATGAAATTTATCTTCATGTGTTAGATATTGGTGAAGTCTAAAAGTAATCGAGTATGATCAGTAAATACCACCATAACACACTGCAGACCAACCCATGGCACCGTGAGGAAGAGCCACAGAACATATAAAATGGCAAGACATGGGTGAGACAATAAAAACATAATCTTCCTCTTCAAGATGATTGGAACACGAGAAGGGACACAAAGTAATGCATACCAAAACAAAGACAAACACAGAATACCACACGCACAAACAGTAGGGAGTACATAAACAATTAATCAACAACAACAGAACCATCTTGAGCTTATCCATAACGAATGGCATAGTAGACAGATGGCTGAGAATGTGTTTGCCCCCCCCCCCCTCTAGGGAGTTTTGCAGACATATCCTGTCTTGTAGAGAATTAAAAGCCGAGTCTTTTAAGAAATGTTTGCACTCTATGCATGGGGAAGTTAGCCTGTAAGAGACTGTAACATACGTTACTTTATCAAGTTAAGAGAAAGTAAATTGAAAGTTTGGGCTACAAGTTAAAGACATTAAATATTTATTTTTTAAAAGTCATTCATATAGTCTGCATACTGGATATCTTAACTACGAATGACAGCTATTTGCATAAAATCGCGGCTTCCTAAGGTGTCATATGCGTAACATAAATCAGATAACCCATTATAATTTGCAAGTGTGGCTAACATCATTTACATTCACAATCTCTCTGTGTTTTGCAAAATGTTTTAACCATGTCAGACTAGCTTATGCAATTAGCTAACAGAAAAATTAAAGTTTGTTTCCCTATCTTAAATATTTTTCTGGAATTAGCAATTAAACAACCCTACCCCTACCCAGTTTTAAGGTGAACATTTGATATTAAAACTAGAGTAAAAATAGTTAAAATATTTGCAGTTGATGATTATCTTTCATTGTTTGGGATTTATTTGCTTATATGAAAAGACTCATAAATCTGCAAGTTTGTTGCAAAATGTCTTATATCAGAGGCTGTAATATATGTTACCTGATGTAATAAATGGGCAAGCCTATTGTCTTTACGTAAGATATGCCTAAAATATTTTAATCTCCTCGAGGGAATGTTGCAGACACATTCCTTATAGATGTACAACTCAAGCTGCATCGAATAAAGGATGTTTGTACTCTATAAGTTGGGGCGTCAGTCTGAAACAGCCTGTTACATGCGTTACTATATCAAATAAAGAAAATGTAATTTGAAAGTTTGAGCTAAAATTATGAAAATACTTGCATGTTTAGGGACTTTAAGCTGGCTCGTATGCTAAAGACTTATAGATCTGCAAGTTGTCACCAAGGTTTAAAGATCAGAGAGCGTTACATATGTTAAATGGCATAACGAGTGAGCAAGAGTCTTTTCTTAAGAAGTAAGAGCAAATGTTATCATTTGACTAGCACGGATGCAGAGGCAGTTGCAGTAAGATTGCTCTTGCCGCTTCACAGGAAGAGAATTATACTGGAGTCATACTCCATTGTATGCATATATGTGAAATGGCATTTAACCCATATTTAATCAAGTGTTTGATCCCATGACACTGACATGCTGTTTCTGCTTTTGAAGAATGCTAAGGATTCAAGTTATCGCTGAGTCAATTTGTTTGACATGCCACACATACAAAGAAAATTAAGTCCTTTAATGGGAAAAGATGAGGATTACACGAAAGGCATATAAGTGATGTTTGTCACAATTACCAATTTTAAAAGATAATCTTCATCAATGTAACACATATAACACCAAAGGAAGCTGTATATTTGTTTAAAAAAACCTTTCATGTCTATCAAAGGTATTCAGCATGCAAACTACATGAATAATTCAAATAAATAGATAGTTTTATGTCTTCTTTCTGTTTCTCAGACTTTCAATTCATTTATTCTTAAATTGATATGGTTACATACGTAACATACTGTTACAGGCTAACCTCCTGGTTAATAGTATGCAAACATCTCTTATTTGATGCAGCTTGAATTGTTCTTTAAGGTAGGGTATATATCTGCACATTCCCAAAGGGGTGGAGTGGAACAGGATTGTACTCAGTTTGCAATCCTAATACTATGCCATGATTCTACTGGTTGTGACGAAATGGGTGATTATTTTGCCATAGAAGCAGACACAATGATAGACATTGTGAGGTTGACTTGAATAAAGATTGTTTTTGAATATTTATATTTAATATGAATACTTATTAAATAGTGTCATTTAAATGTGAACTATTATTTTCTATTTGTATGTCTATATATTTTAGTATTATAGACATTAGGAAATATGTGATAAAAAAGATTATATATAACATCTGTAACACAAGTCTATGGACTTGTTATTAGCAATGACTATAATTACTAAGACTTAGGCGCCAGAGGCTAGAGATTAAAAGGAAAACACGTGAAAAATAGTATTTTTTCTGAAATATCATCTCTTACTTCCAAGACAATTTCCTTGCTCATTCATGATGCCATGTAACATACGTTACATACTTTAATAAGTACTCTGATCCTGATGTCAAACTTGCAAATCTATGACTCTTTATTGCATTAGCAAGACAGTCCCAAAAATGTAAGATAGCCACCAGTGTCAGATATTTTCATATATTTTTCTTCAATAATAGATATAGGAAAGGGTCGAAACTAATGTTTTGAGAACTTGTGACCCAACCCCATTGCTGTAAATATTTTGGCAATAAAACATGTTTAAACTAACTAGATATCAAAATTGGATGCTTAAAATTGGGGGTAGAGTTGTTTAATAGCTCATATAAAACAATTTATTTGAGATAGAAAAGCAAAACTATGTTTTTTCTATAAGTCGAATGAGTATTTTTGCAAACTAAGATTAAAAACACTTGAAAAATGCACAAATAGGCTGTAAAATTTAATGATGTTAGTCACGATTTCAATTTTCAAAGGAAAATTAAATCTATGTAACGCATATAACACCATTTGAAGCTGTAATTTTGTTTAAAATGCTGCTTTTATGTAGCTTAGGCATCTAGCTTGCAAACTACCTAAGAAAGTTAAATAATTAGATAGTTTAATGTCTTCTTTCTGTAGCTCAAACTTTCAATTTGCTTTTTTCCTTAGTTTGTTACAGTAACATATGTAACAGGCTGTCAGAGACTAACGCCCCGGCGCACAGAGTGCAAACATCTCTTAAAAGATGCGGCTTGAAATTTTCTTCAAGATAGGATTTAGCTTGAAGTCTAATGATTTTGATTTTGAAATAGTAAATTTCCCATTTCTTGATGGAGATGTTCCTTGCTCCCCTTCCTATGGTGTATATATTTCGCAACTTATTCGTTTTGCGAGAGTGTTTTCTAACATTGATGATTTCAACAACAGAACCCTATTTTTGACTGCTAAGTTATTAAAACAAGGTTATAGATATCATAAAATTCGAAAAGCATTTTCTAAACTCTACCACAGAGACTCAGAGTTAATTGTTAAATACAATATTCGTTTAAAAACTCTTCTGCAACAGGGCATATCAGAACCTATATTTTATGGTGATTTAGTTTATAAATTCAACATAATTGTTGGAAACTCTAATTTTAGTGATCAATTCAAAAAGATAGTAAAACGTAATAAAAAAAGTTGGATATAACTTGGAAATCAGTCTGCATGCCTGGTTGTAAACCAAATCACGGCTTTTAGCCCTGGTTTCCTCTTCAATTGCACGACGGTGGGTCAGACCTCAGACTCAATGACGGCTCTGACGTAAAGCTTTAATCGGTGGGTTGGTACCTGATGCTTTGCTGTAGCTGGGCCAACCGTGGCTCAACTTGAGGTTTTCTTTAGCTCTGACTATCTGAGAGTCATGAACCCTTTTCTTTGTTTCATCATAGTGCGTTGATTTGATTGCTTGTCTCTTCGATGATGCACTGTAATAGTTAGCAATCCTCCATGCGAGCTTAACATTTTTGTGCTTCAACAACAGCAGATACTAGGGCGAAGATTTTGTACCTGTAAAATTCATTTAAGCCCCCTCTCCCCCAGTGGCTTTGGCTGATGTCCGTTCTAAGGCGATGGTTCTGTGGTTGTTGATTCGTTGTTGATTGTTACATCCATTGTGGGATTCTGTAATTGTTCAATATTTTGTTGTGTGTTACTTTGTATACATTCCAGTTTTGCAATCATCTCGATGGGGAAGACAGAGCTGGTTACTTTGCTTTGTTCGTCTGCCTGGTGTCAAGTGTCTGTTGTGTTAGTCAGGAAAAAAATCAGAAAAAAGTAACAAGTACAGGCATTTTGTGAAGAAAAGGGTTTAACACCATGATTAGGGGTAATTTGGTATGCTGAATCCGAAAACCAATGTTGGCAAGCTGAGAAATGACGTCTTAATGGCCTAATTTGCATATTTTCAAAATGGCCACCAAAAATCATGGAATTTAAAATATAAGTGAAATATTTTATTTTTTGACAATGTTTTTGTATCCAAAATCATTTGTTTTATATCCTAAGATCGTTTTACCAATTAGAGTACATGGTTTTGGCGGCATTTTACATAATTATTTCAAGATATTACCATATTCATGGTAATAAATGTCCATTTAGTCTATTAAATCATTCTATAAACTTGCCTTATTCGGTATTTGCTTTTTAAATGTTAGTTTTATTCATAGCACGATTTTGGACTGTTTACCAGCTTTTCAAGTAATAAATTAGAAAGAAATTTCGATAATAAACAAGTCGTTTTGTTTTAAAATAAATACGTCATAATGTCCATGCCCAAATATATGGTACATTTTGTATCTATAAAAAGGAACAGCATGCTCGTTCTTTAGTACCCTAGGGTCTAATTAGTCCAACCTTGCACGATCAGGAAAACTTTTAATGTGTGTCAAATTGTTTTGGGAGACCACCTAAATGGGTAAAATTATTTCCTTAAAAAATAAACCTATTTGAGCTATGCTAAATCGCATGTTTTCCATGGCAACGCATATTGCGCTTCTTAAGAATGGGGATGTCCCTACAAAAGTATTCATATCTAAGCAACAACTCATCGGAAACTTTTAAACTAAGTACCAACTGAATGTTAAGACAGGACTTTCATCCAATGTTCAGATATGCAAATTATCAAAATCTGCATATTCATGAATATTAATATAAATATTAGAAATAAGAGAAAAACGTGAAAAGTAAGGGGGTGTACATGCAAATTTATCCACATCTCAGCTGCTTACTATCCTATACTACATATCATGTTTACTTAATGGACCAATATGCAAATTATCTAAAAATTGCATTTTTGAATATTAATTAAATATTAAAAATGAGAATAAATTAGAGAACAATTGATAAATGTACATGCAAAATTTATCACATCTCAGCTGCTATCTATCCAAGATTTCATACTCACTTACTTTGTAAACTTGTTCCCCAATTAAAGGCCAAAAAAGTTCTATAATAGTGTTGTTTGATATGCAAATTATTTAATTTGTTTATTAATGAGTATTTTTTGAAGATACAGCCTTATTGATTCGTTTTCATTTTTCGTTAGTTTTCTATAGTTTTCATCAATATTCATGAATATATTTGTCAATTGATTGTATATCTGACAATTGGAATAAAATGCTATAGCTCTGCCTTAATTTGATACTAAGATTAATTGTCTAGAACAATTTAAAGATGAGATATGAGTAATTTTAGAAGTAGACCCCCACTAATTTTTCTACTTTTTTTCTCTCATTTCTAATGTTTAAATTAATATTAATGAATGTAAAAAAATGGATCATTTCACATAATGGCTATTGAGTAAAGGAAAATGTCTTAGCTTTAAACGGTACTAAGTGTGGTAGTCTAGATATATTAGCAGCTACGATATGAGTAATTTTGTAGGTACACCCCTTAATTTTATTACTATTTTTCTCTCCTTTCTAGAATGTAAATTAATATTCAAGAATATAATCATAAAATGATTTGCATATCCGATCATTGCATACAATGCGCTATGTCTTAGCATTTATTTGCTACCAAGCTTGTTAGTCTATGACAATCAGCAGATGAGATATAGGTAATTTTGTAGATATACCCATTTTAATTTTTCTGCAATTTTTCTTTCTTTATTTAATGTTTTCATAAATATTCACAAATATGTAAATAAGATTTGTATACTTAACTACTAAAGAAACCTGACACATACTGTTTGTCAATTTTGGTAGTAAATGATTACGACGCTAATTTGTCTTTCCATTGCGTAAAGTTAAACAATGGTAGGCTAAGATGCACTGAGATTATTTGAAAAGCTGAATTAATTTCAGACGTCAGCTATCAAAACGTCACGTAACCCATAAAATCAATTTTTGCAAGAACAAAGAAATCACGCAAAATTCACCACAAAACCGCTTAAGTGTGATTTTTTGTTATTTCATAGACATCTTCTGAACATTCAAATAAATCATGCATCCATTGTTTAACCCAGAAGCATATTTTCATTTTCTTAGCGTCAATTTTAAGTTATCAGCGTTTTTTGAGCTTTTAATAAGGACTGCCACTTTATCAACTTTTTCACTTTCTATCATGTTTGGAATGCATTTTGACAATGTTTCAGTCCTTTTGAAATCCGTAGCTGCCGCCTATGTCCATTTAGCGACGTCAAGCGTTACAATTGCATGCTGATATGTGCATACTGCAAAGCTTGAAATTCATACGCGATTAAAGTGAAGTGTAGCCAATTGGCACTATCTCAAAGTAGACAGCACACACTATACAATGACCTACGTTAACAAAGAAAAAACGGTTATAAACCATAGTTTACGTCGTTTCTTAATTGAGCCAGTGCATGAGATTTCCAACAATGTGGTATATGCGACCAGCAAAGCCTCGGATCAGCCTGCGCATACGCGCAGTCTGATCAGAGCCTTTGCTAGTCACTTGAGAATTCTATGATTGTTAAGATACTGACTGAACACCATTTGGAGTTTCTAAGCTTAAAAGGAGGCTGCAGAGGCTTGTCCGAGTCTACACTTGTCAAAATGTCAAATTGTTGGAAATCTCATGCAGTGGCTCAATTGACGTTATATTCGGTTTGTTCCACTTTTACCCTTTAATGTGACGCAAAATATAAGTTTTGATTCTTGAAAATGCATTCTCTTACAATGCTTGTTTGACTGGAAGTCATTTCAGTTCCTAGAAATTGCTTAAACAAAGGAAAAACACACTGCCGTTTTAACAACGTCGAAAGCACAACTTAAAACCCCCATATCATACGTCACAGCTAGAAATTGCAAATTTTTAAAATGCACTTTTGTCTGTCCTGGTATTGGCCTTGCATGCATGAAAAAATTTTCAAAAAATATCTAGACATACACTCACGAGACAAAAGTGATAAAAACGGTATTTTTGACGTCGCGACGTCATGTTCTATATTTGATAAATATATTTTTTCGAAGAACACTTTCTAATGTCTAGCTTTTAAAATAAGCATATTGGCTTAGCTCTTTAACCTGTTACTTACTAGTTTGCAGCAACTGAAAAGTGTCAGGTTTCTTTAGTAGTTCAGTATATATCAGACTATTGTGTTAAAGCACTATGACTCAACTTTTATTTGGTACCAATTTTGGAAGTTTAGAATAGTTAGTAGCTGACATATGGGTTAAAGTGTACGTACACCCCTTTAAATTTTCTAATATTTTTCTCTTATTTCTAATGTTTTCATTAATATTCTTGAATTTGCAAATTAGATAATGTGTTTATCATACTATTGGGTTAAAGTGTAATGTCTCAACTTTAATTTGGTAACAAGTTTGGTAGTCTAGAAAAGTTAGCAGTTTACATTTAGGTAATATTGTACACGCCCTCCTTATTTTTCTTCCATTTTTCTCTTATTTCTCATGTTTTCATAAATATTCATGACAATTTAAATTAGATTTTTTGCATTTCGTACCATTGGATACAAGTATTTTGTCTAGGCTTTGATTTGGTACCCAGTTTGATAGTCTATGATAACTAGCAAATGACATATGGGTAATGTGTATAGATACACCCCCTTATTTTTTGTACGAGTTTTCTTTTATTGTTATTTTTATTAATACTCATGAATATGCAAAAAAGCGAAAATTTGCATATCAACACATTGAATAAAAAACTATGCCTGGGCTTCCATACGGTACCAGGGTCGGATGAGCTGCTGCTTAGATACGAATCATTTTGTAGGTACACTTTCTTTAGAATCATATTGTGTATTTTCACATTAAGGTGGAAGGGTAAATTGTTCTAGTCTGTTTTTTCTTTGCTTTTTAGCAATCATTTTGTTTCACCAGTAACTAACAGCTTGTTTTCATTGAATTAGTGGAAGAGAGAAAAAAAATCTATGAAAGTATGTGCAGCACGCAAGTGTCAATCTTGGGTCTGCTTGCAAATGACCCAGCTACAGTGCTTGATGGGTTGCCATGGACACCATGCAATTTTATGTAATCCAAATAGGTTTATTGTCGGAGACAATCAGAATTGTTGGTATTTAGTGGTCCCATTGAATAATTTCGCATCCATGAATAATGGGTGCAAGGTAAGTCGAATAAGCCCCCTCCCCCCCTCCCGAGGTGTGTATGTGGGGGAGGGGGGAATGCATGTATTATTCCATGAGTTTACCTCTACTTTTTCTTTCATAAATACTCATGAATATGCAAATGATACAATTTTATTACATGACTATTGGATGAAAGGACTTGTCAAATTGTATCACTGATATAATAACATGCAACAAGGACAGTTTGGAGGCAGAATTCAGATTATATTTGCCCTTATTTTCTGAATTTTTCATCAGTATTGATGAATATGCAAATTAGATAACTAAGCTGCATATCAGACCATTCCATCAAATGAAAGTACTATATCTAAGCTATAATTTGCGAGCAAGTTTAATAGTGTAGGGTGAATTGCTGATGAGATACGAGTCATTTTGTAAGTACAGGCCCACTTTTTTTAAAATCGCATTAACCCCCTCCCCTAGCTGGACCTTACAGAATTTTGCTTAAATCGCTATATTTTCCTGCAAACAATGGCGATATTATTGTGATGCATTTTTTCAAGTTCTCATTTTAATAAAATCATTCCTGACACATTTGGGCCAGATAATATGCATGAACTATCATGAAAAAAAACCTAACTAAGTCGGAAGCAAGATTTTTTGCTCAAGTTATCTCCCCTGATTACCTCTTGGTCATATTTTTAATTCTAAATGCATAAATTGATGTCAGTGAAGGTCCCCAATCATGAGAAGATGCTTTTGGATTGATTTGTACCAGTTTGGCATCCTTAACATGTTACTCTACAGATTTTTATAGATTTTTCTTCAATTTGGCGGCCATCTTGGAAATATGCAAATTAGATAGTGAAGACGCCAGCTTGCCAACATTGGTTTTTTGATTCAGCATACCAAAATACCCTTCATAAGCATCTCAAAACCTTTTCTTCACAAAATGCCTGTACCTGCTTAAATAAGCGTCTTTTTCTGATTTTTTTCCTGACTATGTGGCTCTTCATCACGATGCCACGGGTTTGTCTGCAGTTTGTGATTGCGGTATTTCCTGATGATACTCACTTACTGTTTTTGTTTTAGAACGGACATCAGCTTAAGCTATGCGGGACTTAAATGCATTTTATAACCGCCAATTCTTCACTCTAGATTTTGTTGTTGGTAAAACGCAAAACTGTTTAGCTCGCATTTAGGCTTCCTAACTAATGCAATATATCACCACAGAGAAACTAGAATTGTTTTTCTACAAAAAATGTCTCCCCCTTTTTGGACTCAAAAAATCACAAAAATGTGTTACAAGAGGAATAATTGGAAAATATACATGTAAGTGTTGTGGTTCTTGAGAATTACACATCATCTGAATGCGCATTACCAAGTTATAGAGGGGACACGAAATTGCAAAGCAACTGATCAAAGGGAAATAACTCCAAAACATCCAAAGCAGAGTTATCGTTCTTGTACATGACGCATGGTCTCATTGTGCTCTAGAAGTGTATGAAGTTTTAACAATGCCAACTTACAGAGTGGACAAAAAGCCCATATTTATGTTACAAGGGGAATAACTTGATAAATAAACATGCAAGAGTTATGGTTATTGTGCATGACACGTCGTCTGAATGTGCTTTACAAATATATGAAGTATCGTTGAAATATCTCTTACGGCAATCAAGTTATAGAGCGGACAGGATTTTGTGACGGACAGACAGACGCGAGGGGAAAAACAATATATCACCCGACTCTTCCAGTGTAAGTGGGAGGCATAATAACACATTAAAATGAAACAAAGAAAAGGGCTCATTTCTCACAGATGTCAGAGCTTAAGCAAACCTCAAGTTGAGCTAAGTTTGACGACGATACAACAAATACCATGCGTGTACAAACTTATATTAACAAAGAATGTCGTGGATTTCCGTGACGCTGATAAAGTACAAACAATAACTGCTCCCCAATGGGATATATTTAGCATTTTTTAAAGTCACGGAAAACCGCTACCTTCCAAAAAGTTCAATGTCATGAAAATCCGTGACAAAGGCTAGCCGCGGAATTCCGTGTGATCCCTACCTGATATATTCAGGAACTGATGGTAAGCTTTAAATTTATTAAACGAGTTGAGAAAAAGTGATAAAATTCGAGGCTTGTCGAGCATTTTATTGCTTTTTCGCAAAGAATTTGATAAATTCAATAAAACAAGAGCACGAATTTTAAATTATATTTATCATATGATATTAATATTATTAATAAAATCCGATTTTTGGCTTAAGAAAGTTAAGATTTTGTAATTATGCATGAAACTTTCTTATAGAAGTTATTACATAACGTTACAAAATATCTAAATTACTAGTAGTTTATCAATTTGGATTACTAGTGGTTTATAAATTTTAATACATGTCATTATATCACTCACAGACATAACATCACACAATAAAATTATTACATATAGGGTTTATACCTGGGCTAACACATGTATCCCCTGATACACTGTATCCATCCTCACAGACACAAATTCCATCTACGCATACAACAAAGGCTCCTGAGCATTCAAGTCCAGGAGCACAGCTACCATGAAGGGCACCAACTAAAATATAAGGAAGTGAATAAATTCAAATGGTTGTGTCAGTTACCTATATATTATTACTCATATGGCACTGTACTCAAAGTCAGTAAGGGTGCAAAGATCAGGAATCGATACAATCATGCACCACACCTGACCCAGGATACCTATGGGAAAGTAACAAACTCACAGTTAGACACCACAAACGAGAGTCAAGAGGTCAGCCTTTTCCCAGCAGGTGACCACAAGGCACAAATAAATAGACGTGTACAAAGGCATAGTAAACACAAGATAGAAAAAATATAAAAGATCCACAAAAAGGTACGGCCTTGGAACGGTAGAAAACATTTTACTGGAGGGCTTTAACCAGTTAAACGGTGCACCAACCTCACCCTTAGTTCAGATGTGGATCAAGACACATAGATGTTTGGTTTGCATGAAAGACCCCTTACTTATCAATGCATCATCTCAACCCCATTAAACAGAACTATCAAACGCCTGTCGTTAGATTAAAATAATGTACATTTCACTTTCATAATACTTTAATCATTTATATAGTGTAAATGCTAATCTTTTTTTTTTATTTTTCACCCATTTTGTTGTATGATACACTGATTTTTAAGGTTACATAATTATTGAACTTATTCATGACAAAGACAAAGCTAACTAGTATTGTTTTCAGTTGAAACAGATGTTCACTACGACATATCTTGCGCACAAGCTCTGTTTGATTTAAATTTGACCTATTTAGCTCCGCTATCACCTTAAAAATTAAGGAAAAGGTCACCAAAACATAGTCAAGTCTTAATCATGTCCACAATGTTATATCCATACAAATTTGGTTCCAATCTGTCTACTAGTTCATGAGATATCTTACTCACGAGAAAGTATTACACCAACTATAACAGCAATGCCGATGCCAACGGAATCTGCACCAAAAAGAAAAAGTCCACCTTCCCTATGGTGAGGGTTCATAACAAAATGAAATATGCACCCCCAAAAACCATGGGTTTATAGTAAAAATGGAAATCAAATGAGGAAAAACAAACCTTTCTGGCAAATCTGATCAATATTTGTGTGACCTGTATTACACTGACAAATTCCTCCAAAGCATTCTGAGTTAGAATCTTCACACACAACAGACTCTGAACAGTATCCATCTGGACCACCGTCTGTAAATAGAGGATCTTACATGAGTGCTCATGTTTTATTGAATTTATTAAACGAGTTGTGGAAAAGAGATAAAATGCGAGGCTTGCCGAGCATTTTATCCCTTTTTCGCAACGAGTTTAATAAATTCAATGATACAAGAGCACGAATGTTAGATTCTATTTATCATATGACAAATACTTTGACAACTCATTTCTGGCGTAAAATCGTTATAATTTTGTCATTATGTACGCAACGTTGTTATGGACGTCATAACGTTTCCCGTAAATCTATAAACCACAAGTGGTTTACAGGTTTTATTGCATAGCGTTATATCACTCCCAGACGCGACGTCATGTGATAAAGTGAGGTATAAATATGATCATGTTTTCACTGTTAATGGTGTGTTGGAAATTCTCATTTGCATTCTCTAATTGAGCAAGCAAAAGAAATTTTAATACTTATCACTTAAATGCAAAAGTCTCTAATAAAAGCCGATTTTGACATATTAAGCAAAGCTAGATGAATAAAATTAAGTCTGAGTTTTCATGATACCTATAAACATAAGTTGTGTATCTGAGCAGCAAATGCTCTGCCAAGTCTGCACAAATGCACATACTTGCCTGAACTTTTGCACCTCACCAATGCATTAAGTATTAAAAGCTCGTGCACTGGTTCTATTAGCACTTGCATACTGTTTATGGGCACTTGTACAAACAGTAAATGCTCAAATGAAATGCTGCAGATGAAAGCATTTCTTCAGAGTCTGCACTATTTTCTAGATCAAATACAATACTCAAAGACTGAAATACATCCTCAGCTTTTCATTGACTCATGCAAAAACATTTTTCTATATGGATTTAGACCTTGATGCATTATATATATTATAGGTATGAAGCTCAAATATGTGTTGAGGTATCTTGGTGCCAAGGTACTCCTAAAGGATGGACAAAATCAGGCGAAGAGGGACCAACAGTTGAAGGTGGGTCAAAAACGACCAAATGCTGCATAAATATATTTAAGAGCCCAGAATCAAATTTCGACAAGAGAAGTAAGCTCAAAATCAATCTTCTTTTTTTCTTAACCAAAACAAATGCTGTGGTTGTCTCAATGAGACAAACTTTAAAAATGGATAAGAAATTAGTCTCCATTTTCACACTAAAACTATTGTTTACCTGGCTCTATGGATGATTTTTGCTTCTGTCTAGAATACAAATGTTTCAAATCATTGTTCTTGTCTAAAAATGTAATGGTTTCACAATCATTGGACTAGCATTTCTATTTAATATGCGATTCCAATGAGATGAGTCATTAGTGGATCCAGAGGGGCATAAAGGGTGCTGACCCCCCTCAGGAAATCACTAGTGGCTATAGGTTTCCTTAAACATTCTGATATGGACCTCTTTGTAGGTAGCAAGTTTAAAAGGTGATAGGATTTGAAATATTATTTAGAAAAATAGTTATTATATAAATATAACATGTATAAACACTTCGTTTAAAGGGATGTTGGATGGTATTTTTTATTATAATTTTAATTCTGTAAGTCATGAAGACCATAAACAGACGCTGCCTTCTGATGTGTTTGATCTGGGTCTGCACTGATTGCTTATGTCCCCACAAAAATAAGGCTAGGCTTATTAGGGTTTAACGGTAGGACAATAAACTGAATACCTTTCTTGCAGCTGCCTTTCTTATATCTGTAGCCTATGTTACATTCACAGACATTGTTTTCACAACCAGAGTTTTTATCTTTACAATGTATACTTTCAGAACAAAAGCCGCCAGGAGATCCATCTACAATAGTAAGATAGACTTTAA
Organism: Loripinus fragilis; assembly: GCA_964019695.1. Lineage (NCBI taxonomy): Eukaryota > Metazoa > Mollusca > Bivalvia > Lucinida > Lucinidae > Loripinus > Loripinus fragilis. The sequence continues at coordinate 16,806,449 of OZ026517.1, read as the reverse complement.
TTTTAATACTTCTTTTGTTAATTCACAGGTTTAGATTAACAAAACTTTTCAGCGTAAAATTGTATATATTTTCTTACCTATCAGTTTTAACATATGTTTTGGGTGCTCAAAAGAACCGTCTCATTGAGACGGTTCTTTTGAGTACCCACAACATATGTTTTGGTTGAGAAATAAGAAAATTAAATTTTTGTTACGCACTCTTAACTTAAGTCCTGATTAATTGCATGATGACAAACCATTTCTCGACAGGTAAGTTATATATTCATTTCAGTTTTCCTTTATTAACCACATGGTGGCAGACCCTTTGATAGACTTAAATTTAATATTCTTTTATTAATCACATGGTGACAAACTTTTCTCATCAGGTAAGATAGAATTTAATTTCAGTTTTCTTTATTGACAATATGGTGACAAACCTTTGCTGGACATCTAAGGTAGACTCAAATTGTATTTTTCCTTTAAAAACCACATGGTGACAAACATTTTCTCGACAGGTAAAATAGACTTAAATTTCATTTTTCCTTTATTAACCACATGGTGACAAACACTTTCTCGGCAGAAAATATATATACTTGCATATATTTAAATTACCTTCTTTGTTTACAGGCCAAATAGCTACAAATCTAGCTCAATATGTTAGATCTACTTCAATTTGGTTTTGTCTTGTTTTTCATTTTTGCTTATTGACACATTATTAAACCTAATGACCTTGCATTCGTTACTGATATTTAAGTATCCAGCTATACATCTACAAATGCTCTCTCTACATGCTGCAACATATCTTTAAATTAACCTTTACCTACTCTTAGCATTGGCAAAAATTGCCAGATGTGCATGTACATATGTTTTCAGTATATACAGAATCCCAATCATTAAATTAATTTCAATCTGCCCTCGGTTCTTAGCTATTCAAATTTAAACATCCAGCTATGCATTTAAAATGTTGTCAATACATGTAAAATCCCTATCCCTACATTCGCTCTAACCTACTGCTTGTCCATTTGCTATTGACATTTGAATATCCAACTTACTGAAGTACTTACTGAAGACAGACATCAGACAAGCAATTCTGCTTCTAAGATACTGACTGCCTAGTGGTGGGGGAAAGCCAGTGTAGTTCTCGTCGTTCAATCGGGAAATACCTTGTGAAACAACTGCAACCTGGAAGGTGATAGTCCAACCATTGGTACCTACCACTTCAGGAACAATTTGATGTTTTTCATTAATCTATATTTTTGCTAGCGACTCTAGCGAGATTCAAACTTGCGCGACAGAGGTAACTAGCTAGTCAGAGCTAAACATGCTATTGATTGAGCTATTCAGGTAGATATCTACAAATAATGTCAGTACAGTAAAACCTTTGTAAAACTGCCACTCAAAAATAGACAAAACAAAGATCTTAATGACAAATGGTAGCTTAATGAAGGTCGAAAGTATTGCAGAATGCTACCCTTGGAGCATTCTGCAATACTTTTGATCTGCATTAAGCGATATTTGGTCTTGATTGTAGGAGTCTGTAATTGCTCTATGTTTTGTTGTACATTACTTTATGTCCATTCTAGTTTTACAATCATCTTGATGAAGAAGAGAGAGCTGGTTGCTTTGCTTAGTGTGTCTTACTGATGTCTCGTTATTCTTGTGTGGCTCTTCCTCACAGGGCCATGGGTTTGTCTGCAGTTTGTGATTGTGGTATTTCCTGATCACACTCACGCACTATTTTTGAAAACTAATTTACAGTCTTTTTCAGAGTGGCCGTTTTACACAGGTTTTACTGTACACATCAAGTTCCCATCCATTCATTCACTATGACCTACCAACAGTGCATTTGCTATTGACATTTGAGTATCCATCAGTACATCTACAAATGTGGTCTACACAAGTAGAATTCCCATCTTCACATTGTATACTGTCAGAGCATCTACCATCAGGCATACCATCTAACAATAAAAATAATAGAAGATCTTACATGAGTATTTATGTTTTATTGAATTCATTAAACAAGTTGATGAGAATAGATAAAATGCGAGGCTTGCCAAGCATTTTATCTCTTTTTTGCAACAAGTTTAATATATTCAATAATACAGTTGCACGAATGTTAGATTCTATGTATCGTGTGACATTAAGATTGCTCGAAGTAGGAAAGAGGGCAAAGATCAGGAATCAGTACAATCAAGTACCACACCTGACCCAGGATACAAATGGGAAAGTAACAAACTCACATTTAGACATCACACATCACAAACGAGATCCAAGAAATCTCATTTCTGGCATAAAAACGTCATAATATTGTCAGTATGTACGCAAAGTTGTAATGGACGTCATAACGTTTCCCAAAAATCTGTAAACCACTAGTGGCTTATCAATTTTATGGCATGGCGTTATTACACTCCCAGACGCAACGTCATATGATAAAACAAAAGCTTGTCTGAACATATAAGTGTTTTGTAATCAATCACATACATTAAAGATCATTAAAATGTCAAACCCACACGTCACAGTGCTTCCATGTTGAATGTACATAGTAGATCTGTATAAAGTATTGTCACAAATTGTCTGTTCTGCCTGAGGTAGACATTGTTTGATCTATGTGAGATAATATATATAAATATGTGTCTATTTTAAATGTTAATTGTAGATTCACAGAATACAGCTGCCCCAACTGCAAACTATTGTTTATTCCAAATCAATTTACAGCAATGAAATGAAACAATGCATGATTCATTGACACAGTAGTTAACTAGATATGGCCAATTATTTACTCTTAATCAATAATGTTATGCTTAGTGAGTTTCCAAGAGCTGGTAGGTTCCCTTAACTGGTGTAAATGTTATCACCTAAATATGACAACGGACAAAAGCTACTGATATATTGATTAATTGACCAAATGGATAACCCATTTGCATTTCAAATTTATCATGGGTTGCAAAATGTTTGACAAACACAATAGCTAATTTATACCTAAAGAAAAGTAAGTTTTCATATATAATATTTCACGCTGAAATTTGGTAAATTTGTGTATCACATTGAATCATTTTGATTTTACAATCCATATTTAAAAGATTTTTAAGGCAAGTAAAAATAATTGCTTTAAGAAAAAGACAAGACATATTTAGAGCGATATATGAAAATAAAATACAAACTTACATAACTGTATGAAAATACAAACACTGGATCTTTTTCTTTTTTTTAAATAATATTACTTACCACCAATGCAATTCCCATTAAATTCTGTGTATTCAGATTTACAGTGACAAATATTATTCAGGCACATAGAATGTGTATCATTACATTCCAGCATATCAGAACAAATCCCACCTGGCCTGCCATCTGAAAGGTAAAGTAAATGTACTTTATAAACATTATTATTTTTTTCTGTATATTTCTTATAAATTGAGAGTGTAGATGTCATCCGGGAGTTTTTAATGACTGAAAATTTATATACTCAAAGTAAGACAAATGCTTTAGGAGTAAGATGTTGAGAGACTTGGTACTAGAAATGTTTTAAATTACCTAAAAGGGCAATATAATTAAGAAAGTGAATTTCTATTGCAGTTGGGTTAATATACAGTAAAACCTGTGTTAAATGGCCAATCAAGTATAGACAAAACAAATATCTTAATGACAAATGGTTGCTTAATGAAGTTTGAAAGTATTGCAGAATGCTCCCCTTGAAGCATTCTGCAATACTTTTGCCCTGCATTAAGAGATAATTGGTCTTGAATGCCAATTTTTGGTCTTTTTGAGAGTAGCCATTTTACACAGATTTCACTGTATGTCTAACATCTGTAGGGGAGACCGGGGCAAAATGATCCACTTTTTTAAAATATTTATTTCCGGATTTTATGACTGGATATATCTTATTGCTTTTAAATTTATAATAAACTGTCAAGTATAAGCTACAACCTGAGAGAAAGAAATACAGGCATAAAGTGGCATTAGTGCTTGAAACCAACCATTCAAAATGTGTGGTCAGCTGTATCATTTTGGCCCGTGCACGGGGCGAAATAATACAGTACATGGGGCAAAATGATACAGTAAGACTTTTCTCATCTCAGATTCAAATATTCAAGGCGTAGCACAGAAATAACAATAAACACAATTAAACAATTTATAATGCTATATATTGCCACGTGAATATGATTGAATACAAACAGTTTTTCCAATTTTCTGAGTCACATTTGTTACCATTCATGTTTCATGTTTTGCAACAGGACAAAATGATACAGTTGACCACCCATTTTTAACATTCTGAAAAATGAAATGGTACTTTTCTGACATGGCAGTATCATTTAATTTTCTTGTGATAGGAATAGACAGTTTTGATAAAAAAATATCTTGAAAATGCTTTAAAACAGAATCAAACTAGATTATTTCTGACTGTATCATTTTGCCCTAACCACGCTGTATCATTTTGCCCCAGTGACCTCTTGTTTACTGTTCTTGTCACAATTCAAAAATACGACATCCCACAATGGTTCTGATTATTTGGAGACATAACATAATCTATATAGTTCAATTTACACGATACAATTAAAATATATATCAACAACATTTTTTCAAATTCATAAAAAACTGATACCTTCGAAATTTACTTAGGGTGCCTCAAAAATCAATTGTTTATATAAAAAGCCTAACTTTGCTCTGTTTTGGCGAGCCTTTCTTATAATATGGCGGATTTCAAAACGCGCATCCTGTTTGAGTCAGAAACGCCATATATGGCATCATCGTTTGAAAAATCGCATTGTATCATTTTGCCCCATGTATCATTTTGCCCCTGTCTCCCATACTTATTGGTAGAAATAATTTCCCTACATTAAATGACCTACCTCATGAGAAAACAAACAAAGTGGCATATCTGTACTGGGGTGACTCAGATCAGCATTAGCATCTACCTAATCTGATTAGTCTTTGCTGTTTGCTTGAGATACCATGGGTCCAGTGCTGCCCAGAGAACATATATCAGAACAGGCCATGCTGGTCTAAGTTTTTACCCCACATGCATGTAACTTAGCTGGTTTTGATTTAATGTGTGTTCACTTATACAATCTACAACATAACAATCATTCAGTGACTATGTTTATCTAAATGTCCATTCATTTTGTAAGAGAGAGAGAGAGAGAGAGAGAGAGAGAGAGAGAGAGAGAGAGAGAGACAGACAGACAGACAGACAGACAGAGATCTGAAGTTGGATTACTTTGTTTGCAGCTTCCATTGATGTAACTGTAGTCGAGTCTACATTTACAGATGCTCTCACTACAAGCAGAGTCTGTGTATGGACACTGTGCAGCATCAGTACAGAAACCACCGTAGGTACCATCTACAAAGAGAGTACCGTATTAAATAGTAAATTCAACACTTAAACGATCTTAGCCAAGATATCTTACATTTGTGCTCCTGTTTTTTTTTTAATTTATATAACGAGTGATCTTGTGAATGTTGGTGTTCTGTGGCTCTTCCTCGCGTTGATATGGATTGGAATGCGTGGTATTGGAGTGTGTGGTTATGGTATTTCCTGATCATACTTGCTTGCTTTTAGGAGAAGCTATAAAATGTGAAGCTGGCATTTTATTGCTTCTTTCCAACCAGTTTAATAAATTCAATGATACAGGAGCATGAATGTTAGGTTTTATTTTATATGGCATTTTGATTACTTGAAAACGCAAGTTTGGCGTCATAAAGTTAAATTATGTCCATTATGTACACAACGTTGTTATAAAGAAGTTATTACTAATATATAAACCACTAGTGGTTTATCTATATTAGTACATGGTGTTATACAACTGCCAGACCTAACGGCATGTGATATAATGGTTTGCCTAATACCAGATAAACATACAACGCCACTAGATAATTTTGCATGCACATATAAAAAGTATTTTATGCCTATTTGATAAATACTAAAATCCCATAACCTTGCCTATGCTTCATTAACCCTTTGTACAGTACCATTCCAGCTATTCTTTACACCTAGTTGGTTTAAACATATTTTATTTCTCTGTTTCAAGTTGACATGCAAGACATATATACATACAATAGCAATCTATAGGATTGGAATGAAAGCTTAGAGCTTATAGATTTCTGGATCTTTATAGATTTCCTTTCTAGTTAACTAGGAGTTGACAAGGAACAGACTAAGGATGGAAATCAAGGTTAACTAATGGTAAACAAAGAGTTAAATATAATAAGTTAAACAGGCAGTTGACTAGTAGTTAACACCTTGTTTACCTGTAGTTGATTCCCAGTTAACAAAGGTGTAAAGAAAAGTATGAATGGTACTGTTTACTGTCAACCCCTAAATGGGTACTTTGGCAAACAGTAAAGACCCCGATGAAATGCAGCATAATGCTGCATTTCATCAGGGTCTGTACTGTTTGGTAAGATTAAAACAATCTTCAGGGACTGCTGTGTGTGATTTGATATTTCCTGATCATGCTCGCTAAATGCCATACAAAAATAGAAATTAACATCCATGCTCCTGTATTCTAAATCATAATTTAGAATATTTTACATGTGACACCCTAAAGTACGAAATGGACAGCCCCATGCTTATTATATCAATATGTATGGGATAATCTATCAGAATACAAAGATTAAAGCACTCTAATTTTCTATATTGAATTTCAAATACCTTCAGTGCAGTTTCCTTTGACATCTGTGTATCCATCTTTACACTGACATATACTGTCTATGCAATCTGAAAACCCATCTTTACACTGTATAGTTGGTGAACAGCTACCTCCTGGCCTACCATCTGTGCATAAGGAAGCAGTAACATGTCAAACAGATGTACTGATTTTAAATAACATGTATTAAGGTTCTCTCTATTTTTGAAGGAACAATTTTTGTTGGTGTCATTGGTGTTGTTTGGTTGGTTCATAATTTTTGCCAGATTTCTCTTAAAACTATTTTGTTAAATAAGCTGTAAGACAGAATTGTTATCAACATTGTTAGAGCTGGCATTGATCAGAGTTTTTTCTATGTACATGTATCAACCATGAGCCTTTCAGTACAGAGAAAAGCAATTTTATTATCTGACTGGGTTGATATCACAGCTGACTAAAACCTTCCCTGCACACATGATTATCTGTGCTGGTTTTGTCATGCAATCGCTCAAAAACATTCATATCAAAATAAGTATGTCTTTCCTGGTCACACTAACATACTTTTTCTCAAACGTATCATTATAGCACCAACATTTGAAAAATACGCATACATTGCACAAAAATTCACAATAAATATTGTAAAAATACTACCTTTCATACATATTCCATTGATCTCTGTATGGTCATCAGTACACTGGCAAATACTGTCAATACAGACCGAATTAACATCTGAACATCCAACTAAAGCTGAACACCTACCTCCAGGCGAACCATCTGAAAAGAGTAATTTGGTTTGTTAATGGTATTATCAAACTTGTACATTTAATGTTTGGACTTGCTATGTAATGATTCATAGCAAATCTAGTTGGGTGATTATCATGCTGAGGATGAGATATCTTGATGATTTACTGCTTAATTGACTTTGTTTCACTTGTAAATCTAACATGTTCAGTTAAACTGTGTTCTTTGCCTCTTCCTCAAAAAAGCATTCCCCTGGCATATTTCTATATTTCATTTCTAAGAAAACAGCTCATTTGACTTCTTGTCAGTAACTGTAATCGTTACTATTACGAAAGTTATATTCACTTATTGAACACATTCATGTTATGACCAGTTATTCCTTTTTATGAACATTAGTTAATTCTATCCTGACTAACACATAAACATGTAGATTGTTTTCTTTCAAAAAGGGTTTAATATTAAGGAGTTTTAATATCAATATATAAGGGGATAATGACCGTTCTAAGAAAATGCTTCTTTTGTGGATCTTTTATGTTATTTCTGTCTTGTTTTGTTATGCTTTTATGCTCGTCTGTTTGTTGATGCCTTGTGGTCACCTGCTGGGAAAGCGCTAACCTCTTGGCTCTTTTTTGTGATGTCTAATTATGCGTTGTCACTTTCCCATTGGTATCCTGGGTCAGGTGTGTTGCTTGATTATATTGATTCCTGATCTTTGTACTCTTTCTTACTTTGACTTTATCTAGTAGTTGCGTGCAAAACAAGATGAGTTTGTGGAACACTATCTACATTAAGTAAGTGCAAACAAAATACACATAAATTAGATCCGATGTGAGAAATATTTCCATATATTTGTTAACTATCTAGGTGCAAATAAATCTTACAAATCGATTATTTTGGACAAAACATCTATGATAAAACAATATTCAGGAATGAAAATGACATTTTATTAACACATTTTAACCTGAAACCACTTAAAATGGTGCATCGACACTTCCTTTTTTATATAATGAAATGTCACAGAAAGCAGTAATTTATTTAGTTCTGCAATGTTTGCTAAGATAAAACCAATACATCATTTTTTAGAGAGTCCTACCTTAAAATACAAAATGGACAATTCCAAACCTATGGCATCAATGTGTATGGGAACATCCATCAGAATGAAAAGGGTTAAGGAAATGATTTTCCTATATTATAACGTTAGATTGAAAGATAGAAATCAATGATAAAGTAAAAACATCACATAAATACCTTTAGTGCATGTTCCAAGTATGTTTGTATACTGTAAGTTACATTGACATACACCATTTGAGCATGTTGAGTCTGTATCTGTGCACTGTAATGATGCTGAACAAAGACCTCCTGGTGTGCCATCTGTAGTAATTAGAAAGAAAAACTTTCTTACAGCAGTCATATACTTAATTTTATAGGCTAAATTGTTAATGCATTTTACATTTTATAAAAAATAAGCAGTTTTGTTGGAAATGTGTAATTTTAAGTAGCGTAAGTTTTTAAAAATGAAGTAATATGACCATCCCAGCAAGCACGTAAAATTGGGCCACTATCTGCTCGCCAGCAAAACGCCATCCTGATGGTCTATCGCTGGCAGGTTAATAGTGGCCAAAGATTGGATGCTGGCTACCGTGAAAGGATAGTCACAGATCATATTCTACATAGGTAGACATTAAAAAAACAAAATTGATTAAGTGGCATTTCCTCTATTACCATAGGTTAGTCTAAGCTATGTGATTATGGCTTTTCCTGGTCTGAGTTTTCCTTGAAAAAACAGAACACATTGTTGGTTTTGTCCGGAGGTGGCTCAGTTATAATGTCCAAATCGTTTGCTATAACCATTAGGACATCTTTAAACACTTCAAGGAACAAGAAACTCTGTTTTTGTTGTTGTTTTTAAACAGCCTGTCTAAAATTTCTTTTTAAAAATTGGCTATTGTGTTTGCAACTCATTTCTGCAAGAGCATAGAAAATCATAGTAAGTATCACATTTTTGAAAATAGATTACCTTTTATGCAATTCCCATTGATATTTGAATAGCTTGCTATGCAGCTGCAGATATTATCAAGGCAAATAGAATGAGCATTCATACACTGCACTGAGACAGAGCAAAATCCACCCGGTGTACCATCTGGAAAAAAAAATACATAAACTGCTCTATCAAAGGATCAAAGCTATAAAGTAAACTGTAGTCCTTTAGAAACGCAAATAGATTTAAATTTATTCGTTTGCAAGTGAAAAATAAGGTGGATTTTTGAGTCTGTATACCATTTGCATACTGACAACCCATAAACGAGTACTTATACAAACAGTAAAGAAAAGATGAAATACAGCATAATGCTGTATTTTATCAGGGTTTGCATGGTTTGCTAAGATTAAAATTAGAAAGGGTGCCAAGATCAGGAATCGATACAATCAAGCACCACACCTGACCCAGGATACTAATGGGAAAGTAACAAACCCACAGTAAGACACCACAAATGAAAGCCAAGAGGTCAGCCCTTTCCCAGCAGGTGACCACAAGGCGCCTATAAACAGACAAGTACAAAGGCATAGCAAACACAAGCAGAAAAAACATAAAAGATCAAAAAAAAGTACCGCCTTGGAACGGTCAGTAAAATATTTTACTGGAGGGCTTAAACCGGTTTTGCGGTGCACCAACCTCACCCTTAGTTCAGATGTGGCTCAAGACACATAGATGTTTGGTTTGCATGAAAAAACCCTAACTTATCAATGCAACATCTCCTAGAACATATAAATCAAGATATAAAAAGGAGATAAAGCAAAGATAAGGACTCAACAGTAACTAAAACTGAATATCATAGCAAAAAAAATCCAACAAGTAAACCCATATATATTTCAGAATTTAGAAAATTCTACATGTGACCCTTTAAAGTACACAGTGGGCAGTCCAATCAATACTTATTGTACCAATATGTATGGGAAAATCCATCAGAATACAAATGATTAAAGTTTGACAATCCTTGGAGGGCGAATTGTCTATTTGCTTAGTACGTTATTCTAGTCTATATCTGTGTATGCTTATCTTTGTTCTTGTGTCTCTTTTTGCCAGTTCTACATAGCTTAAAACTTTTATTGTAACGTTTTTGATAAGTGTGCTTAATGCATCATGCAGTCCAATTTTAACACTTGTTCATCGGTATTCTGTTTTCTATTAAAGAAAATTCAATCTCACTCTTTAGAGTCGCCTTAAACTAGGTCCATTACCATGTTTACGCTAGGTTTAAACGTATTTTAGTTGAAAATCTCATATATATTTACATAAATACAGTTGTTCAATGGTATTAACACTAAATAGTATACAAACTGGATTCAGAAATAAGTCTTAAGTTTAAGGTTAAAAGTTGGTATTTTTTTCATTTTCATTTATATTTTAGAATATTATTATGTAAGCAGACAGTGAAGCACTATTCAGAAGCCATGCTCTATGAATTATTTGCATATGTCTCATTAAAAAGACGCTTAAACAAAGGTGAGAAGAATATACCTGCAATGCAGTTTCCATTGATATTTGTAAAGTCAGTATTGCACCTGCAAATACCATTAATGCATGTGGAATTACCATCAGTACATGCTGTTTCACTAGAACAAGTCCCATCTGGAGAACCATCTATCAAGAAATAAAGGAAAATAATGGCTATTTGACACTTTCAGCAAATCAACGAAACACACCAAATGTGCTAAAGAATTGGTCTAAAATATTCACCATATTCAAATTAAACTCGCATTTGCTCTTGATAGGAGAATATCTAGATCATTAATGTCCATATTGGAGGACCTCAGTGCTGTGTATGACCTTTTGGCATTTTTGACCATTGGATTGTTTCAGATCTTGTTGATCTTTATACAGAAGCCAAATGAAGCATTGCAAAATCAATATACAGCCATATCAATTGCTTGTTATGCTTTGACAGAGTTAAAAGAATCGCTGCTGTTTGCATATCTTTGAAAGGGCTAATGGTGTCTTATCTATAAATTTCTAAGTTCTGGCTATATGTGTTCTTATTTTTCATACATATTTTAAAGCTTTATTTTATTGTAACTCTGTGTGATGCATTTGATAATTAGATTATCTCTAGCCAGCAAGAAAATTAATACTTCTTACCAAATACAACTGGATCTAGGGTTAATTTTGGCCAGTAAACTACATTAAAGTCGTTCCCCTTCCCATTTCTATATGTTCTTATTTGCACAATAGCGCTGTAATCAGCCCAGTCTACTAGGTGTGACAGACCCGTTACCTTGAATGCAAACTCCATTCATATCTGAATAGTTGATATTACAGCGACAAACACCACTTGTACAAGTGGAGTTGGAATCTTCACATGCTAGATTAGCAGAACATCTTCCTCCTGGTTTTCTATCTGTGAAACAGAGAAAATCATCATATGGTCCTCGATTTGGTTGACGTTAATAATGTTCATCATCAATTTTTTAAAACGTTTTAAAATTTAAATATACATTTCCTACATTTGAGGCAGCAAAGTAGAACTATGCCATGTATTTTAGGCAGTTTATAATCTAACAAACTGTCAGCTTATTCTTGCAATCTTTACAGAGTGCATCAGGAGGGGGTTATACTGCACAATTGTATAGAAGTGCAATTTTACTAATATAATACCGTAGATATTGCCAATTGGACAATGTTAAACATTGTGATTTTTAGTAGAAAAATCTTTATTGCAGGAAACTTGGTCAACAGATGTAATATTTTTAACTTTAGAGTGTGACATGTCTGCATACTGGCATATTGGCACCAGCTCTTAATCTGTTAATCTCCTCTCCTATTATCAAGTATATTTACTTTTCTGAGAGAAGTGTACATTTATGTTCACAGATTTAGATAAACAAAGTTTTGAGCTTGATAAAATATTTTTTTACCCTTCAGCTTTAACATATGTTTCGGGTGAAAAAATTTATTCCACTTCGTTTTTACAGTAAACCATTATTGATTACCGATTCTGGTGGCTAATCTTTACGGTTACTGATTTTTGGGCCTAAATTTTACTGATTATGATTTTGGGGCAAAAATTTTAATGCTTAGCGATTTTTTAGCCTAAATTTTACTGAATAGGGATTTTGGGGTCAAATTTTACTGATTAGCGATTTTTGGACCCACATTTTACTGATTAGCGATATCAGAGGTACCCCATTGAGACCCTTCTGTATGTTGTAAACTATTAACAAGACACGTCTGAAACAAGGTAATCAGCATCATAAATGGGCCTCGTCGCGAGAAAAACTGTCTTCGGGGTTTCCGACAAAGCGAGACTGAAACCAGTCTTATCAGCTACCAAGACTAGCTAGAAAATTGTATTTTCGCTTATAGCAAGCTTAGATATGGTACTTTCCAAAACATTAATAATAAAGGCGCTGATCAGACTGCACGGATGCGCAGGGTGGTCTGCGCCTTTGTTGTTCGCGAATCTCCGAAGACAGGTTTTCTCGTGACAAGGCCCAAATTATGTAAAGGTTTTCCAAGAAGCCATCAATGTCACTGTCCGATTATCAAAAACTAACATTTTCCAGCAGCTAGTTGATAAGGACGAAGGTTTTTCTTTCTACTTTGTTTGTAAATATACGCTAAAAGCGGGAATCCTGCAAAAATGGTTAAATGATTACAAAATGGAGAGGAATGTAGCACATAAAAATATCCAGCATTATAAGGGCAAACCTGTACATCACTTAGCCCATACACATGAATTTCGAAAGTAAACAATAGGCTACAAATGTGTGATTATTTACTGAAATTTTGCATATACCTTCAGTACATACACCATCTACGTCTGAGAAGCCAGTTTTACAGGTACATATATTGGCAATACAAGATGAGTGTCCATCTAGACATACTATGCTGCCAATGCATGACCCACCAACACCACCATCTGGAAGACAAGAGAGCTGATTGGCATTATAAAACATTTTGGACAGCACATATGGCACATGAGATATTGGTATATATTGTACCTTTCATTGATATTCCAATAAAGTGCAAACTGCAAACTGCACAGGTTTAGATAAACAAAAAAATCAGCGTAAAATTGTAAATATTAAATTATCCATAATTTTTAGCATATGTCTTGGGAGCTCAAAAGAACCGTTTCATTGAGATTTGGGGCTGCTAGAATGAACCATCTCATTGAGACGGTTCTTTTGAGTACCCACAGCATATGTTTTGATTGAGAAATCAGGGACCTTTAATGCTATTTTAGGGGGTAACGTATATAACATGATGTAACATGTTAACGCTGCCACTCTCAGAAGGCTAACATCTTTTATTTTATGTCTTATATAATGTAGTTTTAGAAAATTATAGTGTACAAAATTCCCCCTGGTGGGAGGGGAGTCTTTAGCCAGCCAAAGGCCTAGAAACTTATTTTTCTGTTACGCACTCTTGTCTAACGGACTGAAAGTGCATCTGCATACTGGTTAAATAAGTTTGTATTGTGTGGTAAAATCGCACATGGTAGCTGTTTTTAATATCACGCTATATTTTGTAAGGCAGCAACAATTTATGGACAAAATATGGAAATGTGGTTTGATGCATTTTTATGACGCTTTTAGGTTAATATGAGATCAAATACTATACTGTTAGCATTACACTGACTTAAAATACAATTATATATCAATTAATATATATAACTATGTAGTCTACAGCTGAGACAAGCCACTGCTATATTTAAGCTGCATTCAAGCTGAAAAAGTCCCGCCCTGGCCAAAATTTTAATCCAGATGACACATAAACAGAGCTATAGAGTCAACTCACTGACACATATTGAGATTGATTATAACGCTGAAAGCTGTGCCAAACCCACATAGAAAGGAAGATGAACTCAGATGATATATTAACGGAGCCAAACTGTCGACTGACTGTAACACATATTGAGATTGGTTGTAAACCTGAAAGCTATGCCAAGCCCGCCTGAGAATGGTGTTGTACCAAGATAACCTATCAACGTAGACAAATAGTCGACTCATCAATCACTGCCATATATATATTGGGAATGATTATAAACCAGATTTGTAAGTCATCACGGTAAACAAATATGAGCCGCGACATGTGATTTCCAACAATGTGGAATTTTGATAAGTGTAGACACAGACGAACCTGTGCAGCCTCTTTTTAAGCTTAAACACTCCAAATGATTTTCAGCCAGTAGCTTAACAGTCATAGAATATTCAAGCGACAAGCAAAGGCTCTGATCAGACTGCGCTATGCGCAGGCTGATCTGAGGCTTTGCTGGTCGCACATACCACATTGTTGGACGTCTCATGTCGCGGCTCATATCACGTAAGGAGTCTGTCGTCTGTAACACGCACCTTTTTTCAAGGAAGATATCATTTATGATGAGGGAAGGCCAGTTTTGGCAAATTTAAGTCAATTTCAGACCATATCATCAATTCATAACATGAAAGATCCAACACAGATAAAGCATAGCTGGTGAATGTTCTGCCCTGCCAGGGAGTTAAACCTATGGTGAGATTGAATTATATCAAAACACTAAAGGGATTTAACCGCATAAATGCGCAAAATATTAAACAACCAACTTAAATGTTCGAAAGAACTTTCCTTGTAATGGGCTCATATGATATGCGTTTGTGCATGTATGTCGTTTTACTTATAAATGTGTTAAATTTTGCCCTGCTACTCGCACGCGATGTTTTTTGACTGCTGACAACTTTTGCAAACAGTTTGACACTCTAATGGTATTCCTGAAAGACTTATTCTGTAGAAGTTAACCTTCGACAGTTGTCAGGTATTGAATATACCAAAACCCCGAAAGGATATACCGAATAAATGCACAAAATATTGAACAGCCAACTTAAAATGTAAAATTAACTTTATTAGTAGTATCAGGCTTATATAATATGCGTTTGTGCATCTATGTAGTTTTACTTCTAAATGTGTTAAATCTTTCCCTGCTAGTTGCGCTGATATTTATCGACTGCTGACAACTTTTACAAATAGTTTTACACTCTATAATGGTATTCCTGAAATACTTTTTATAAAAGTTAATTTTGAAAAAAGAAAAACTGCAGAAAAACAAAACAGCAAGCAAATTTACCCATCATGCAAAGATTTAGGTACTATTTTTGCAGTTTTTTTTTTTTTTTGTTTTCTTACGTGGTAAACATCTAAAAATCAGTCACAAATGGCAGTAGAAAACAAAATATGTAGTATCTTAAAACAGGGACAGAACTTATAAATGTTGTCTGCTTCAAGACATAGGTAGCGGTTTGAGGAAGGTTTGCTTTAAACACCCCTAGTTCCTTATATATTGGCTACGTTGCGAGAAACCCTGTTTTTGTGGTATATGCTAACCTCAAAAGGTTAGACCAGCCTGGGCATACATGCAATCTGATCAGCGACTTGGTTATTCGCTGTCTGTAATGTATAATAACTGAACAGGCTTCCAGCAAAATTTCAAGATCCTGTTTGTTTCTATAGCAAACATAAAAGAAAGAAAGAAGGCAAAGATCAGGAATCGATACAATCAAGCACCACACCTGACAAAGGACACCGTATGGGACAGTGACAAAACACAAAAAGCATCACATACAAGAGAGCCAGGAGGTCAGCCTTTTCCCAGCAGGCTGCAAGAAACAGACAGTACAGAATGGCAAACACAATAAAAAAAAAAAGATCCACAAAAGCAGTACCACCTTGGGACGATCAGTAAAATATAACTGGAGGGCTTAAACTAGTTTTACGGTTCCACGGTTTTTACCAATCGAAAAAAAGTTGTTTTTGTTGTTGTTGATTTTTTTTTTTTTTTTTGTAATTGCCCTTTACCCAGTGTGAGACTCTGTTTAACTTCAATGCACTTAGGCAGGTTTGGGTGTTCCAAACCCCTAAAACAAGTTTTCTGGCGATATGAACTTAGAGGTGAGATCTTTGCGGTTCTCGTCTATATTATACTTAAACTAGAACGTTGACTGAATGATTTTTTTGAAAAAGTTAATTTCGAAAAAAGTCAACAGGGGACATCAAAACCATGAAATATTATCCAGCATGCAAACAGTAAAATATAACCAAAAGAAGTTTTCTCAAGATGTGGCTCAGCTAGAATACATGAACTTGAACAAATCTACATACATTACTAGGGATTTCTAGTAAACACTAATCATTTCTGATTCCAAAGTAGCATCTATGATGACAAACATTGCATATAAGGAAACATATGTTTTTCGGCATGTCCCATCTGGTTCTACACTGGCTGTAAATGTCCCGGTTTTATGGAACTAGAGGTAACCAACTAATTTAAAATAAATAACTTATCCCATATAGTTTCTTAAAACTGTAAATTGCTTGTTTGCAATTTGCAATGAAATAATGAGCCAGTGCATGAGATTTCCAACAATATGGCATGTGCGACCAGCAAAGCCTCAGATCAGCCTGCGCATAAGCGCAGTCTGATCAGAGTCTTTGCTAGTCGCTTGAGTATTCTATACTCAACTACAAAAGAAACCCATCAGTCACTTCTCGGGCCAATTATGGAAATCAGAATTAAGAAATGAAAATATATTTATACCATATTCTGTAGCATTCAGTTCTGCATCATTTTATTGAATAATGTAACAGTTTTACTTAAATCTGTTCATGCTGTTTACCATTGTTTAGACAAGGGGTCATTTTCAAAAATGACAAGTTTTTCACTGGAGAATGAACATCTCGTTCTCGTCTAAATCAGTTCGCTTGAGTTAAATTCGTCCAAAAACGGACATGACCCTCTCCTGCAGCAATAACTGCCTCATAACGAGGTCTAACCAAAAGCATGTGATGTCACACAATGTTCTTGGGAATCCACGCTCATTTTTAATGGAGAGCAACCTGAAGCTGTCAAATATTCCTAGGTTGCACTGAACGATCCCGTATGCGTCGCCAGAACTCATCCAACAACTGCTCTATCGCAATGAAATCAGGGCTTACTAAACTTACGCGGATTGCTTTGGCTTCTGCACACACTTGATTGCCTCGTCAGAGAGGGACATACTGGTTATTGGACGAATTGAACTGATTTAGGCTAGAACTCGAGTGAAAACCAATTGCCTGAAACCTGTCATTTTTAGAAATGACCCCTTGTCTATACACTGGCGTACAGCATGAACGGGTTTAAGAAAAACTTTTACATTTTTCAATAATTTGATGCGTAATAGATTGCTAAAGAATATGGTATAAATATATATTTTCAAGTCTTAACAATTTTGCCATAATTGCCCTAAAAAGTGACTGATGGGTTTCTTTTGTAGTTGAGTATATGATTGATAAGCTACTGACTGAACACCATTTGGAGTTTCTAAGCTTAAAAGAGGATTACACAGGCTCGTCTGAGTCTACACTTGTCAAAATGTCAAATTGTTGGAAATCTCATGCCGCGGCTCATATATGTTTTAAACATGGGATCAATGAACCTAGGCCCGTCTGTCCCCTTGTTGTCCTGAAATAAAGTTATATTATAAACATTTAAACGTTAACTTTCGTGACTTTCTTAAGTTTGTGCAATATGTCGATGTTCTTTTTAGTGGCCTTGTTGTACTTAAACTAATACAGTAAAACCTATGTAAAACGGCCACCCTAAAAAAGACCGAAAATTGGTTTTAAGACCAATTATCGCTTAATGCAGGTCAAAAGTATTACAGGGGAGCATTCTCCAATACTTTTGACCTTCATTAAGCTACCATTTGTCATTAAGTTCTCTGTTTTGTCTATTTTTTGAGTGGCCGTCTTACACAGGTTTTCCTGTATACCAAAAATCTACATGGCAAAATACGTGTATCTACATAAACAAAGTGGCCTAATCCCTCAGGCAAAGGAAATCAAATAGACACGTAGGAAAGGCAACTGGTAAGCGGCCATTGCAAAAAAACGTTCGTTTTATTTAACAAAGCGTGTTTGGCGGCAAAAGCGGCAATTTATATTGCCAAACTGGCTATCATGAAATAGAAATTTAATGTATTTGATTTCAAGATGTAAATTTTGGCATAATTTGGCAATCATAAGCAATCCTAACAAGAATTAATAATTTGTAATGGTCTTTTACCCAGTGTGAAACTCGGTTTAACTTTATTGTACTCAGATTGCTCAGCTTGTACTATAGATGCTATGAAAGTCCTAACCCTTTCCTTCATGGATATTCATGCTAGGCTCCACCACTATGAATACTTCTTTAAATAATCTTACACGTTTGTACACAAAACAAAGAAATCATTTGTCAGTTCCACTAATATAGGATCATGTCCAATCATATTTCCAAGCAAACAGAGAAGACCAAGATTAAGGACCTCTTACAAGAGCCTGATCTTGGTATGCTCTTTATGCAAAAGTGTAAAAATGTGTCTTCGAGGTAAAGGGATAAACAGATTGTAGTTATCTCCACACTCGGGGAAAGTGCATGCGGAGATCAAAAAAGTTTTGCCAGAGAAACCAAATAGCACTAAAAGCGGGCCATAATGGTATGTCAGCTAAAGGCCATTTAAATGGTGTTTCGCTGGTGGGTCGATGATGGGCAACATTGAATGCTGGCTTGGCAGCTTCGTGATTTTTCAGGGGATCCGGACCATTGCTAAGAAACCATATATTTTTGTTTCGCTGGAGGGTCGATGATGGGCAACATTGAATGCTGGCTTGGCAGCTTTGTGATTTTTCAGGGGATCCGGACCATTGCTAAGAAACCATATATTTTTGTGACTTTTAAGTCTCCCTCTGAATCTGCACAGGTAGTGCGAAATGTCTCAGTCTGTCCACCTATCTGTCAATAATGATATCTCCTCCTAGCCACTGGTATTAATCTAACTTAATTTTTGAGTGACTTGCCAAAAAATAGAGACTGGCATGAAGGAGCACATTTTCAATTGTCTTTCAGTCCTGGGCAGGATGATACATTTAAATGCCTAAGCTAAATTTATAACATTAACTGAAAAAATACCTGCATTTACGGTTAACTTTAACTCCTGCAAGCCCAAAATCCTTTTTATGGGAAATAGGAAAACAGTGCAGACCCTAATCAGGATATTCACTGTATGCAAACAGTCCCGGAAAATATGGAAATCACCACCTAACACCACAAACATTGGAAATTGCTTGTCCTACTGTTCAGTATATGCAAGCTTATTTGGCTTAAACGGATTAATAAATTCATTGATGGGTGTTAAACTATACTGTAGACGATTTCTTTTTATTTAGTGAAGTTAGTACATACACTGGTTCCTCGTTTCCCTATTTTGGGAAAACTGTTTAGCTATGGATCTGTGGTAATAAGTGTGTGAAAGTCTATGTGGTGGGAAACAACTTTCAGCCATTTCACCAAACAATTAATAATGAATACAAAAGTGGCTAAATTCAAATGAAAGATCTCACGAGATGACGTAGAATATAAGAACAACTCTAACATAAAAGACAGTTATAAAAGGGGTTTTCCAAGTTTTGCTTCAGTTATGCTTGATCTGTAAGTTGTCAACTAACCACTAGACTATCTATGCCATTTGCATTAAAGACTTGACTTTTTCTTCATCAGGGCTTACCCTGGCTCAGAATTTGTTGTAGCCAACACTTTAGCCAAATGGAAAAAGTTGGAGCCAAATGAAATTAACGTTAGCCAAGGTTTTAGCCAGAAAGTATCAAGTTGTTTTGTATTTAACTCTTTGTCTGCTCTGTCTGCTGATAGCCTTTGCAAACAGTTTGGACCCAGATCAGGCCCGACAAAATGTCTGGCCTGATCTGGATCCAAACTTTTTGACACCCGGATGGTTTTGAATAAATCCAGCATCCAAAGAGTAAAATATGACACAATAATAAAGTGTGAAGGAATAAAAAAAGCAATATTCTAAAATCCAAAAGCTGATCAAAATACACTTTGTGGCAAATATGTAATTTTTGAACCACCTAGACTGTACTTTTAGCCAATGACTTATATTTGTAGCCACTCTACATTTTTAGTAGCAAATGGCTACAATGGCTAATGGCAGGGTGAGCCCTGATTCATACTCTTGGTAAAAGCATAGCCAAAATTGGAGTACTTTACGAAAACGCACGGATGTCACGAAGATTTTGGCAAAATTAATCAGTCTAAGGTTAATGTTGGCAGGCAATAACTACTGTTAAATAAATCAGAAAGAAAATTATTACAAAAGATTCCTTACCTGGACCTATGGAGACTGATACTCACCTTTCTTACACATACCAGCAATATCAGTGTACCCTGTGTTACATTTGCACAGTTCATTTTTACAGGAGGAGTTTTTGTCTAAGCACTGGCTATTGTCTAAACATATACCATCTGGTTTACCATCTGAATCAGATAGAAAACAATGCATGATAAAGCTAAGTACATGTATACCATTTGAGTTTCAGTAAAACACTATTAAATGCACCAAAGGCTCAGTTAAGCTAAATTGCTGAGAACATTTGCTTATCAATCAGATTAGATATACGGGGCACGTCACGAGAAAAGGTGTCTTCGGGGTTTCCAACAAAGCGAGATTCAAACAAACCTGGTCAGCTACATAGACTAGCTACAAATTTCGCTCATAGCAAATCTAGATATTATACTTTCCAATGAGCAAATAACAAAGAGGCTGCACATATGCGCAGGCTGGCCTGCGCCTTTGTTGCTACAAACCCCCAAAGTCAGGGTTTCTCGCATCACGGGCCATATGTTTTGTGTGCTCAGAAGAACCGTCTCATTCAGATGGTTCTTTGAGTACCCACAACATAGGGTTTAGTTGATAAATAAGAATAATAATTTTCACTTTCTCATTTTTGTCTGGACACTGCGCACATTTTCAAAAAATAAATCATTTACATTGAATTTCCTTTTTTGCATAGAAAAGTAGCTGATTTCATTAAGTTGTGTGCTTTTGGATTTTTTTCTGAAATGTTGCTCATTGAAAAGTTGAACTTGAAATTAGAGGATTTCTTTATTTATTTTAACTTTTAACTTTTTTTAAGTTTGGTTATAATTTAGTCAAATAAACATAAAAAAATGTTAGCCTTAAACGTACAAAAAATAAGCTTTATCTGAAGGAGATACAGAAACTTTTATTATGTTTGGTGTTTTATTTTGACACTTTTATTTTAAAGATTTTAAAGTAATATACGATGTATATAAAGTTTGTGTTAATAAGGAAACCAAACATTGGTTGTAAAGCTGCAAAACTGTGGAAACATTTTTAAGCAACAGGTCATGATTTCTGACAAAACAGTTCTTTTTACTAGAATAAAAAAAGAATGTTCAAAATGCTTAACTGCTGGTAAAGCATAAATTAGTAGCTTTATGTTTCTGTGCCAAAGCTCAATAGAAACATAGATGCAATTTACAAAGACTTTTTAAGGTAAACTGACAGCCACTCTTAACAATAAATTTAACGTCTTAAATTGCATGTAATAGTTACAAGTGGTCTTAGCGATTGCAACAGCGAAATACGTTGTACATTTATGTTGTTATACACATTTAATGCTGTGGTAGGTGCAAATATTAATCGATGTAAAAAGACATGGAGGCCTGAAGTTAAGAGTGCGTACCCCCAAATAACATTTCTTATTTCAAAGCCGAAGCATATGTTGTGGGTACTCAAAAGAACCGCCTCAGTGAGACGGTTCTTTTGAGCACCCAAAACATATGCTTTAATTAATGGGTACACTCTTACGCTCAAAAATTTTGTTTATCTAAACCTTTGTAGAATATTGGTAAAATGCATATGAGCCGCGCCATGGGAAAATGTGTCTTCGGGGTAAATTTGGCCATTTTGAGATTCTGTGATTTTTGTACAGGTCATTAATAGAAGAGTTAACTCGTTTTTGTTTGATCAAAATATTCAAATTATTAGAAAAGATATTGGAATTTGAACTTTGGACGGCTTGACGTTGATTTTAGAACTAACGTTACGTGACGTCACGACGAGTCATTCACAACGTTGCGAAGTTTTTACGCCTTTAGACATCCGACCATCGCTGTTACTAACATGAAACTGGGTTGCGACGTAGCTTACCCCTACTGATGCTGGCAAAACAAAACAATTGAATTTAATCGTAAGTCAAGCGTACTTCATTTCTTGCGTATTCTTCAATTTTGACATATAAATGATTCCTTGAGGTGCCATGCCATGTCAGCCTTCGTTTGAAAATGTGCATTAAATGGACGTAGCCGTCGACTGGTGCGATATTTTCCTGCACCAATATTTTGCCAGCACAGATATGGGTCATCACGGACACATCTCCGTATAAAATTGGGCACAAATTTGCACATTGACTTTTGAAATTCGGAAAAACCTGGCCGCGACATTATATGGTCAACTGCCCATGAAAACTAAAATGTTAACTTGAACGTAAATGTTTTCTTGTTTACATGGAGAAACTCTCCGATTTTAAATATACTGTTTAAATGCAAACCTTTCTTTACATTTATGAACAGCATAAATTCCATGCTCAGTTGAGTTGGGCACTACAGGATGTTATAACTTCGGGACCTGGAGCATGTTTTGATACTTTGTATACTATGTACGCCCTCTCGGGCATTAGCCCTCTCGGGCATTAGGCAGGGCCTGTCATTCGCATTGTAACAGCATAATCGGGGAGCGCAGTTGCTCAGTGGTAGAGAGCTTGACTCTAGACAGAGGGGCCACGGGTTCGAGCTTCACCAGCGTCACTGTGTTGTGTCCTTGAGCAAAACACATAAATCCTAGCTTAGTACTGGTTCAACCCAGGACGACCCGTCCCCACATAACTGACAGATTGCTGATGGGACATAAAGAATCAAGCAAACAAACAGCAGAAACGGCATGGTAATTGTTCTGTGCAAAAGGGAGATCAAAATTAAATTAAATAGGTTGCGACTTAAAAACAGATGGCATTTTCTTCTCAAAGAAGTGGTTGCCTTTCAGCTCACTGGAAATGCCGCGAATGACGATTTAGATGAGTACATAAACATGAAGTAATAAAGAAAAAAATAAAGGTATTGGCCAACGGATTTTCGCAATGAATTCTTATTTGTTCAACCGATGCTCAAAATGTTGCACTAGTAGAAAATCAGGTACGTTGTTATTTGATAGCCTGTATGATGTAGGGAAAAACGTCTAACTGTTTCTACAAAATGATATGTTCTGCAGTTACACATGCACTATAGGGTCAGTTAGCCTGATCTGTTTAGTATATACTGAGGAGGAGCACTGACGTTTTCAAAATGAGGGCACAGATCAGGAATCGATACTATCAAGTACCACACCTGACCCAAAATATTACAAGCGTTCGCGAGCGTATTTCCTTAGTTTTAGGGGAATCTTTTTTCTACCATCGCGTTAAAGTTCGATCACAATGCAGCAGCGAATATTCTAGTCCGATATGATGCAAAAATGTTGACTTGGTAATTAAAAATTCAACACAAAACTGGATCTGAAAAATAAAATCACAAAAATGCGTTCTTGAAAAGTTGTATTGCATCCTTGATAACTAGTGTAAATAAAGATTCGGCTATGGGTATATTCTTTTATTCACTGTTGTTGTTGTTGTTGTTGTTGTTGTTGTTGTTGTTGTTGTTGTTGTTGTTGTTGTTGTTGTTGTTGTTGTTGTTGTTTAGGCTAAACCCATATATGCCCAATGGAATTGCACAATACTGCCAAAAGGACGGATTCATTTCTGATCCAAGGGTTGTTGTGTAGTAATTTACAATTTCGCTCAATGCGCTAAGCAAACAGTGCTGCGTCTGATCTGGTTCTACACTGTTTGCCCGTGCCACACAAAAAGGGCGCTAGGCTAATATAAATTAGTTAACATAATTTCAAAACATTATCAGTCGGCATATCACGGCGACCAGTTCATAGTGGATGCATATTTCGCCAGTAACTGACAACTACCCTACTTGAACTGGGACAATGATTGAGGATAATAATCTTGATGAATCTTTGAACAGACAGTGGATCGAGCTCACAATCTCAGCCTACAGAAGCAGAACTGTACCCGACTTTGCTATCCGGAGCGAAATGCCTCATCATTCCTTAATCGTATGATACTTCTCACTGGAAAAAAAGGATTTCAGTCTATACCGAACAACAAAATCATATCCAAACTTTCTCACCAAAAAATCAAGACATAAAGAAATCTGGTTGCTATGGCAGTGCAGGCACTTATTCCTATTCCTTTCGATTTTGTAGTTTTATGTCGGCGTAGTGCGCCCTTGCCTCTTGCATACATGTATATTGGTGTGCACATTACCCCCAGTTTTATGCACCCACGTAGGCTTTAAGAAAGGGATTCTGACTGTATAAAAAGTGAGGCATTTGAATACATGTAGTTTGAATTGTGTAATTCTAAATCAGGCCCAATCGCGCAGGTCTTGACTTGACAACTCCGTATGTACACTGCCTTTGCTGCATCTCCAGATACTAAGTTGAGAATGGAGGTAGGTTAAATTTGTTAAAGTTCGCCGCTCTTAAATTGTTGAACTGTACGCTGTTTTTGAAAACAAAGTAACATTACCCTACGTTTCATTCCGCATCTCCGTCTTTGTTGACAATACACATGCGCGTGGGTTATAGGTGTTACTGGGAACCTTTGGGGAAATGTTACTGCCTCTCCAATAATTTAGTTCCACTAAGCTGAAATTTCTTGGAGTGGGAGTAGTAATACTACTCTCCCCCACTCAAAGAAATTACAATTAATTTTATCAGTGATGTGGTCGTTTCAAATAGTGCTCTTCAAGATTGTTTTTCTTTTTTTTTTTTCTTTTTTTTGGTATAAACTACCATGGCAAAATTAATGGATGCAATTTTACAAAACTTACAGGTATAAAGAGAAAATAGAAAAAAACAATACTCAATAAACATGAAAATAATTACACGTCAAGCGAAGGCTCAAACAAGTCTGCGCATCTGGCAGTCTCGTTGGAGCCTTTGTCCAATCGTAAATGTAGCTTTGTGTACTGGAAACTGCTTTCGTTCAGAATTGCTGTCCAAATACGAAAGGTTCAAACACACTGGTTAATCGATTAAGGAAAGCTGGGATGTATCCGGCGTTAATTTATTTATCTATTTTTTTATTGTATTTTTTTTTTATTTAATTCTTTTTTTTGTTAGAGTGTCTTTTGAGTGCAAAGATGTTGAGGATTGAGGGTCAATTAGCGTTTACCAGGCCGCATCTTTTTGGACAGTTGATTTTTCACCAGGAGCCCGTGCTGGATCAGACCATGACTTATTTACAACAGAATACAATCGGCCTAAAATTCCTTGATTTTAATCGCATTTTATTCTAAACATGACTTGTCTAAATTGTCGTTATCTTTGATGACGCTCTTTTTAGTTACGCGCGGCGCGTAATAATTACGTCATACTTTACGACGTAATATCTCTTGACGTAATTAATCTCCCGAAGACACATTATCGCATGGCGCGGCTCATATGGTTTTCCACTTTCATTTGTTGGTATTACTTGACTTTTCGCTTACTGTAAAGGAGGTAACTTTAATATTCATATCTGGGTGTGGTTCGGCTGTTTCATCTGCTAAGGAAGGGAAATCGGGTTTTATTTATAATTTGGTAAAGAGTTAATAAGCTTTTTAAGCCGCGCAAAGGTGCGTGCATTTCATGAAAGTCCTAACCGTATACACACTGAACTCACATCTATTACCCTTAAAGCGCAAAATCACAAAATGTATGTTTTGCCGTCCACTAAACTATTTGAAGACTTATAAACAGTGTGGACCAAGATCAGACTGCTCCTGTAGGAGCAGTCTGATCTGGGTCCACAATGTTGGCCTCTATACTTATGTTAAATAGACATTTTCAGATGCAGTTATTTTGCTGGCGTTTTAAGGACTGAATAATGACTTAGATGGTGGAATAAGATGATACAGTTACTTTTGAATAAAACCACGCCTCCTTTTCAGCTTTTACCTATGCCTATGGTTGACTTGTCCTAATTTCGCATTCATGAGGTGCCGCCTTTACAGTAAGCGAAAAGTCAAGTAATATAGATATGAATTACAAATCACACAATGTATAGCAGAGACAAGGCAATATGATTGGTGCATTTTCATTACAGACAATTCAAGCTTTAACAAGAGAGTGACCCAAAGCTTAACAGCGATGTGTGAAGTGGTACATTTACATTGTGTTTCTAGAAGGTAAATTTGAATGTAGCAGTTTTTCAGAAGGATTCAAAAAAGAAAAGAAAAATATAGAATAATTTTTAGATGCTGATGTCAATGTATATTCGCAGTATGCTGTCTAATAGTTGGATGAAGTGTTTACAGCAATATTTTTATTTGATGATTTTATATCAACAAAATAAAAATTACCCATTTAAACCGAATGATTTTTTATTACTCTTTTCAATTTCACCGATTATTTTCCGTTTTAATGCCTTTTGGGTGGTCTTTTTTATTCTATTCATATTCAAATAGAACATTCTGTAAGTAAACACTGGAGACCCTGATCAGATGCCAAGTTTTATAGCATCTGATCCCGATCTGCACAGATTACATATGTCCCATGATAAGGGTGCAAGGCTTATTTGGGTTGAGCAAGAACGTTTTATGTATATGTTTGTTATAAGTAAGAAAGCCTTCACTTTAGCTTAACAAAATTTGAGTTTTGACAACAGCAGAATCGAGGGCAAAGATTTGGCCAGCAAAAAAAAATATAAATAAGCCCCTCACCCAGTGGCTTCCGCTGCTGTCCATTTTTAAGTATAGGTTTTGTTGTCGTTAATCGTTTATTGTTACTCCCATTGTTTTGTAGGGGTTGTGTTTGGTCCTTGATTTGCTGTGCAGAACTTATTGTTTAAATAGTTCAGCAATCATCTCACTATGGAAGAAAAAAGCCAGTGACCAGTAGCTTTACTTTAATTGACTTTTAATGTCATGTAACTGTGAGTGTTCTGTGTCTCTTCCTTGCGGTGCCATGTGTTGTTTTGCAGTGTGTAAATGTGCGATTTTTCTGCTCATACCAACTTTTCAAAGGCCCAGAGGTGTCATTAGAACTTACATAAACTCAAGTACTACTTACATACATACGCAATACAACGCATACTGATATTCATTCTTGGGGTGCATACATTGGTTCCAACAGATCATTTAATGCACTATCCAAAAACAGAGCCTACTAGCCTACTGTCCCAAATATTGATCTATATATCTAAACTATGTCTCACATAAGCTTAGTTGTACCATAAATAATATAAACCTTCAATGCATATTCCATTCACGTTTGAGTAGTCTGCGATACAGCGACAAACACCACTTGAACAATTTGAGTTGGTATCTTCACATGGTATATGATCAGAACACCGGCCTCCTGGTTTACCATCTGTGTAAGTATAAAGTCATAATAAGATGCTTAACATTACAGTATACCTCCCCTGCTTGGTGAATATGTATAAATGTTTTATTGCTCTATGTCCCAGCAAGCAATATTTCAATTTAGAGACATTTCATCAGATTTTGTATGAATATACCTGACATTAATGTGAATGTCAAGTACTTGTATAAAAAGAGTTTTTGAATTCTGTAACTTTGACATTGGGTAAGGTCAAGGGCGTGAGTCTGGGATGGTGCTGGTGACCAGAAAGTACACCATACCATATAGTAACAAAGTCCTTGATATGTTTTGAAAGAAATTAGCTATTTAAACAATACATACAGCTTAAACCTGGGCCAGGTTTGTACTTGATTGTATCTATTCCTGATCTTTGCTGCCTTTCTTACTTTGACCTCAAGGTAAATTGTAATTGGTTGGTAAACTTTAAGGTAATTGGTATTGGTTGGGTGTGAACTTATCTATCAGCATAGCAGATATAAACTAAATTATATCCATTATATGGTTTGAAAGTAGGGAACACTTGTAAAATTTAAATGCAAAATCACTAAATTTAAACAAAAATTAAGCATATGACTGATTCTAACCTTTGGCAAATAACTTTTATATATGAACTAAATCCATAATGTTGAGTTAAAGTTATGAGGTCTTAGATTTGATACATTACAAAAATGCCCTAGATTTTAATAGATGAACCACTCTAGGACATACACCCAGGGTTTGAAACATGTGGAATCTCAGAAGACCATCCTCCCTGGTACATTTTTCTAAATATGCTTTATGACAATTGACAGCTGAGATATAAATATATGAACATTTCCCTACCCTGCAGTATGAATCTAAATGTCCATTCCTATGAAATTTTAGAGGACCCAAACAGACATAAATATTTAAAATAGTAAGGCTTTACGAGAAATGATAGCAAAATAGACTTTGATATAAAGGTGTCTTAGATTTTAACCCTAGCCCCATCCCCTGGCATGAATCCAGAAGCCAATCTTATGGAACCACAGAACACCCTCCCAGGCACCCTGGATTACAATTGGACAAACCAATAATTTCGAAATGGCTAACATTTGAAAGAGTATAACCAGCTAGTACAGTACAACCTGTCTTAAGCGGCTACTCAAAAAGAAGATGAAAAATTGGTTTTTAAAACCGATTATCGCTTAAAACAGGTCAAATGTATTGCAGAATGTTCCTAGGGAGCATTCTGCAATACTTTTGACCTTCATTAAACTACAACTAGTCATTAAGTATTTTGGAGTGGCCGCTTAAGACTGTACTGTATATAAAAAATAAAAATATATTTAAATACACACCTTCATAACACTCTCCCTCTACATCTGAGTAGCCAGCATTACACGCACATATATTACCAATACAAGATGAGTGTCCATCTAAACAGACTAAGTTGCCAGCGCATGAACCACCAACTCCACCATCTGAAAAAAGTGTGTGATGACGAAAGGTCAGTGATCTATGATTGTTTAATGACCGCATGTTTTTTAATACTATGCACATAAAATGTTTCCCAAAATATAACACAGATTCAAAATCAAAGGCCCTAAGGAAACTTTCCAAAAGTGCTAAAACTATTACAGATGAATATCGTATCTGATGTGACATCACATTAGCATCTAGTCTGAAACATAATAACCCACTCTATTAAAGCAATTGGGGTGCAATAGAATAGAATATACACCAAATGATGGCCACCAAGGAACTTCTCCATCTGTGTAACATTTATTTGATTGAAGATTCATCATTTATGTTAATACAATACCCAAGTACTTATTTTCTGATATTAGATAATTGATGATTGCAGGAGGTTGGTTCTACAAATACTTAGAAAACAATTGAAGGATATTAACATTCTTATTTTGGCTTTATTTCATTTGAGAAAATTATTTCTAAATAAAGCATTTTTGTAGTTGATACCAATATGCAATTCAGAAAAATGCAAAATAAAATTTACGGGTCATAAGATACAATACAGTATCAAGCCAAATGTAATAACCCTCGTTATCTAAAGTTCACAAGCAATAAAATTTATTTTTATATTTTTTGCTGCAAACTTGATCTGGACATTGATTATTTTCAAATTTGGACCACAGAAAAAAATTCACACCCCTTTATCAGTCATTGCACCTAAAGCGCGCGACAGTTTCTTCACAAAATTGTGTAGATATTGCATAATAGATCCAATATGATAACAGATTTTCAATAAAACATTGACAGCGACTACAAAATTAGGTGTCATACTATCGACTGAGAGCACGCAATGCTTTTGGAACCAGTTATTATTGCAAATGATAAAATACTTTAATCAATTTTGAATGTTTTTGACTTAACAGTATAGAAAGTGAAACCATTTGCAACTCAACTGTAGTTTATCCATTTAAGCGTGGTTTAAATAAAACATCAATTTTGATTGTAGATATCTGGAACTATGATCTGCATGTTTACTTAGGTTATTTTTTTTGTATTGAATGTTAGAGATGAAATTGAATCTAAATATCCTTCATTTGTTTTTCTGAGTGTATTAACATAAGAACCTAAACTGTTTTGTAAGATATATAATATTGATTGGTTAAAATATATATCATTATATCCAGTATATTTAAATGGATGAATATTCTTTGGCGTCAGATGATTGACTGTACTGTTTGTTAATTTGTTGCTGTTTTAAAGCAAACTGTTTTGGTTAACACTTTGAGGGCTAACAACCCTAAACAGGTACTATTGTAAAGAGTAAAGACCCAGAGGGAATGAAACATGATGCAGGATTTCATCAGGATATGCACTGTTTGCTGAGGTAAAATAGATCCCTTAAAGAGAAAGATATATAATATTATTTTGGGAATTATAGCCTGTGACCCCTCATTGTATAAAATGGACCACACTGACTTTATTGTATGTAACTTTATGGAATATTCCATTGGTCCGAAAAGGGTTTATGACAATATTACTCACCTTTCTTACATATGCCTGCAATATCACTGTAATCAGTGTTACATATGCACAATTGGTTTTTACAGGAAGAGTTTTTGTCAATACACTGAATGGCATCAGAACAGAGACCATTTGGTTTACCATCTGCAACAGAAAAAAACTAACATAAAACTTAGAAAAACTAAGCACACTTTTAAGATTTAGGTACTCCTCAGAATGGCAAACAGCTAAGGCTCAGTCAAGCAAGTACATCTGTGAAGTCTCTCCAGAATACAACATCACATAAACAGGCTCAAATGGGCATTAGTGGATTGACGTTACACTAAAACACTTTAATTTAATAATCACAGATTAAGTTGCAATTTTTACCGCTTTCCTTTAAGCTGTTTATGCCAAATTCCTCCAAGTGCGTATTCAGACAAAATTGCACAGATCAGCGACTACGCCTGTGCAATGGCAAAAAGAATTGGCAAACCATCTATCTCCTTAGTAAAAGGTATACATTGAAACTGTAAAGTCACAACATTATTTAAATTATTTCTTCATAGGTACAAAAATACTCATCATTGATACTGTGAAGACACAGCAAAAGCGAATAATGATTGTTTCATGCTTAAAATAAATACTACGATCTGAATGCATGGATTCTGTTGTGTGGTGTATGTGCAGCCACTTAAGACAAAGGCAAGCCAGCGCATTTATCTAGATTGACCAGAGCCTTTGTTGTTATATGTAGCACACTATGATGAGAAGTCAATACATGAAAAAGGTTCCTACCATTTTAGACATCTGGCCCGCTTGAAGAACTAAGCATTCACATTTTACCGTTATCATCCAAATTTCCCTACATATTTGACACAATACACATGTATTTGCCTATTTTGTATTTTCAACTTAGCAAACAGTGCAGACCCTTATAAAATGTCCTTTTATGCAGCATTTCATCTGAGTCTCCACTGTTTGCCAGAATAGTTATTTACCTGTATCCAGAATGAAAAGAGTTAAGAACTTTATGCACATATAAAATAAGTACTACTTTTACGTAGTTTGTTCCTTATTATGTAGCACTAAGTACATACCTTGTTTACACAAGCCATTGACCTTGGAATATCCGACGATGCATTTGCAGACATTGTCTGTGCAGTTTGAGTTATCATCTGAGCAACTAATGGTAGTTGAGCAGTAGCCATCTGGTACACCATCTGCAAAATTAAAAGCACTTTACTGATTTGTAAAGATTTTTTTCTGTCTGATAAATATTTTGATTTTTGTCTTTGCTGTTGTCTCTAGTTGTGTTTTGTGGGGTTTTGTTATATGTGGTTTTTGTGTTTATTATTATTATTATTATTATTATTATTATTATTATTATTGTTTCAGATTAACTTAAGACTAGAAAGTATAATTTTTGTCATATTATACTGTACACAATATTAGGGGAAAAGGCAATTTGGACAGAAAGTATGTGACGAATTGGAGAAAATCCGTCTGCTCCTATTGTTGATGCAAATGGTATTAACAACTCTCCAACATAAGCTAAAACATATGTGACCATTGTCAAACCACAAGCTAAACTGGTCGAACACAGTTCCCAAAACATGTCATACACACAGAAAGACGTATATATGACCCTTCTTTCTAGAAAACCTGCCTTCTTTAGGATAAGGTGAACACAGTTAAACAAACAAAATACTTGTACAATCAAAACTATAAGTAAAGTTAACAATTATTTCCTCATTGTAATATTTGTCAAACTAGAACCTACACAAAGATTTATATCACAGAGCTGGGTCCAAACATAACACCTACAAAACTTAGACAGTCTTTCTTATAAGAATACTTGCTTGCTGCTGGTATCATGAGTCACATAAGTCCAGATGACAAAACGTTTTGAGCGTAAAATCGTCAATGTTTGTGTGTCAATATGTTTTTAAAACAGTTGTGTTGAATCTTACAAGTATCCACAGCATATAGTTTTGTTGAGAAATAAGTAAAATTAACATTTAATTGCACAGTCTAATTTAGAGGTCTGATTCAGATATATGATAGGGCCAACACAAGAGATTTTAATACTTATCGCATGTGCATAAAACCTCTAAAATATACCCATGCAGGGCTATCCAGCAGAGCTTAATTTTATTCTGAATGTTCATCTACCTTAATGATTTATGTACACAAGCAGCATAGGCTCTGATATGCCTACCCAGATGTGCAGGCCCACAGCCTCATTGGAGCCTTGGCTGCTCACTGATGCAATAATTATTAAAATATAGTATCACACCTGATAGGCTGCAATCGAAAACGTTAATACTATCGACGAAAGGTACATCAAAATTAGTTAAAAACAGATTTTTTGATTGTCATATGTGCTGGTTGGGCGACTAATTGCCATCAAAAACACTGTTTCTAGTGATTTTTGATCCGCGTTAGTCGATTGTTAAGAGCGTTTTAGATTTCTGCTTACCCGGTGTGAGTATGCAGTCTCCATTTTTGAACTTCTAAAATTCATTTCAAAATGCAAACTCACGTTCCAGACAAACAGCATCAAGATTGGTATATCCTGTCATGCAGACACAGACATCACTTATACAGCTTGAATGTTCATCTATACAGCTGACAGTAGAACAATCTCCACCTGGATAACCTGCATCTGATTATAGAAACAATACAGTAAACATGTAAAAGCGGGCCACTAATGGCCCAACAGCAAAACGCAATTCTTATGGCGTTTTGCTGTTGGGCTGATAGTGATCCGACTATGTATGCTGGCTGAAGTGAAAAGTCAATAAGCAATGCTTATTAGATACCCACGCACAGTAAGTCAGTGAAAAAACTATTAGCAAGTGTTAGTTAAAATCAGCAGATCTGAAAACAATATATCAGTAGAATCTGTGCAAATGATCTTTAAGTTGGCAAAATGGAACATTTGGTAGGATCAAATACACAAAAAAATATTGGCACCTGAAAATTCTATATATCAAAGCTTATATCGGAAAAATTGACTAAATTTAAATAGCTGTCATTTTTTAAAAGAATCTTTTTTGCACACCAAATTCCTTCATGCATATGTTTAATATGACTGCATTGTGTATGTGAAGTATTGGATGAATCCATCAAAAGCTATGGTAGGAGCTGATTGGCCAATAAAGGTACTATCAGCATATACAGTTTACAGGGAAAATTGTCTCAGTTCTTAAAGATATCATTTTGTCAAAGTTTTTTTAACACCAAACTCCTTCACGCTTATGTTAAATATGCCTTCATTGTGTAGGTAAAGTATTGGATTAATTTAGCAAAAGTTGTGGTAGAATTTGATTGACCCATGACGGCACTATCTATGCATATGCAAAGCATATACAAAATCAACATTAAAGAGAAATTGTCTAAGTTCTCATAGCTGTGATTTTGTCAAAAATTATTTTTTGAACCGAACTCGGTCATGCATATGTTCAATGTGTCTACATTGTGAGGGCAAAGTATCAAACTGCTCTATCAAAAGCTGTGGTAGGAGTTGATTGGCATATGAAGGCACTATCTTTGCATATTCAAAAAAAGTAATTAAGAAGGCAAAGATCAGGAATTGATACAATCAAGTACCACACCTGACCCAAGACACCACATGGGAATGTGACAAAAACACAAGAAAACATCACATACGAAAGAGCCAAGCGGTTAAAAGCCATATTAGTGGGAAATTGTCTAAGTTCTCATAGCTGTCATTTTGTCAAAAATTACTTTTAAACCAAACTCCTTCATGCATAAGTTCAATGTTTCTACATTATATTTACAAAGTATCAAATTGCTCCACCAAAAGCTGTGGTAGGAGTTGATCGGCCTGTGTATGCAATACCATAGCATAAGCATAAATCCTATATATTAAGCCATTTGGAATTTCACAGAGAAATAACTCTAATAGAATTGGCACCAAGCACTCACGTTTTTGTTAAAAGTATTTGTCTTGTAGATATATATGATATATGCAAGGTTTGATGAATTCCAGCAATGACTCTTTAAGATATTAAGGAAACAAAACGTTTTGGATGGATGTACGGACAACGTGAAACAGTATACCCTCCACAAACACATTTTGCGGAGGAATATAAATTGAGCCAGTGCATGAGATTTCCAACAATTTGGTATGTGCGACCAGCAAAGCCTCAGATCAGCCTGCGCATATGCGCAGTCTGATCAGAGCCTTTGCTAGTCGCTTGAGCATTCTATAATTGTTAAGCTACTGACCACCATTTGGAGCGTCTAAGCTTAAAAGGAGGCTGCAGAGGCTCGTCCGAGTCTACACATGTCAAAATGTCAAATTGTTGGAAATCTCACGCACTGGCTCAATTAACTTGTTAGACCATATATTACAGAGGTAAACTTCCAAGGGGTTATGGGAATAGGAGAAAATGGATATTAAGAACAAATACCAAATGAGCCAGTGCATGTGATTTCCAACAATTTCACATTTTGACAAGTGTAGACTCAGATGAGCCTGTGCAGCCTCCTTTTAAGCTTAGAAACTCCAAATGACGCTCGGTCAGTAGCTTAACAATCATAGAATACTCAAGCGACAAGCAAAGGCTCTGATCAGGCTGCGCGTATGCGCAGGCTGGTCTGAGGCTTTGCTGGTCGCACATACCAAATTGTTGGAAATCTCATGCACTGGCTCAAATGCGATGCATGATTTGTTTTGTTTTTTTAAATAAAGTATTGTTTTGTTTAAACGGAATTACAAATTTGGAGGGAAACTGGGACACAATAAAAATATTGGGGAACATGGAGCATAAGAAAACACATAATTTATTTTTGGGTTACAGGGAAACTCACAAGAACAAGGGAATAGGTGCCACCTGGGAGGGGCTTATTATAGCATATGTGCTATAATACTATTTGATAAACTATTTGATAAACCATGACATTTATCTACTTACTAGTTTGGCATATTCCATCAACATCTGTAAACCTGTCGTTACAAGAACATACATTGTTCAAGCAGACTGCATTGATTGGACAATCACTTTTCTTGGAACAGTATCCACCAATTGTACCATCTGGTTATAAAATAAGATAAAACATATATAAAAATATGAAGCATAATCTTACCAACTATCATCTTAATGTTTATCTACACATCCATTTGCTTCATTAACCCTTAATGCGCCAATCACAACAAAAGTCGTCTGCTTTTATCGTCTGCTGAAATGTTTAAGATGCCTGTATGGCCTGTATGGCAAACAGTGTGGACCCAGATCAGACCCAGATAGGAGCAGTCTGTTCTGGGTTCACGCTGTTTGCTTCTATACTTAATTCGTTAGTAATGTTAGGTAATTATTTGCAGCAGACGACTTCAGCAGACGACAATTTCAGATGCATTTTTTTCTTGGAGCTTTAAGGGTTAAAACTCAAATAATATTGATATAAAACCGAGCTATATTAACGCATTAATAATTAAACATCCTTTGGACACAGAGCCAGCCAACTTAATAAGACAGCAGCGATTATTAGCCATGTTCATGAAAGCTAACCCTTTGTATACTGGAAACTCCTAAAAAAAGGTTATTTGGCTAATAGAGAAGACCTAGACCACAGATCATAGCAATTCATTAGGGTATGTAATTTTGGTAAGATCAAAAGGAAAATAAGCAGCTGTGGACTTAAGTAGGAATCTGCTTTCAGATGTCTGAACTCAACATTCCAAAGGCAACGGAATGTGAAATTTATCCCAATGCTTTATTTGTGGGAGGGGAGATAATAACCAATTAATATGCAGCTGGTACACAATTCCATGCAAATGTCACTATAATTGTTACATGTCTTCTTAGT
This sequence comes from Loripinus fragilis, assembly GCA_964019695.1. Lineage (NCBI taxonomy): Eukaryota > Metazoa > Mollusca > Bivalvia > Lucinida > Lucinidae > Loripinus > Loripinus fragilis. Next base: position 16,770,000 of record OZ026517.1, on the reverse strand, counting down.
GGAACAAAACCACAATAATAGTCTGTAGTAGAATACACTTTGAAATCAATTATGTTTCTTTTGTTATGGCTGTGAAGTTATCTGACGCTGTAGAAAGAAATATGATGAATTGCAAGCTAAACGGTAAAGATATTTTACATTCACATTATTCACATGGAAATTATCTACAGTGCTAATCATATATGGTACTCATGTGCATCATGAATGATGAACACATTCAGCACACAGAAGATATAACAAGCGACCCTGTCTTTTTGAATTTATGTAATGAGTTGAGGGAAAGAGATCATTATTTTTTCGCAACAAGTTTAATAAATTCGACATTATGGTAGCATGACCATTAGATACTTTTTATCATATGACATAATAATTATTTTGAAATCACATTTTGGCGTTAAAGGTTAAGATTTCATCAGTATGTACGCAGCGGTGTAATGGACGTCATTACAAGAAGCTTTTAAATATGTATACCACAAGTGGTTTATCTATTTTAATATATGATGTTATAACACTCCAAGATGCAACATCGTGTGATAAAATGTTGATGTTTTATCATATCAACAGGGGCTGCTCGTGAAGAAAAATATGCCTTCATATAGAAGCGAATTCTTTCCTATTTTATTTAAAGACTTCCTTCTGTTGAAGTTCTCTCACTTTGATGTGATTTAATGTTTTACAGTTCACACAGCTCACGCTATGTCTTAGCCATATTTGGCAACATAATACCTAAATAAGACAGATAATAATAACGTTTTACCTTCTGTGCACATTCCATCTATTTCTGTGAAATCTGGTATACATCGGCATATCCAGTCTTGGCACTGTGCATTCCCATCTGAACAACCACTGACAGTTCTAGCATTACATACACCACCCAAATCACCATCTAGAATAAAACGACTTCAATTAATTCATGTATTCTTCTTCAAAATGTTGTCTTAATACCCACAAGATAATCGACTCTAAGTTGATAAATGTCACCAATTTAGGGTATCTTACTTCTGCGAGCATTTGTGAAAAATGCATCTTATAGTTTTTCTGCTAATTCAGACAACCTGGATGAGAGATCTGAATAGTTATAATGCGCTGTAAAAGTATCCTACTATTCAGATATTAGCCTACCATTAAGTATAGTATGACAATCTTCTGTTCAATATTCTGTATAGGTTACTTAGGTCAGTGTATAATATATGCATATGCTGTCACTTATAAGGATAAAAACTGATACCACATTTTTTATTTCTTTGTTTTTTAACAGTGTACCAGTGATTTTGCAATACTTATTAGTTAAAACAGTTAGATGTAACGAAAACATTATTGTTTAGCTTTAAGTAGCAAAGCATTGTTACTAAAATTTAAACGTTTTGTTGATGATACATACAAACATATAAGTTAACCAGTGCAAAACAAAACTAACATAAGAAACTGAATGCCAGGCAAAAGCTCAGATCAGTCTTCACAGTGGAACAGGCCTCAGACTCAATGATGACCCTGACCTAAAGTTTCACCGATGGATCTTAGGATTTCCTCTAGCTCTGATTGTCTGGGAGTCAAAAGCCCGTTGTATGTTAATTGAATTAATTGTTTTACAGTGATGATGCATTGCATAAGTTAGGTAACCTTCATGCGACTTAAACAATTGTGTTGTAACAACAACAGTGAATCCAGTATGGAAATGTAGTCAGCCCCGATCCCCACTCCACCCCAGTGGCCCTAGGCTGTGGTCCGTTTTTAGGCGGTGATTCTGTTTTTTATTCATGGTTTATTGTTGCTCCAATTGTTGTGTGTGGGAGTTTTCGTTATGTCCTTGTTTCGTGGTGTGTTTCTTGGTTCCCTTTCTTGTTTAGCAACCATCTTGCTGAGGGAGAGTGACCTGGTTGCTTTACTTAAATTGTGTTGTGGGTGTCTGTGTTCTTTGTGTCTTCCCCATGAGGCCAATGGTTGGTTGTTGCATTTCCTAGATATACTCATTTTTTTTTTTTTTTTGTATTAATCCATCAGATCACAGCCTTTGCCTGCACCCAGTTAGTAACTATGGACTTATGGAGGTTTCATGTTGACAACTTAAAATCTGACTAAACTCGATGGACGCCTAAGCTGATTTAAGGCTTTGTTTTCCGCACATGGGATTTTGTGGGGTTTATAACTCACTAAACTACTGGTATAACTTGGAGTTTAAACATCAAAAGCAAGGTAATTTGTTTGCATATTAAACTGGTAGATGATTTTAACCAACTATGAAAATAGTATTTATCACTTTGGTGACAAGCTAAGAATGCGCCGGGAATGTACATCAAACAAACTATGGGAGTTGATGGAGGTTAAGACAAAAGTCACAACATATAGTACCACGGGTATGTTATGCATGTATGTTTAACAAAAGGCTTCAGATCTATGTGATAATAATCATTTTAATATTTGCTTGTTCATTTAATAATTCAATATATAAGTGTTTAAGACACAGAATGCAACCCAGTATGCAAAAACATCAATGTATATTATACTTCTTTCTTTCAAAAAGCATCTCAAAGCCAGGTAAACAAGTGGATCAAGAATAAACCAGATTATAGATACAATAAGTAAACATGTCGCCACAAACATGAGCTTTGGTTACGTATTTGGTTAACTTTACAGGTAAATGGGACAATGCAGGTAGCATGAAGACGATAGTAAATAAAAACCATGTTTATAATCGATTTTGTTTCATATCCACAAAGCTTTAACGAAAATATTATGTAATCAAAAAATTAAAATAACTAACTTATTTCCTAAGTGTGCAAAGGGGCGACTATCTCCAATTAGAACAAACTAAAAGTAATGCCTGTGTTTACCTGCATTTGCATGTGAACAGGTCACTGGATCAATCCTCTATGAAACCCATCTTTCCCTCCAATTTTTCATCTTTTAAACAATTATAGCTTTAGATTCACTTAAAACATCATTTTTGAATTCAGTTTTTTTTTATCGCAAATGATCAGTACTGATGTTTAAAAAAAACACACTGTTGTAAATAGAATGAACCTCACCACTAAATACATCTAAACGCTTGCGTGATTGTCATAACTGCAATGGACGACACCATTTGATATATGTCTTTCGTTTCTGCATATGTCAAGACAACATTGCCTTCAACATTGACTTCTTCAGGGGGCCATAAAGTTTAAAAAATGCTACTGCAAATTTTGATGGCACTTTAGAGTTATTAATTGCATTAACCTTTTAAACAAGTTCCGTAGACATCTGTATATCCTGACAAACAGGCGCACGTGTCTTGAACACAAACAATGTTAGTGTCAGTTCCTAAAGCGTTAAACAAATATATACATGGTTAGTTGATTAGTAGCTACAAAACCAAGCAAACAACTATTACTATAACAACATCCAACAGATTGATTGCAAAACAAACGCAGCGTTAGAAAGTTTTAAAATTACTATCCATTTACCCTTAATTCATAAGCAAGAAATGTATATTGTATACAAATGTATATTAATTGTTACAAATTCCATGAGAGAACCAGGCCCAAAGGTTATAAAACCTTTTTTCACGCTCAACTCAACTGAGCACAAAAATTTCAACTTCTCAGCAAAACTAAAATACCATCAAATTAAATAGTTTCTTGCTTTGAGCCTCTCAGATGTTGTATTTATCATGCTAATAAATGAGGCATTTCAACATTTATGAGCATGATAATTTCATGCTTAGTTGAGTTGAGCACAAAAAAAGTTTTATAACCTCGGGCCAGATATGATTAACTCTTTACATTCTAATGGATTTTCCATGCCGGTTGATAGAATAAGTATGGAATTGTCCATTTTGTATTTTAAGGGGTAACAGGAAAAGAATCCTAAACTAATATACATTTCTGTCATGAAGATTTATTCCTATCTTGGCAAACAGTTCAGTCTAAGATGCAATGCAGCAAGCATCATCTGGGTCTTCACTGTTTGCCAAAGTACTTGTTTACTGATATCTAGAATGAAAAGTGTTAAGGCAATATCATAATTAAGAAAAAAACAAAATTTCAAAGGAAAAATATGCAGGTTTGTTTTATTTCCACTGAAAAGCATACTTTCCTCTTCAAAAATAATTAAAGACCAACTGTATATTTCACAATGCGTTAAAAAGTGCGTGTGATCAGGAAATACCACAATCACACACTGCAAACTAATCCACGACACCGTGAGGAAGAGCCACAGAACACTGGCATCATGAAGACAATTAAAGAAAAGCAATTAGTCCTCCCATCAGGATGACTGCAAAACTAAAAGGTCATAAAGTATTTAATAACAAAACATGGACCAAACCCAGAAACCCCACAAACAATGGGAGCAACATCTGTAGATAAACAATGAATCAACAACAACACAACCACTGCCTTAAAACGAACAGCAGCTTAAGCCACCAGGGGCTAAATTATTTTACGGACACCAAGCTTTCGTCCTAGAATCTGTTGCTGTTAAAAAGCACACTTATTGTTTAGCTAGCAAGGAAGATCCGTACTATAGCAATGTATCATCACAGAGAAACAAACTCATCAAATTAACACCCTATAATGAAACAAAGAAACTGGCTCGCGACTCACAAATAGTCCAAGTTTAAAAAAACTCAAGTTGGGCTATGGTGGGCCCAGCCAAAGACAAGCATCATGCACCAACCATCTAATCAGGGCCATCATTGAGTCTAAGGCCTCGCCCACCGTCGTATAATTAAAGAGTAAATCATAGCTATAATATTGAAACTGATGATTTTACTTTAGCAGCATTTTTCTATATGCTCGATATTGCGGCTATATTAGCAGTTATCAACTGGTGCCAAAATAACTAGGCCATATAATTTTGAGGCCATAAATGTCTAAAAATCAAGATTTATAAAAATAGAAGTTTGCTTAAATTTCTGCAATTTTATACTGTAAATATATGTATTTATCTATGACTAATAGCAGATTGCACAAATGTTTAATGGTGTTTAACACTAAAGAAAGAAGCACACAAAAGTGGGAGGTGTCCTTTGAGGCACCCTTTGGTAGGTTTGAGTTTGTTATACACAGACACAAAATAATTATGGTACTTTTAGGAAAATGGTGGTACTCTTATCAAAACTGAATCACTACATGTTACTCATTGATTCAAGTCAAATTAGAGTCAAGCACGTATCAAAAGAAAAACAGAACCTCATTTACACATTGTAATAAAATTAAGATGTTTGAACCACTGACTTTAATGGAAAAAGTTTCTTTTACAATATTTTCAAGAATTCCTCAATACTTTTAGTGGTATCGTGCATAGCTCTTACATAAGTTGTATATATATAAATTTTACTTTATAATCCTTTAATCATTTTGCTTAGAGCGGGTTTAGTGAGGCTTGTATAGGGATACTTGCCATTCAATTTCCAGGATATGGTATACTGTGTTCAATAATTTTGCTACTTTCAGGGATGTTAGATATTAGAACAAATAATTAAGGGGATATATGCCAGTTTGTAAGGGATACTTGCCTGTTTACTTCAAGGGATATGGATATTGGTACCCCACCCACCCTAATCAAGTCTCTTAATTGTATTCATTTGAAGTACCTTGAGACGTTTCTAGTTAATACACAGAACCAATGTTTTAGCGACAATAAAATATATATTGCATAGTTGGTTAGAAAAGATTATCACTCCTACCAATCCATCTCATTCATCACATATAACAATGGGGTAAAACTTTTTGTTTCCTTATTTTTTTTAGATAAAAATTTAGAAATCGGTCAATGCTATTCGATTAGACACTCATTGAACCGTTCGACACCATTATCCTTTTTAAAAGGATATTGGTGTCCAAAAGTTCAATGAGAGTCTAATCGGAAAGCATTGACCTGTTTCTAAATTTTTCTCTCAAAGGGATATTAAGCTTGACAGTTATGACGTTTTGTAATAAAAAAAATGGGCATTTTTCAACTTCGACGCAATTTCTAGACCCATTCTATGTACCAGGGCACGCTATTTAAGGTATGTCAAAGGTATACGTCAATGCTATCAAATAGCATTTCTGGACTTTTCTATTGGCAAGAAAATATTACTGCTTTAAGTGAAATTAAGGTCCATCTCATTCTCAGGAAGCAAGCACCTCTTCTTCATAACACAGTGTTGGTTTTGTGGATTGGTGTGTGTGATTTTGTGAATATAATATTGTAAAATATTGTGTCAAGCCTGCACCAGACAGAATTCAATTGATATGGGCCAGCGAGTAACAAAGCGAACTATTTGACTGTGCCCGGCGATAACTCTGAACCGTCAATAGCCTCGACATGCACCCAGTCAGATTAGAGTCTTTGCTGGGTGCATGAATAGCGCTTGATATATTATTTACCATTGAGTGTACAGCAAATACTTATAATCAGACTGGATGGATGCCTAGGTTGATCTGAGTCTTAGCTTGGCGCAAAGTTTTATCAAATATTTGCTAATCTAATATTTGTCTGAGATGCATTAGAATTTGAACAGCTTAACATTCGAAAGAAAAAGGCAAAATAGAGATAAAAGGCAAAAACCAGAGTAAAAATTTTATAAATTTATTAAACCGTATCCAGGTCTACTTTTGAAGGAAATACAAACCGGAAATACAGGTGCCATTTATGTCAGTATAATCAGAGAGACATTTGCATGTCTGGCCAATACAGAATGCATTGCCTCCACAATCAATGAAGAACTCACAGCCGCCACCAATATCTTTATCTAGAAAATAAGACAAATTAAATTAACCATATCGCATGATAAACTGCATGTGCGGATCCAGAGGGGGGACAGGGGGTCCGGACCCCCCCCCCCCTGAAAAATCACAAAAAATATAGTTTTTTTTAGTTATGCTGGTCCAGAACCTCTGATTAAACCAAGCCAGCATTCAATGTTGGCCCATCATAGGCCCGCCAGCGAAATGCCTTAATGGCGTTTCGCTGGCGGGCCGATGATGGCCCACTTTTAGTGGTATTAGGATCCTCTCTCCCTTATTGTCTGAAATCGTTGTCAGAGTTGGACCCCCTCTGGCAAACTTTCTGGATCCGCGCATGAACTGAGAAGACTCTGAGGTGATATCACAGAATATGATACCCAGTGTCTATAAAACAAAATTCTGGGAATGTACTTTAATTTGGATGTTTTGTTTCTTAAGATGATCCTTTATGTCCCAGTCAACATATTTTCAGTCATGCCAGCACGTTTTCTGTGTCTAACTAGTACTACGCAGAGGTTAAAGTGTCTTGCTAAAAGACATTTGACTTGGGGTTATATCCTTTAACTCCTCATATCGTTGTTAAATTGGCCTGCCAAATTGTAATGTTTAAAAACTTACAGAAATCATGCAGACGTTTGTTTTCATTCTAATTCAGCACATGAATGCTATAACTTCAAGTTGCAGCCTAAACATTTGTGATTCCACTGTCACGAATGAAATCGCCCAGTCCTACCAATGTTCACCCATATTAAAAAATAATCAATACACAAAAAACAGTTGTATTTTACAAAAAGTGATTGCAAAAAAAGCAAACAACTTGGCTTACACTTCCTAGTTATATGATAGCTCTGCATGGGGAAATAATACAATGCCATAATTGGTGGAGCGGTATAGAGAATTATTTACTGTCTGTCTGCATGAACATATAATAGATCATCGGCATTAATGGGTCAGCTGATGATATTTTGGAACTTATCGCTTCCTTTAACTCTTTGTCTACTTAGTAATTTTGCATGTTTTTGTCGCCTGTTGATTCTTTTTTATCAAAATCAACTTTTTTCGAAAATTTCTTTCTGGAATACCCTCAGTGACAAACAGTTTGACTCCAGTCTGGCCTGATTTCGGTCTGAACTGTCGCAAAGTTAATCAGTTTAGCGCCCATTCTAACGAATCCATTAAGGCTAATTACCAAGCCAGCATTCAATTTTCGCCATCATCGGCCCGCCAGCAAAACGTCATTTAAATGGCGCTTTGCTGGCGGGCCGATGATGGCCTGCTTTAAGTGGTATTTGGATCTTCTCTCCCCTCCCTTCACGCATGCCATATACAGCTTATAATTAAAGAGGTACGAACTCTTAATTTATTTAGCATTTTCTAATGATCGAAGTATGTGTTATCCTGTGAGAAGTGATATGATCACATATTAAATATAAAATTTCGTGTGAATCAATAAGGTCAAGATAAATTTATTTTCCCCACCCCTCCATCCCCCCACCCTAAAAAATCATGCAAAAGAATGGTAGGACAAAAAACTAAATACCAAACCCCAATTGATAGTTAAAAATTCATGTTCAAAATATCATCCTCTGTATTATTTGCTTCATTTGCAGATTTTTTTTCTATTTAAATGCGAACAATATGCTCCCGCATCAGATCAGACTGCTACATAGGGAGCAGTCTGTCTGGGCCACAGTGTTTGGCATAGACGCTTCCAAAATTAAAACAGCAGACATCAAAGCAGATGACTGAAGTCATGAATGGATAAGAATATCATACAGATCCGAGTATAGGTAATTATCCATGTGTGTGATTAAAAGGCAAGTCTGAATGTCTTTAGAATTTTTAGCAATCAGGAAGAGCTACAAAGTATTACATTGCATAAGTACTTGTAAATAGAAAATGATACTACTGATTGCTAAGTAAACAATATAGTATAGACCTACCACATTGTTGCATATTAAATGCAGCTCGCAATTGCCATAAATTGCACACTTCATATGCTTGCATTATATCTTGCAACTGTCATTACCTCAATATACATGCACTACCCATTTATCCTATCGATGTTGTTGCAAGTATATCATGTCTTGCAAACAGTGCATATAAATATCCGCACCGTTTTTCCATTCTGTTTGAAATGTCATGTTCATAACTAAAACTCTGCAGGTTTAATGTAAATAGGTAAGGGAAGAGTGTAGTACATAATATACCCCGCATGGTATGGTTTAATCAAATACAGTCAATTTTATTTACCAAAGCCCATGAGACAAGCTGATTGTTTTCTTTCAGTAGCATCGGTCTATTATGTTTCTGCTACCTTCAAAGTCTAATGCTGAGCTTTATGAAACACGCTAAAAAGAAAGTGAGAGACATAAAAGCATTGACCAGCATTCAAAATAATGAGAACTCGTGTTTGATGCTCTAAGAAAAAGAGGATCTTACATGAGTGCTCATGTTTTATTGAATTTATTAAACGAGTTGGTAAAAAGAGATAAAATGCGAGGCTTGCCGAGCATTTTCTCTCTTTTTCCCAACGAATTTAATAAATTCAATAATGCAAGAGCATGAATGTTAGATTCTATTTATCATATGACATTAAGATTACTTTGAAATCTCATTTCTCGCGTAAAAACGTTATATTTTTTTTATTATGTACCAACGTTGTTATGGACGTCATAACGTTTCCCGAAAATCTGTAAACCGCTTGTGGTTTATCGATTTTATTGCATGGCATTACTTCATTCCCAGACGAGACTTCATTTGATAAAATGTATTATTTTACACTTTATCGCAGTACCCACTTATTTTAAACGTAAAAGTACATAATGTACATAAGGACATTGAAACAAATACAGTCTTCTGTCTATAGTATTGGTATTTGGTGCTAACTTACCCTGAACGCATTTCCCATTATATTCTGTAAGACCATTGGCACAGGTACATATATCATCCTGGCATACACTGTTGTTCACCAAACAGCCATCACTGGATACACAGTCACTACCCAAATCACCAGCTGTAAGAAAAAGACTTAAAAGTTGACCAAAAAAGTAAATTTGGAAATATGTCAATGGCCACCTCAAAATAGTAATAGATTTTATAATCTTATTTATAATCTTATTTCAAAATATCCTCAGCTATACAAGAGGTGTTTCATGTTTATTTGAACAAATTTGAAAGTGCCGTATCTCATTTATTTCTTATTACATTTAGTAATAATAATTTACATTTGTTTATCTGATCTCTAGAAATGCACAGTCACCAAGAAAATAGCTCTTAACTTTATTCGCTGGATTCAAACAGTCTCTGAAGATGAGTAGTCAAAGTTTAAGCCTTTAATATGCTGTCTGAAACGAAATGATCAAACTCGTCCTCGAACGATTTCTCTTAAAGGGGTGAAGATTTTCTCTTGGAACCTTTTATAAATTGTACATAAATAATTAAAGTGTGTTCTGCTAGAAAATAAAGCATTTCCGTTGGATATTTACTTTTTTGCAGTAACTCAAACATCAAATTTTGAGGTTTACAGTTTCCAAAGCAACACTAATTTGTAATCAAAATACATATATGCAATATTTGGTGATCAGTTTTATCGGCGATATATTCTTGAACTATTTAAAAACTTGTGTCGGCTGTGAGATTTGAGAATTTGTCTTTGACAATTCTTCCAGGACACATTTTATACACGGAATGCCCATTTGGGCACTGGCATGATAGAATTTATAAAGCACAGTTGTCGAGCAAAAGCAGGCGCACAGAAGCTGCATTTCATTTGAATACTAGACTGAGTGCTCCTCTAAACTTAAAAGAAATGTGAACACTTTTATACACATTTTCATCAGAAATGCACCCGTTTTAGCTCTTAAAATCAGTAAAAGAGGGGTGGGTGTGTATTTTGGGACGCCATGTTATGGTTAGGCTTTAAATAGCCTCTTTGTCTATTTGGTCATACAAGAGACACGTCCATTATTTAAGAGAAAGCAAAAGCTATTTATTCTATTTGCATGCAACCTCGAAAAATGAAATACACATTTGTTCAAATAAACATGAAACAGGTCTAAAGCTGTTAGAATTATATTTGATGCCTGAAATGTTCCAAAGTGCTGGACAGAAAGTACTCTACATCCTGACTAAAATGATTTGATATTATTAATTACAAATATTGCCTATCATTTATTAAATTGTTTTAGAAAATTGTATCACTATACTTGATTTAACGTGGGTCACCAAACTTCTGAGAATAGAATTAATTGTCGTTTTTTGAGGGTAAAATAGTGTTTTCTTAACGGATTTCTTTTTTGTTTGTTTTGTTATTTTTGTATCGCACTTATAGTATGCAATGGTTGTATTAACGATATCAAATGAGCTTTTTTTAAAAAAAACTTACTTTTTGTTGAAAAAAATATGTCATTTAAAATGTCTATTACCTGGAATGCAGTTTGGCATACTTTTGGTTTCTGTGCCACAGGACAAGGTAGCTGTTGCTCCTGGATCTGAAGCTGGTATCAAATAAATACAAAGAAAAAACACCATCAAAATACATGTAAATGTTAACAATAACGTTTTATCATTACATTTGCTCTGTCCAAATGCAATGCAAGTAGAATTATGAAAGATTAAAGGAACTGTATATTCACTCTACAAGTTCATACTCTATCATCCAGACAATGCGCTGTGGTAATGCATGGGCAATATTTCTCATCTTGCTGGTCCTATACTGTATAATTGGAAGGGTGTCCCCAACAATACTTATCAACAAATCTCTTTCAGTCTGCCTGTCTCATGTTAATCTTGTCTTTGTTTCTATTTATTTATCTTTGTAAAACATATATTCAGAACATATTTTACACTTTATACATTATTATACAATGTAAAAGTTATACAAAGCAAAACAATCATGTTTTCCATCAAGTCCTTTGCATATGTCGTACTGTACTTAAAATTTTATAATCACATTGGAAGATCTAAACTGATTTTGCTGCATGCAAATAATAAAGACCTAAATTAGCCTGCATAGCTGCGCAGTCTCAATGACACCTTTGTTTCTCGTTCTCATAAAAGTATAATAGCAAACCAACTATAGGCAAATGATCAATATTCTAGCTGGTCGCTGTTGCTTAGCAGACTGGTTTGGACAATGCCAGGGTTTCTCACAGGACCCCGTATTATCAAGAGATGCAGCCTACGATTTGTTTACCTGATGGGTCTGTAAATTTACAACCTTACCTTCAAACTTGATCCAGTAAATAAAATCTTTAGAGTTGGCGTTGATCTGTATAAAGTTACTAGAACTCTCATATATCACATATTCGGTAAATGGTTTATCAACACACGGTGTGTAAGCATTCACTGCTCCATACTCGTCAACAATGTGTAGCCGCTGGTCACAGACACCATCAGTGAATGTGTATCTGACGTCAACTGCCGTCACTATGATGGTACTGTTGCATGTGGTTTCAACAGAGCAGACAACGCTTTCCTTAGAGTTGTTTGAAGCTGCTGGGTAGTCGTCGTTTTCTATGTTGACCGTACTGCCATTGATGGAGCCGTTGCTTGGTGTACTCAACACACTGTTTTCTGTGAAAACAAATTGGGCAACCCATGAAATAATATACATTTTTACAAGTGGAGCATTGGAGATGATATTATATTGACCAGAGAATACCAATGTTGACCGAGGCAAAGTTAAAGATACAAAGAAGAAAAGATGAATATACAAAGACTTTAAGAAAAGAAGAAGAAAACAAATGTATATAGTAAAAACTAATAGCTTTCTTCAAGTGTAACCAGATAGCAGGTGTTTTAAAACATCTAGATGTTAACAAAAATCGTACATTTCTAACTGACCCATGAGGTATTTACTACTATTGATACATTTTCCATGAGACATTATCCTATGAAAAAGACTTTTACTGACCGTTCCAAGGCGGTACTTCTTTTGTGGATCTTTCATGTTTTTGTTCTGTCTTGTGTTTGCTACGTCTTTGTGCGTGTCTGTTTATATGTGCTTTCGGGTCACCAGCTGGGAAAGGGCTGACCTCTTGGCTCTCGTTTGTGGTGTCTACTATGAGTTTGTCACTTTCCCATTGGTATCCTGGGTCAGGTGTGGTACTTGATTGTATCGATTCCTGATCTTTGCACCCTTACTTACTTCCTAAATTTGCATTGTCTTTTGCATATTGGTATGTATGGAGGATTTCATATGCTTTTTTGGCTTGAAAAGCCTTCATCTTAATAATAACTGATACTTTTTCTTGTTAATGTTCCAAACAAACCAAATCAGTCTCCAAATAACTTCAATTAAATTTTATTAGCTAGTAATTCCTCACCTATCAATGATGAGCTAATAAATATATTTATTTATCGACGCGATATTTATTTGGATTCAAGTATTGAAGAACGAAGGAATTTATAGAGAGTATACTTGTTTTCTGTAATATCTTGTATTACAGCAAATATGGTAAAGAGCTCACTTGTTCCTCACGAGAAATTCGTTGAATTTATTTAGTTAAGTATGCAATGTCAAGAAACTCGTGATTTAGGTGCAATGATAGTTCAGCAAGGCTACAAATGATCGTTTGAGATGTTACATGGTCATTCGAGGCTAGACAGACCAAATGAGAAATCCTGTTGGGTTTATGTGCGTTTACCCGCCCACCCACCCTAATCATTGTTCGAAAAGTGGTTCGTTATGTAGATTTCAAAAGATATATTGCAAAGGGTTTTTAAAAGTCTTAAGAATATTTATCTTTACATGATAATTAATTGGTGATCAGTTTCTTTCAGATATGCTGTAAAATTGAGACATGATTTGATGTTCAGTCTATGTTGTCTTTGGAACTGAGGACTGCTTTGTGGTAGCCTAAGCAAGGAACTACATTTGAATGGAGGGATACTGGCTGGATGTAAATTTATTGTTATGAAATTTTGTCTTATGAATAAAGAGAAAGCGCTCAGGTCTGTGCTTGCCATCACACACGTATTTGTTGTTAAGTTAGATATTTTATGCTTTATGATATAGTACAAAGAGGTATACACGGTTATGATGTACATGTAAGACGCTAAATACTGACGTTTAGGCATATAGACATGTACATCATAACAGTTGATATTTCAAGGTAGTATATCTGGTTTCCCAAATTCAGAAGTTTAGATAATAAATAATTTATGTTTCCTCTGAATAAAATGAAAGAGAACATAAATTAAGATTATTTTTTCATTCTACATCACGTCAGCATCAGTTCAAGAGTATCCTGAAATTATGCTAAGATTACAGTAAGATCATATTAATTCATGTAGATCACCTTTAGCTTAGAAGAATGACTCTTTGATTACTGGCATAAATACCTATTGGCACATAATAGTCTATAAAATAAATCATATTTTGATCACTCAGGCAGACCATTTTCAAACAACTAAACAAATCATCACAAGATTACTATCACCTTTTATTCGGTTCATTTGGCGTACAGAGATCATTTCAATCAGTTTTGGCCAAATCGATCATTAGATTGGATTAAAACGATATATAATCAAGAAAACTTAGCTGACCACCTGCAAGCAGAACTTGGCATATCCTACATATTCCTGAAGCTAGGATCGAACTTAAAGTTGTTAAATTATCGCTTCCTTAATAGCGGCTTTAATCATTAGGCAATGAGGGTGCCATTTCACTTTTTAGCAAACTTAAAGAATATGAATGAATTCAAATTGGTATTACTAGGAATTCATAGTTCAAGTTGTTAACACATTTTGTATGTCAGCACAATAGGACATTATATTAATTTCATTATAGTATTTGTATGTGAATTGTATTTTAATGGTGTTATGCAACAGATATGTAAGTGAAGGCATCATGATCTGAATACATGCTGCCACTGAGCATCATAATTTAAAATATATACGTGTAGTCTCTATAAGTGACACGATTGCATTCAAAGAATATACGAATTTCAGAGGTAATTGTTAAGAAACAAAGGACAAGACCCAATAAACATTTACCTATAAATATTTACAGGTTTAAACAAATTCTATTCTTGAAACTCATCAAATCAGCACATATCATGGAATTCAGAATCAAAACAAATACTTAAACTACCCGTAAACAGGACTTGTCTGTTCTCTTACACATTTCTTTTGGCTAAGAACGTTTCAAAGTCCATCTTAACCACATGTACAAACTATTTTGAGATTTAAACATATTGGTTAAGCAAAATTCTGCATGGGTCTCTATATATAAAAGACCTTCAAGACCATTATTTACAATTACATTCTTTTCCAAATTTATGACACATTTCCTTGCAAAACAGATCATTATTAGATAACTTTTTTGGTTTCGGAATCTGTTTTGATTCTTAGAATACTATTTATATCACTTCAAGAAAGAGGCTTAACATGGAGCCATGAAAAAAGAACTAAGGGGTCACAATTTGATCTTTAGTGGATTATAGACATGAAAACGCCCCATTTTCCCAAAGTAATCTGCCCAGTATCTGTGTAATAGATAACTTCTGTAGTATATTTCCAGATCACAATCTGTGATTTGTGTATGATCTTATTATGATGCACAAATAATAATTTTGGAGGGACTTTCGGAGCCAGAGTTTTATAGCGACTTAGTGTATAAATTGAAGAAAATTGTTGGCACTAATATAGTACAGCGCAGTTCAGGAAAATAATTTCTCATCACAAAAAGGTTGGTTATAACATCAATGTATTGCTACAGACTACATGCTTGGTAGATAAAACAATCACTGTTGACAACTTTGCTTTCCTCTTTAATTGCACGCCGGCTGCTCCAATCTCAGACTCTATGACGGTTCTGACTTAAAGACTTACATGTATCTGTAGATGAGAGGGTTGGGCCTGATATTGTGCCTATGGTCGAGCCCACAGGGGTTTAACTATTGGACTTCTTTTACTCCAGTGTTCAGTTGTATGTACTATTGAGTCCTTAACTTTCTTAACTTTGTTTTATCTGCTTTTTATATCTTGATTTGTATGTAGTAGGAGATGATGCATCAATAAGTTAGGGATTTGTCATGCGAACCAATCATCCATGTGTCTTGATCCACACCAGAAGTAAGGGTGAGGTTGGTACCATTAAACATGTTTAAGCCCTCACGTGATTTTTGCTGGCCGTTCCAAGGCGGTGCTTCTTTTGTGGATCATTTTTGTTAGTTATAATTAATGTTTGTCTTTGTTATGCTGTCTTTTCTGTTCTTTGCAGCCTTGTGCTCATTTAGCAGGAAAGGGCTGACCTCTTGGTTCTTTTGGGGGTGGGGTTTCTCGTGTTTTGTCACTTTCCCATATATGTGTCTTGATCCACATCAGATCAAAGAGTGGGGTTGGTACCGTTAAACATGTTTAAACCGAAACATGTTGCATAAATATTGATTTTATTTTTACCCTCGACTACTGGAATAGAACACCTGATAAACAGAGCTATGCATACAGTATGAAAAGCTTGGATAACTTTCAAAATGATCTGCCCTCAGATTTCAAACTTTAAACAAGAATATTTTCAGAAAAAAAATATATTGACCAAAATATTGCCCTTTTAAACAGCTAGGTACTCTATTCAGTGCCCTCGTCGACTGCAACCAACCTGCGATTACTGTGCTGTTCCAGTACATTAGTTCTTTAGCGTGTATTCTAAAAAGCATTTCGTGATTCCAACCTTGATGGTTAACATTTTATTTGGGAATGGAAAGAGATAAAAATGTTTGAAATGTATCAAAATGTGTAACAAACGTACAAAACTGTTTTCATGCGCCTACCTGGTATACAGTAATACTTCACCACCATGTAGTTTGTACTCAATGGGTATTCTGTTCCTGAGTCGCTACAGTTAGCCGGGGTCAACATTCGAGTAACCGGGGAGTAGCAAGTTGTTTTGCTGTTACAGTTGTCATAGTGGCGGATGTTGTTGTTGACATCTAAGCCCCCACAATCATCTTGAGCAAAGAAAAAAGAAGCATGAATAATTCTTTGAATGCTGCGCAATTTAGCTTGATTTGTGTTGTCATAAACGTTTTCAGAATACTCTTACATGAATACCATTAGATTGTAAAACAATCTTGTCCCCCGTGAGGCCATGTTTTCAAACAGATTACATTCATTTTATCGTAGTTTTTATTGTAAAGGGTCACCTTATGAACATCCATGCCAAATTGTTCCCAATTCTGAGCGCTGGTTTAAGAGGAGAATATATGTAAACTTTCTTATATAGAGGTATATAAAAGTTTAGTACACCCCTGGTGGCCATGTTTCTTTTTGGCCCAATTCGTTTCAGATAGGGTAAACCTATTTGTGTAGCAAGTCACCAAATGGTCATTTTTGCCAAATTATTTTGAATTCTGATCAGCCGTTTCAAAGAATGCTAGCTCATTCTCGCGAGACCTGACGATACCTCATCTAGATCTCTCGCATTTCGCATTTGCATTATGGGTAACTAGCGATATTTGGCTTGTCTCGTTAATTTCTCGCACTCCTGTTGTGACAGAATTTATTGTTAAAAATAGCAAAAAGTTAAATTTTTGACAGTTTGTCATTTCTCTTTTAGTCAATATTGTCTGAATGTAAAGCCGTGAGTCATGCAAGCAGTGACCGCATAATAGATTTTTAATAAAAATGGCGGTTCAATCCCAGTGTGAACCGAGCGAAAGGCGACAGGTTAGTACGTGCTAGCGTGCTTCCTGTCTGCGACAATGCTAGCTGCAATAAACTGCGCCCCCTGCCGGCCATATTTTGACAACTCCAATTCGTTTTTGAGCTATTTCTATAGGGTGCCTCCTATGTCGACATGAGAAGCTGTTTAAAACTTGTCATGAATTCTGGCATATCCAATTCGTTTTAGCTAATCACCGTGTGGCCATTTCTATCAAACTCATTTCTGAACATTGGATTCGTGAGCCCATTAATATTTGGTACATTCTAGAAACTGGCAATGCCTCATGATGGCCATGTTTTTCATTTTAGATATCTTTGTAGAAGGTCACCAAGTGGCCATTTCTGCAAAATTATTTTGAATTCTCATAGAAGATTTTTAAAGTTTCCCTAGTCGCAATCATGAAGCCATGTCCCCTAGCTGCCTTGTATTTTTGATTAATCAAATTCGTTAAAGCTATTTGCAGAGGGTCACCCCGGTAACATTCCTATGTAATTTGGTAAAAAGTATTCTAATGATTCGATTCTCGAATTGTGGCGGACTTTTCCGAATGCGGCTCATTCTGAGAATAAATATCATACCTTGATCATAACGGCAACAATCTGATCGGGCTGGATCGTAAAATTCTGGGCAACTGTCATTCGTTGGTTTTGAATACGATATTGCCTGGTGGATTCGAACGATGCCTTCTGAACAGCTGAACTTCAACACGAAATCCGTTCCCCCTAATGAACCAGATCCGAAACATGCCGAATAAGAGTATAATTGTCCTTCATCACTATTGACCAGTGAAGCTGGAAAGGAGAAAAGAAACAAAACCAGCTCATATGGGTCTCGTCCCAAGAAACGTTGAACCAGAACAACACAGACATAGACTAATCTGCGCCTATTTTTCCCAGGGTGAGTAATATGGATGGACGTTTCATATGGTGGGTTGAAATATCAATATATCCGCTACTCAGCGAACCTAATAGGGGTTATGATTTGAGCCAGTGCATGAGATTTCAAACAATGTGGTATTTCGACATTTGTAGACTCGGACAAGCCTCTGCAGCCTCTTTTTAAGCTTAGAACTCCAAATATTATTCAGTCGGTAGCTTAACAATCATAGAATCCTCAAGAGACGAGCAAAGGCTCTGATCAGACCGCCCATATGTGCAGGCTGATCTGAGGCTTTGCTGGCCGCATATACCACATTGTTGTAAATCTCAGGCACTGACTCATTTGTATTAGAGTCGTAACATACACCAACTTTTCATTTTGGTTGGGAAGCTAATCCTATTAAAGTCGGAGGTATAAAGTACAATTCTTTGACGAGAATGGTATTAAAAGTGGTTATGTAGTATTCTAAGAATCAAATGTCTGTTACGGTAGCTTGCAGTCTGGAGCCATGGTAGCAACAGTCATAAAACAAATTTTAACGAATTGTTCAACAATGGCAATGTTTGGATACAATATGCATATACATACGCAGGACGTTTGCGGAGTATATGGGAATACGTTTTGCAAAGTTTTTAAGCATTTTTTTTACCTTCCGTCGAAACGCATGTACATGTACCAATGTATTCATAGTCAATCATCTAAGACAATTTTTAACAATTGTCTTGCTAAAATTTTTGCATGCTGGGTAATTTTTCGTTTCTCAGTACTCAATTATAAACACAATGTAATTCATAGTCAATGTAAACAGGACGAATACGGTTCGGATGCATGGGTTGGTAATGAGAGGCTGGTACATTTCGTATATGGTACAAGCGAATGCCCAGACAATCCAAAGCTTTAGAGTTCGCACAGACAGACACTGGTCTGAGAATGGGATCAAATTAAATAAAATGGATGTATCCTCATTTGAAAACTGCGCGTGCATGTTACACATATAAGTACAATAATCAACCCTAGTTTCCATAACTTAATTATTATTATTATTATTATTATTATTATCATTATTATTATTATTATTATTATTATTATTATTTCACAGTGTACATAGCGTGCATGTATTATGACGTATTTCCAAGAAAACTATTACGTGGTTTACTTACCAACAGCGAAAAATATTAAACAATTAATTAAATTTATATTAAATTCCATGGAGAATTTATTTTGTTTTAACCGAACACATGGAAGAGTGTCACTTGACATAATATTTTTTCGGTATATAGAATTCCCAATTATAAACACAATGTAATTCATAGTCAATCATCTAAGACAATTTTTAACAATTGTCTTGCTAAAATCTTTGCATGCTGGGTATTTTTTCATGATTCTTTGTCGTCTGCTGACTTTTTTTTCCAAATTCACTTTTTCAAGCAATTCTTTTAGGAACATTATAAGAATGTTTGAATAGTTTGGATCCAGACCAGGACGTTCTGTCGTCCTGTTTGCAAAGGTCATCAACTGACGACAAAATTCGCCGCTAGCAGGTTAAGTTCAACAAATTCGTTCGATTTGATTTGTTTTAATGCCACCTTGTGATACGTTAAAAAAGTATGGACCGTGATCAGCTGGCTTCTTCTTCAGAAGCTATTTATCCTGGATCTACAATGTTTTGCGAGAAAAAAGAGAGAGAGATATCCGGGCTCAACAGGACAAGGATTGCCGAACACGAGCAAACGGTATACGCGAAAAGTACGAAGCGGCTAAACAATGAGTACACAGTGAATAAATACCCTGATCGTACTTATTAATGTCAATGTTGACCCATTAATGCCTAATGGAATTTTCCGCCATTATCATTTGGACGAATCCATTTCGAATTTAAGGTTTGTCGGGTATTAATTTACAATTTCATGCACACTTTAAAAGAATACTATGTAAGCAAAGGGTGAAGAACCAGATCAGACGCTGCATTCAGTGGCGTTTGATCTGGTTCTGCACTGTTTGCCGATGTCCTATAAAATGGACGCTATGTTTATATGGGTTAATGCCAGTCTACTGAACGCACTGATAATTGTGCTGGGATTTTTTCATGCATTGGGCTTAAAATTGTATTATTGATCATTGCACGCGTAAAATCCAAAATGTTTTTGTTTTTCCCCTTTAAAAACCATTTCAACACGATTTAAGTTATCTTGAGCCATTTCTAACCGGGGTATCGCGTGTTATCAACTATACACACGAGCTGAGACTCACCGTAAAAGAACCAGTAGAGTTCGCGCGCTATGAGAGAACAGTTACGCACGTATAGTTGGTCAATTTAAGCTTATCGTCCTTTTTATGGGACATCGGCAAACAGCGCAGAACCAGATCAGACGCCAGGTTCTACGATGTTTGCTTAAATGCATCTATACTGTGCTGTTTGCTAAATGCAGAATGAAATTGAAACTTATCACCAAACAACCCTTAGATTTGAAATGGATTCGTCCAATTTATAAGGGTGGGAAATTCCAGTTAATGTATACACTTGAGTTATTTCTTTCAAAATTGTTTCGTCACTCTGCTCTTATCGCGCACACATTATACAGCCCAGAAACTACCGTATAAAAAGTAAAAGTAAAGTTTTTTGTTTATTATAGTGTCATTTTTTTCATGATTCTTTGTCGCCTGCTGACTATTGAAAGGGCCAGCCATTTCTGACTTATGAGACACCTCAACTTGTCACATTTACTTCCCAAATCCCATCCTTTTACCAGGCACCAGGCAGGCGAGGAATTTAACTATCTGGCGGCTCACCAACCGGCCATATCAGAGCGAACCCCACTGCCGCCGACACTGGGAATCGAACATTCGACCTCCCGCTCCCAAAGCAGATGCCTTATCCGCTATAGGCTATCGGGACCGGTATTTATGAGGGTTTGGATTGGGATCAGGTATTCTCTAATCATTGAAAAAAATTGAAACCCATTATTCACTATCATTAAATTTTTGCTTATTCACACGAGTCTTTAGAAATTTGGATATTTTAATAACATCTTATTTTGACACATTTTTGATTTATTCTTTATTGTTTTAAACCTTAAAGCGCCAAGAAAAAAATGCATCTGAAAATGTCGTCTGCTGAAGTCGTCTGCTGCAAATAATTGCCTAACGATACTAACGAATTAATTATAGAATCAAACAGCGTGGACCCAGAATAGACTGCTCCTATAGGCAGTCTGATCTGGGTCCACACTGTTTGCCATAGAGGCTTCTTAAACATTTCAGCAGACGAGAAAAGCAGACGACTTTTGTTCCGATTGGCGCATTAAGGGTTAGAACTTATTTCTTGGTTTTCTGTATCCTGGTTCCCGACCCACATTAGATCTGATTCCCGTATTGCCATGAAATAAATACCTTCGTTCCATGCCCCCACACGCCTTTGGGAGGGCCTTATAAGTAAAACAAATCTCAAACCCGACCAGCATTTAATCTCGGGTCATTTTCGGCCCGCCAGCGAAACGCCATATACAGTTAAAACTCTTTATACTGACATTCTTTATAACAATAAATTCTTTACAACGTCGGTAGTATTTGCACAAATGTACCAATTTAGCTTAAATTTGAGTTCATTTCAACAGAACTTCAGTTTAACATCAAATTATTTGGGGACAAACACTGTCGTTGTAAAGAGAGTTGACTGTAATGGACTATGAATGGCGTTTCGCTGGCGGGTCGATAGTGGCCTCATGTTATATGCTTATTTGGGAATATGGATACTTGTCAGAACCATCTCAATGACAGTCGAACCAATACACTGTCTTTAAAATCACAAGTGAGGTCATTTTTCGTCGGGGCATTTTTGTCAGCCTTAACGCGTTACAATTATAACAATTGAATATATGAACCCATTTACCCTATTCACAATATAGATCGATTGATTGCTAAATACTTCCTGGTGTATCGATGTATTAAAGATATACACTCTAAAAAATAAGTGTAACTTAACACCAAACTTGATGGCAGCTAAACTGCCACTGATTTTGGTGCAACCTTTCAACTGTTCTGATCGATTGTGTTGATCCAGAGATGACTACATGTAAAACAATAACAGGTAGAAATGTTTAAACATTTACCGCTAAATAATTGTTGGCCTCGAGTTGTAAGTTTACATCAAAAGTGGTGGCAGCTCAGCTGCCATCCCTTTTGATGCTAACTTACACTTATATCTTACAGTGTACAGCCGCTGGAAGAGAACAAACTATTTTTTACATTTTGTATATTTCCTGCCATTGTAGCAAGAAATGTGAGCAGCTACATGAGATTCCCAACAATGTCGTATGTACGGCAAGCAAAGGCTCAGAACAGCCTGCGCATATGCGCAGTCTGATCAGAGCCTTTGCTAGTCGCTAAAATATTCTATGACTCTTAGGCTACTCAGGACTGAGCATCATTTGGAGTTTCTAAGCTTAAAAGGAGGCTGTAGGCATACAGGCTCGTTTGAGTCTACACTTGTCAAAATGCCACATTGTTGGAAATCACATACCGTGGCTCATGTATTATAAGAAGTACATGTATATTGGTCAAACATTTCCTATCTGATCTCATTCTTGAAAGTACTGGTAAAGTGCATCTGGATTTCCACGACACAATTGTATAGCCAATATAACCGAATAACACCGATTATGCAATTTTAAGCATTGTCATTTGAATGTAGGGAAGCCGCAATTTTGGCGGAGACGCGTTCCTTGGCTCTTGTTAGCTCACTTGGGCCACTGGCTGTGATTGTTGGATGTTCGTCGTGCGTCGTCAATAATTGCTTCGAAGGACATCTCCTTATACCACCCTTACCAAATTTAGCATGAAATATCTCGTGATGTGCAATGCCTAAACTGGTGTAGGTGGTGCAAAAAAAAGTTATACCATGTTTGTCCACCTGTAAGTAAGATAATCCACTCGCTAACGCTCGTGGATTATCTCCACGTACAGGCGGACAACCCATGCATGGTATAACTATTACTTAACTTTGATCAAACTTGGCAGAATGCTCCTTATATGGCCCTTTTTTAATAATTGTTCAAATGGTTTCAGTATGTTGCATATCTAGGTCAGGGGGGGGGGGCTTAAAATAGATTTTCGATTTTCGATTTTCTAATTCAGAATTGGCGAAAATTATGGTGTGCTTCCCGCCACATCAGCACTAGAACATTACCAAAAGAGAGACCTGTTTTCGACGCTGATGTATCCAAGTGGTGCGGTACAAGCGTCGAAGAACTGCTATGATAGATTATGTTTCATTCTTTAGTTAAGCCTTTCTTTATTCTGGTTGCGGGTCAGCAGGTAACCTGGCAAACAGGAAAGACCCAGATGAAGTGCCACATCATGAGACGGCATTACATCAGGATCAGCACTGTTTGTTAAATTATTATGGATATAAATGCACCGTAATTAGAAATTTCGACCTGTACCACCTCAAATAATAAAGTAGACTATCTCACACTAATTGTATCCATGTATTTGGGACTTACACCAGAATAAGAAGGGTTAATTGAGCTGTTTGTTTACTACCGTCATGCTGTTACAATTACTTTGTTTAATATTGCACCTTGTGTTGTTTACTTACGTAAACCTGAGGATTGAAATAAAATCTTGAAATCTTGAAATCTTGAAAAGAAAACTTAAAAAAAACTTCTTGCCTGAAATCACAAGGCATTCAACGTGGATATTTGGTATGTATCACAATCTAGCATATACGATGCCCCCAGGGGGTCTGTGCTACTTTTATCCCTGAAAATAATGCATTGATCTCCCCAAATCCCTGAAAGAATATTCCTCAGCCCCCTGAAAGTATTTTTCCTTTGCTCCCCAAATCCTTAAAATTAATTCAGCTTCTCCCCAAATCCCCAAAAATATAAGCCATTTCTCCCTTAAAATGTATTTTACTTTTCATAGGATTAGATTCAAATAAGCTATACTTGAGCGGATGACTTACTATTCGCTTAATATTTTACGTTATTATACCTCACGTGAATTCCCCATACAAAACTGCCATAGACGAACGACTGATCCCGCTGCTACAGCGACGGCGAATGCTTCCACGTGTTTGCCAAAGCAGCGGGTGATATTATATAAATAAAACATTCTTGAGAGGGTGCTAGTCGAAAATATCATCCCGAGGAATGTGATTATAAACTGAGGCGCAGCCGAGGTTGATAATCATATTTCGAGGGATGATATTTTCGACTAGCACCCTCTCAAGAATGTTATATTTATTTTATTATACCGAACATTATTCCTTAATTTTTCTAACCCTTCTTCCTCTAACCATGGTGCGGGAAGTTCCAAGGACAGCACAGTGCGCATTTGCTACGAATGGATGAATTAATATATTTCACGAAAGGGTTGTGTTTGTAAACAGTTTTAGTGTTCAAGCTGATCATGATCGCCGTTTAAACAAATCGTGCCATAATCACTGATGACGGCAAGCAGAAACGAGTAGGAGCGCCGCTTCAATCTACATTGTAAATGGGGTTGCTATGGATGGTGCGTTTTTGATGCAAAACAGCAAATTTCGGCTAGTCTGCTCAATTTTGCTCTCAAAGTGTTCCTCTCGTTCTAACTAAGAAAACGAGTACCCACACTTTATGCTTCTGACCACAAATAACGAAGTTATATGGAGATTAAATTGACCAGGCCATGGCATCATGCATGTATCCGCCATTGTAAAGTTAGCGTCTCCTCGCGTAAACGAACCGTACGCGCATCGAATTCGCGCATGTGATAGTCGAAATTATCGCAGGGTGATAGTATATAAATATAACATTCTTGAGAGGGTGCTAGTCGAAAATATCATCCCGAGGAATGTGATTATCAACCGAGGCGCAGCCGAGGTTGATAATCATATTTCGAGGGATGATTTTTTCGACTAGCACCCTCTCAAGAATGTTATATTTATTTTATTATACCGAACATTTTTTTAATTCCTTAATTTTTCTAACCCTTCTTCCTCTAACCATGGTGCGGGAAGTAACAAGGACAGCACAGTGCGCATTTGCTACGGATGGATGAAATAATATATTTCACAAAAGGGTTGTGTTTGTAAACAGTTTAAGTGTTCAAGCTGATCATGCTCGCCGTTTAAACAAATCGTGCCATAATCACTGATGACTGAATGCAGAAACGATTAGCAGCGTCGCTTAAATCTACATTGTAAATGGGGTTGCTATGGATGGTGCGCTTTTGATGCAAAACAGAAAATTTCGCCTGATCTGCTGAATTTTGATCTCAAAGTTTTCCTCTCGTTCTAACTAAGAAAACGAGTACCCACACTTTATGTTTCTGACCACAAATAACGAAGTTATATGAAGATTAAAGCGACCAGGCCATTGCATCATACATGTGTCCGCCATTGTAAAGTTAGCGTGTCCTCCCGTAAACGAACCGTACGCGCATCAAAGTCGCGCATGTGATAGTCGAAATTATCGCAGGGTGATAGTCGAAATTACTGCCCGCCGGCATATGGAGGTTTTTACATTGGAAATTTATGTGAGGTATAATAATCCCCGCCGGCCTATGGAGGTTTTACATAGGAAATTTATGTGAGGTATAATAATATACAATTATTGACTTCAATGAGGTAGACATAAGGATTTATCTACCCGAAAAAGTGATAATTCACCGAGGCCGCTAGGCCGAGGTGAATATCACTTTTAAGGGTAGATAAATCCTTATGTCTACCGAAATTGAAGTCAATAACTGTTTTGTTATATGACTTTTCAACTTAGAATGAAAATTTTCTACTTTTACTTTTGTTGTTGAAGTCAACCTTCAACCTAAGGACTTTCTAACAAGTTTTATCAACTGTTATTAAAATATTTTAATGTAGTATTTTGCAATTTGAAATGTATATTAATTCTCTGAATGTGGAATTTAAAATTTAATCATAAAACTTTTTTTTACATTTTGTTTATTCAAACAAAGATAAATGAGCAAACAAAACATAACAAAACAGTTGTTAAAATTCATGCAAGTCTTTAGTTTACCTGTTGGGATGTGAAACAGCAAATCATGTCAATTTCATGCAGCACATGCTAGTTTTATACTCATCATGTTATTTTTAGCCCTCTAGAGGGTGATATTGCAGAAGTGTCAAAAATATTAACTTCTGGAAACTAGTTTGAGCTGGATAACATCCTTTGTTATATGACTGGAGAGAATCCTGTCTCCTGATTGGCCCAATTTGTCTTTATAAATCTCTATGTCTACCTGAAAACTGGTCTAAACTGGCTCAGAAGGTGATATAGGATGTAATCCAGCTCAAACTAGCCTAGCGGCCTCGGTGAATTATCACTTTTTCGGGTAGATAAATCCTTATGTCTACCTCATTGAAGTCAATAATTGTATATTATTATACCTCACATAAATTTCCCATGTAAAATCTCCATAGGCCGGCGGGCAGTAATTTGGACTATCACCCTGCGATAATTTCGACTATCACATGCGCGAATTCGATGCGCGTACGGTTCGTTTACGCGAGGAGACGCTAACTTTACAATGGCGGATACATGCATGATGCCATGGCCTGGTCAATTTAATCTCCATATAACTTCGTTATTTGTGGTCAGAAACATAAAGTGTGGGTACTCGTTTTCTTAGTTAGAACGAGAGGAACACTTTGAGAGCAAAATTGAGCAGACTAGCCGAAATTTGCTGTTTTGCATCAAAAACGCACCATCCATAGCAACCCCATTTACAATGTAGATTGAAGCGGCGCTCCTACTCGTTTCTGCTTGCCGTCATCAGTGATTATGGCACGATTTGTTTAAACGGCGATCATGATCAGCTTGAACACTAAAACTGTTTACAAACACAACCCTTTTGTGAAATATATTAATTCATCCATTCGTAGCAAATGCGCACTGTGCTGTCCTTGGAACTTCCCGCACCATGGTTAGAGGAAGAAGGGTTAGAAAAATTAAGGAATAATGTTCGGTATAATAGAATAAATATACTCAAACAAAAAAGAAACGTCCGATTTTCATGGTACTGTGTCGTTCGATCCAGTCAAGATGTCGCAACAAAAATAAAACCAAAATGTTTATCAAACGTCGGACACACAAAAATTGGTAATTATTTTGTTTTTATCTTCTTATCTTGAAGAGTTATTGAACCTAATGTGCACACAGCTTTTTCCATTATCATCAGGAAGTTAATCAACAAAACGTGACCCATTCTACGTTACATGGCAGCCAGAAACGTCCGACGATGAAAAAACATCTAAAAATCCCAAGTCAACTTACTGAACGAGCATAATTGCAGTTCAAAATGTTTAATTTACGAAATTAATTGAAATTACCTCCCTTTGAATTTAACACATAACAATCCAAGAACTGCCAAATCTCCTTAACCTTACATCATTTTGAGACCGTTTTCGTATTAATTTGTTCGGTACGTTTATGACAACCATTACACAAAAGAAAAAAACAAAAACTATGGCTGATGCCGGGCATCAAAGGCTTACTAAATCTGTGTTTTAAGCCCCACCCCTTACTGCAAAATTATCAGAGCATTTCCATTATCAATTGTTTTGATGCTGATTAGTCTTAATTAATGTTGAAATGCTTGTTATGACGAAAACAAGAACAAATTTGTTCCATTCTTTTGATTGTCAAAATGCTGGACCAAAAATGAATTTTCTGAGGGTTTCCACGCACGCTCGTGATCGATGTTTTGTGACGTCAGAGAATGTTACAGATTAATGGCTGTGGTCGTAAAAGCTATGCATACAACTAACACACATAACATCTTACTAGAGTTTGCTCAGCGATGTTTAAATGTGCTTAAACGGTTCGGGATTATGACGGACACAAAGCTATTGATGTTGTGACTTTTGATTTTAAGGGTACTCGTGTTCGTTGCTTTGTCAGCGACTCCACTGATTATCAAATCAATGTCTCTTAGGTGCAAAACGTTTCTAAATGATTAGAGTTGGTAATGTGAAAATTTGAATGAAATGCGTTCATACATTTGGAACTGGCAGACATAAACGTCAAGCGGACATAACTTTATTGTTTCAGTATATTACATTCTTGAGAGGGTGCTAGTCGAAAAAATCATCCCTCGAAATATGATTATCAACCTCGGCTGCGCCTCAGTTTATAATCACATTCCTCGGGATGATATTTTCGACTAGCACCCTCTCAAGAATGTTATATTTATATATAAAATATCAGGGCGGTCACATGATGCGCAACGCCGATGCGCGTACGGTTCGTTCACGTCAGGAGACGTTCAACAGCAATGGCGGACATGACGCATGATTTGGAGACTTTAAACTCCAAATAACTTCGTTGTTTATGGTCAGAAACATAAAGTGTGGGTACTCGTTTTCTTAGTTAGAACGAGAGGAACACGTTGAGGCCAAATTTAAGCAGATTAGGCGAAATTTTCTATTATGCATCAAAACAGCCTCATGTACAGTATCTCCTTTAAATGAAGCTGCCTGGTATTAAGTTTGACGTCATCAGCTTTTATGACGTAATTTGTTAAAACGGAACGTCAGTGATCAGGTCGAGTTTTCAGATTGTTAAAGAAGAACCATTTTTTTAAAAGATTTAATTTCATTCAAGCATATAGATAAGAGGATGTTCATTATTTTCCCTTTGGATCTCCCCTAACCGTGATAGGTCTTTTGAGTAAGAGAAGTATAGCTCTACTTCAGAATATAAGGAATCTAATGTTCTGTTCGGTATAATAAAATAAATATTAGCCTACATTTCCTGCTAGGGTGATAGTCGAAAATATCATCCCGAGGAATGTGATTATCAACCGAGGCGCGATAATCACATTCGAGGGATGATATTTTCGACTATCACCCGCGCGGGGAATGTAATATTTATATATTATACACGTAAAGATAGGGCTAAATATATGATATATAATCATTTTAATGAAATCCATGATATATAGCTCAAAGTATGAGGCCATCCTTAAAATTCTGTAGCTGTACCTGGTAGAGTAAGCCTAGGTGTGAAGGAACGCTCTCTAGATTTGATTTTTTTTTTTTTATTAGGGGCAGCTAGACCATTTGGTTTTCTGGTGGGGGCTGTTTTTGTCCAATCGATGAAGGTAGATTTCCTTAGACAAAGTGAAGTTTAAGCATTTATTTTCGTAACCATAGAAAGTGTTATTACAAATGCTACTATAGGCGGCCGCCCTATACGTAAGCTTAACTTCAGTTTTAACAAGTAAGAATATATCTGATCAACATTCATCAAAGCTTTAATAAAAAACATCTAATTACCTTGTTAGAGAATTACATACCAGACGCGTAGTTAGCCCTGCTATGATCATGGTACTAGAGGGGTCTGGGGCATGCTCCCCGGGAAAATTGATAAAAATGGTGTGACCTGGTGCCTTTTGAGCGTTCCAAAGTATGTTATTATAAACCTAAAAATCAACAATTTTTAGGATTATAAATCAAAAACCCAAATTTTGTGCCATATTTTTCTCCAAGATCACTCCAGATGCGCAAGTTAGTACCAAAAAAAAACTAGAGGGGTCTGGGGGCATGCTCCCCGGGAAAATTGATAAAAATGGTGTGACCTGGTGCCTTTTGAGCGTTCCAAAGTATGTTATTATTAACCTAAAAATCAACAATTTTTAGGATTATAAATCAAAAACCCAAATTTTATGCCATATTTTTCTCCAAGATCACTCCAGATGCGCAAGTTAGTACAAAAATAAAAAAACAAAAACACATTTTAGGCCTACAATGTAATAGCCCCCCCCCCCACCCCCAGCCCCCGAAACCAAAGAAATGAAAAAAATGGAGGCTTTTCCTTCTTTACTATTACTACAGTAGGCCTATCAGGCGCGAAGTTATAGCCCTGTAATGATGTGGATTTCAGATTCGTGGTAGGGGGTCCTGTTTTGAGGATTAAGTGAGCCCTGCAAAAAAAGTAAAAAAAAATCACCTTAAAAGGAAAAGCCTTCCATTTCGTTTGATATTTTTTTAAAAAAAAAAAGTCTTCTTTAAGGTGAGATTTTTTTTTGCTTGATTGCAGGATTCCCTAAATCCGCAAAACTATGAGCTTGCTCCCCAAATCCCTGAAAATAATTACCAGTGCTCCCCAGCTCCCTGAAAAGAAATAGCCATTCTCCCCAGATCCACAAAACCGCTGCAGGCCCATATACCCCTATCAACTTTGTTCAAATTATGCCCCTTAGACTAAAAATGGCACGAACCCGGGGCTTCTATGATCTTCTATAATAATACTAGATCTAGCTTTAAACAGTAGGGTATTTAAATATTCGCGCGATCAGAACTAGCCTAGATCTAGTCATGGGTCATGACGTAGAGCTCTGCAGCTTGTTCAAATTGAGAAAAAAAAAACATCTGGCTTAGATCCAAATTTCGAACTACAGAATTCAATCGGCATAGATTTATATGTAAATTTACATCAGCTACATTTAGATATGGCTTATTCCGGTCGAAATATCCGCCGAAATATCTAGTTCGTTCCGATGTTCGTTCCCAACTGTTTTAAAAGGTACCTTTTTCGGCTTACTACCTAACCGGAAGCTAACACTAGAAATGGACATTTTGTGTGTTGAAAAACTTTAGATTCTCCCCATAGTTTCGATAAACTGTCAGATCTTCTGGCGACTATTTAAGCACAAGTTTCAAAATGACGCTTGAAGGCGACCAAACAGGTAATTTGCTCGTCAGGGCGTCTTGCATAGAATTGGAACATTTTCGTACCAAGCCGTTTTCGTTCCAACAGGTTTCGCCTTGCCAATCAAAACGTCATCTGGATTTGTCTTCTAATACTAGGCTGGATGGGTGGGCTAATCTTCTATTCTGGCAGCGGTCAATACTGATACTTATGCATATATACCAGGGCGTCGCAGGCACCTGGGCACTTGTAGCATACAAAAAGCCCCCCCCCCCCCCCCTACTATCCTCCAGTAATGTATTTTGACGCACATCTATTTTGACGCACCTTTCATTTTCTTCAAATATATGAAACTACACTATTTTATTTACAATATTCTAGCATTGCTGAGGTAGAATGGCATTAGAAGAATACATCTAGGCGGCCAAATGTAAAAAATCTGATTTTCTATGAATATTACGGCCCCTTTACTTACAAAGGTCATGTTTTTTACCAAAATTCTTAAGGTACTTTTTTGTCAATTAAAAAACAAGATTTTTGATAGACAAATTTTATTCCAGCTATAAAAGACTATATTTCCCTGCTACATTGGCATATGCTCTTGTGATCCACCTTCAAATCATATGATTGCTTTGATGCTTTACAAAAATTAATTTCATTTGATGTGGTGCTATGTCTTATATGAATTTATTCATAAACTTGAAAGTGACAAAATGTGTTAGCATATTTTCCCCAACTCGTTTACATAAGTGATATTAATAAACTGAACAAATTAGTTTTTATTGTTACTGCATGCTGTCTAAAGAACATTTTCATCCACAATTTGGGTACGTTTCTTAAAGTAAGTGAAAGGAATATCCACTCCAATTGCCCCACCCCCAAAACTAAAAAAACAAAATGGCCGCCATTTTCAGAATATCAGGTGTGATTTTTAAAGTAAGATCATATACTCGACAACAGTAATTCTTCTATTTTGTTGTATTCTAACATAGATAAGGTGCCTTCTCACCTTATACACAACCTGGTTTCCAAGATTTTATAAATAAGTTGTAAGAAAAATGGAATAAACATAGATGCGTCATTTCATATGACTCTCAAAAAATATTGTGCACCGAAGGGGTCTGTTTCCTTTTGAAATTTCCAAGAGCTTGGGCAATACAGAAAAAAAATTAATAGCAAGAACTGATGAACTATGTGTTCATTAGTAACATACACAGTGCAACTTAACCCGTCTCTACATGTATACTTCACAAGTGATAAAATAATGCTTAAGTGCGTCAAAACACATGCCTCTAGGATATCAATCATATCTATCACCATTTTTATAGTGGAATGGGACTTTTTTCCATCAAACCAGTGCCTGTGCAGGGTGTGCTAATTTTGAAATTTGGAGGAAAAAAACTTTTGAGTGTTACTGGGTCTGAAAATGCTTTCAGTGAGATGATCTACAGCAACAACATTTTTGAACAAATTGGCCCTCTTTTTATTTACAGTATTCACAATATCAAACATATATGGTCCTTTTTTGTTGGTAAGTATACAGCCCTTATTTCTTTTTCTTGATCAGTATACAGCCCTTTTTCTAGTCACTAATTCTAAAGGTATTTTTTAATCTTATGTTGTATCGAAGAGCTAGTGGGGATCCCTCTCATCTTAATTATGTACACTGTGCACACAGTTAGACACCGTAGATTTTGCATATTTAATCTCTGATATTAAACTGCATCCAAGAGTCAACTCTGGCTCAGTGGTTAGAGCATTTCATTTGTCCTGTACCGATACAAGCTGGGTTAGATTCCCAGCCAGGGCTCGGCAATGTTTAAAGCTGTACATTATATAGGTACATTTTGTGTTTCATGTCATAAGAACAGCTCCATCATATTTTTTTAACCTTATCGTACAAAGAATGGGCGAACCCTGAGTGCCATAGGGTTAAGACTGTCAAAATATTTAGGGTATTAAAATATGGCATATACATTTCAGGCCGTTTGATGCAAAAGCTAAAGATTGCAGTTGCTGTGGGTTGTTTAAAAAGTAAACCAGAAGGTGTCACTGGTAAAGAGTATGCACAGCAACTGTGTAATCAGTTCCAGAGAAGCCAGTTATTATGGAAACAAAGGTGTGAAAAGGCAGAAACTGAGAGCTTACATCTACAACAGCAGCTTGTCTTGCAACAGAATAGGGATGTGGAACATATGGAGACTGATCATGATGGTTTGTACTATGCAAGTCCCTTTTTCCACCAAAGTGATCTTTTATAAAACCATGTTTTGGTGTTTTTAAAGCATCTCATTCAAACAAGTAAGGCCAGAATTTTTTTTTTTAGTTGATATACAAACCCTTGTATCCTGTAATTTTCCGGAAAGTAGAAAAAAAATAATTTCTAAAATTATTTTTTATTTATCCGCAGACTCTAAAAAGTATTTGTTTCATTGATTTTTTATTTTATTTTGGAGGTCCTGTCTTGTGTTTTTTGGAGAGTGACACTGTTAAAAGTGATTGTCCTGTCCAGATTTTTTAGGAAAATGATGTAATATTTAAAGATTTAATACAGACTGTTGGTTTACCTTACCAGTTTTAATGTTTTTTCTGGAGATATTAAAAAAGCTCTGAAAATGATCAGTCCACTGTATGCATCCATACACCAAATTTTGGATTCCTACCTTAAATAATAAGGAGATATGCTCCTGACACGATAATTCTAGAAAATAGGTCATGGTCACCGTGACCCAAAACTTGGTACACTTTGCCATCCCAAGATGCAACAAAACACCAAATTTGGGATTCCTAGCTTTAGTAATATTGGAGATATGCTCCGGACATGATTATTCTAAAAACTAGGTCAAGGTCACAGTGACCCAAAAATGGTACACAACATATCACCATCCAAAGATGCCTCCATACACCAAATTTGGGATTCCTACCTCAAAGAATATAGAAGATATGCACCAGACTCGATGATGATTCTAGAAACTAGGTCAGAAGTCCAGGTCACAGTGACCCGAAAATGAGACAGGACACTCCTCTATCAAAAGATGCATTCATACACCAAATTTGTGATTCCTACCTCATATAATATAAGAAATATGCTCAGGACATGATTATTCTAAAAACTAGGTCAGAGGTCAAGTTTAAGTTCACAGTTACCTGTTAATAGAACATGACAATCCACCATCCCAAGATGCATATACACACCAAATTTGGGATTCCTATCTCAAATAATACAAGAGATATGCTCATGACATGATTATTCTAAAAACTAGGTCAGAGGTCAAGGTCACAGTGACCCAAAAATGGTATGTGACACTCTGCCATCCCAATATGCTTTCACACATCACATTTGGAATTTCTATCTCAAAGAATATAGGAGATATGTCCCAGACTTAATGCCAATTCTAAACAAGGTCAGAGGTCAAGACCAGGGTCACAGTAGCCCAAGGATGATATGTGACACTTCATCATCCCAAGATGCATGCACACACAAATTTGGGATTCCTACCTCAAATAATTTGAGAGATATGCTCTGGACATGAATATTCTAAAAATAAGTCAGAGGTCAAGGTCACAATGCCTGAAAATGGTACGCTACACTTTTTCATCCCAAGATGCAACCACACACCAGCTTTGGGATTCCTATCTCAAGTTATACAAGATATATGCTCCGGACACGATTATTCTAAAATCTAGGTCAGAGGTCATTCTAGTATGTAACATTCTGACAGTTTCAATAGGTTAGAATCAAAGTGGTGCCATCTATTGTTTATACAAGTTCACTCAATTTAGATCCAAACTCTTACATTTGACCTTTTGGTCTAGATTTTGATGTGACCTGAGATTTTGCTGAAATTAAACATTCTGAAAGTTTTTGAAGATTGGATGAAAACTATGCGGCCCTCTAAGGTTTCTATTAGATTTTACCTGATGACCCAGTTTTGACCTGCCATGGCCCAGTTTCAAACATGTATTATGACAAAATTTCATGAAGATTACATCAAAATTACCTTCAAGAGTTTTTTTAGAAAAATACAAACTTGTGCATATTTGTTTCATGTTTTTAAGGCTCAGGAAGTCCATTGTAAATCTGTGAAAAAGCCTTCTGCAAAAAAATGTCAGCTACTTTTTGTCTTCAAAAAAGCAAAGCTGTGCATATTAAATGTTCCATGTATTTCAGAGCGAGGAAGTCCATTGCTTTTCTAAAAAAAATGCTTTGTGTGCAAAAATTGTTTGATGTTAACCCTTAATGCGCCAATTGCAGCAAAAGTAGTCTGCTTTTCTTGTCTGCTGAAATGTTTAAGAAGCCTCTATGGCAAGCAGCGTGGACCCAGATCAGACTGCTCCTATAGGAGCAGTCTGTTCTGGGTCCACGCTGTTTGCTTTTATACTTAATTTGTCAGTAATGTTAGGCAATTATTTGCAGCAGACGACTTCAGCAGACAACATTTTCAGATGCATTTTCTTCTTGGTGCTTTAAGGGATAATAATTCATTTTAGAAGGACATGCTTGTAAACATTTTCTTGGCAAAGTTTTATCAGGCTCAAGTCTACAAAAATAAATATAAATAATTTTTGGTACATGCATATGAGCCAGCACATATTTAGGTATTTATTACATCAGTGAGCAGCTAAGGCTCAGTTGAGCCTGTGCATTTGTGCAGTCTCTCTAGAACCTTCACTTGTTCAAGCCAAAACTAAGGCCTCTAGCCCAACTAAATACCTGTATTAGCAAGTTTAAGAAATAATTTCATGTATGTGTCATAAGTACCAGGCCTCTCGTAAAGAGTCCCTAATTATGTCCCCCCAACCGAAGAGAGGGGGCCATATTGTTTTTGGTCCTGATCCTGTCGGTGTCAGGGTCCGCGTAGCTTGGTATCCCTGCATTATCTTCTGAACCAGTAGGTGGATTTTGACCAAAGTTTCATAGATACATTGTTGGGAGAGTGGAAAGAGTTGATTAGATCTTGATGACCTTGACCTTATTTTTAAGGTCACGCAGGTATTTTAAAATTTCCAAAATAGGGTTTACGTGTGTTATCTTCTGAATCAGTGGATGAATTTTGACCAAACTTTAGATACATTGTTCGGAGTGCAGGAAAAGTTGATTAGATTGGTGACCTTGATCTAATTTTCAAGGTCACCATCCTATAAAGACTATAAATCCATTTCTGCACACTATCTTCCAAACTAGCAGTTGAATTTTAACCAAACGTGCTTAGATATGTTGTTAGAAGGGGGTTAAGAGTTGGTTTTGGGTGACCTTGACCTTATTTTCCAGGTCACGC
This sequence comes from Loripinus fragilis, assembly GCA_964019695.1. NCBI lineage: Eukaryota > Metazoa > Mollusca > Bivalvia > Lucinida > Lucinidae > Loripinus > Loripinus fragilis. The sequence continues at coordinate 16,733,807 of OZ026517.1, read as the reverse complement.
CAGTACTTTTAAATGTTAAATTTCGACCAAAATGGGGTTTCCGCACATTATAACTTGAACCGAAAAATGGATTCTGGCCAATCTCTATATATTGTTTTCTTCCTTGACCTAATTGTCAAGGTCACCATCCTATAAAGACTGTAAAAATCAGTCTTTTTGGCACACTATCTTCTGAACCAGTGGATGGATTTTGTAAGAGTTGTTTGGATTTTAGTGACCTTGACCTTATTTTCAAGGTCACACCAGCATTTTAAAATATCAAATTTTCACCAAAATAGGGTTTCTGTATAATGTTTCTTGAATTGAAAAATGGGTTCTAGCTAAACTTTATGTATTGTATTATTGAAGAATGAAGAGTGATAATATTTTGATGACCTTAGCCTAACTTTTATGGTCACCATCCTTTAAAAAACTGTAAAAAACAGCCTTTTCTGAGCTCTATCTTCTGAACTAGTGGGTGGATTTCCACTAAACTTGCATACATTGTTTGGAGACAGAAAAGAGTTAATTAGATTTTGATGACCTTGACCTTAAGTTCAATGTCACCACAGCACTTGTAATTTCAAATTTTGACCAAAATCGTGTTTGTGCATGCTCTCCCTTGAAAGATGAATTTCAGCCATTCTTTATATATTGTATCATCGTGACACAATAAGAGCGGATTATAATTTTAGTAATCATGCTTGCCGACTAAATTTGTGGTTGGGGGGATATGGTTTTCCTCTGAAAACACTGCCTTAATTGAAATTAAGTTTGTTATTTCTCAACCAAAACATATGTTGTGGGTGCTCAAAAGAAATGTCTCAATGAGACATTTCTTTTGAGCACCCAAAACATATATTAATTCTGACGGGTTAGAAAGTATTGATAATTTAATACTAAAAAAATATGATCTCATGAGCTGGTCCATATTTCACATATTTCAGGCTCAGAGAGTGAATTATTTCCCACTCCACCATCCTCTGGTAGTCATGGTGACCAGAATGTTCTCGTACATAGTCCATGTGATGTCGTCAATTACAGTCTGTCCAGACATACAGTATTTCTACATCATGTGATCTCACTTGAGACTGGTTCTAAACAGTTACAGTCTAAAAAACTAGATAATGTCATCAAGAAAAGTATTGAACACAGTCTGAATGGCATAAAGAAGCATATTGGTGGAACAGACATCTCAAACAAACTGCAGATTCAGTGCATGCGAACGATAGACAAGTTGTACTCTAGTTGCGATATTAAATTAAGACAGAACATTTTTGAGACTGTAAGGATATCTGCAGAAAAGCTAATCAGCAGAATCACAGCATCAGAAGAATACAGATCCCAGGTATTTTAACAACTTTAAAGGTGTTCAGCCAGGTGAAATGTTCAAAATATGAAACTTGGCCTCAAGGTCACTTTTCTCATGCTTAACTCAACTGAGCATGAAATTTATCCTGCTCATAAATGTTAAAATGCCAACAATTTTAACATTTATTAGCAAGATAAATGGACAATACGAGAGTTTTTAAGCAATATATATCTTTATTTTTCAGCATTTTAGTTTTTATGAGCAGTTGAAATTCTATGCTCAGTTGAATTGAGCATAAAAAAAGTTTTATAACCTTGAGGCCTGTGCTATATCGCACAGGTTTCATATTTTGTACATTACATGCTATTGTGACAGCAAAATATTACTATCGCATGTATTAACAGCACTTTATTTTAGCTCACCTGAGCTAAAGGCTCATGGGTGAGCTAATAGTATACCAATCACTCTGTCATATGTCTGTCAGCATTTTCAAACATCTCTGAAACCACTGGGCCAATTGAACTCAAATTTCATATGGAGACTTCTTTCCATCAGGAAATGAAAGTTTGTTCAAGTAGTCCCGGTCACATGACATGATCAAGATGGCTACCACGCCCATATATGGTAAAAATCCTCTCCAGAACAGGAAGACAAACTGTTTGCAAAGGCTATCAGCAGACAACACTGGCAGGTAAAGAGGTAACCCTTTATATATAGTACTATAAAGCTTTTGGGTCACTGTAAAGGCGGCAACTTTAATATTCATATCTGGGCATGGTTCGATTTTGGCTTGGTTTTTATTGCGTCCCTGGGACCCAGGGCATCAACAAAAGTTGAGTCCAATGTAAATTTTACTGAGTCCCAGAAAATTTCCCAACCTATTTTTCTTTGCAATGATAAACACAAAAAGGTTAGCTAAAACTATCAATTAACTTAAATCTCAAACATTTTCAGTTTACACTAAGTGATTGACGATCAATTAAATAGGCAAGATAGAAGCAGATTTAGCAATGATGGAGTCTTTGAATATTAAACTTTTTCGCTTTTAAAAAGTCTTAACTTGACGCTCTAGACCAAGATTATTTTACTTGTGCCTGTTGAAAATCCCTGAACCTGTCCGTGAACGCATTTTTGAACAGATAAAACATGGAATTGTGATAGTATTGGCTTCAGAATTCACTTTATTAAGTTATTTAAATGTTTATAGTGTGATTCCTTGAGGCAAACGCCATTTTTACCCAGCAAATTTATTTTGGGAAAACCGTAAATCATTATTTATAGCTGAGCCTCGTTCTGATTTCAACCGTTGCTATGAACAACGGATCTCGGAAAACCACAACTGAATACTATTTATAGCAGTCTCTTTGTGATTTTGAAGCGTTGCAAAGTACAAAAGACCGATATTCAAGGGTTTTAACTCGCTTCACTATTGAGCTGGCTTAAATAATTTGAAAGTTGACTGCTTTTGATCTTGCGTTCCATGGACGCAAGCTACTTGTTTTTTTTTGCGTACCAACGATTTTGCGTATTTAGATATTATTACGGCGTAAACGCGAACACTGTATTTATAATTGGTAAAGTGTTAATAAGTTGTAACGTGCGTGCATTTCGTGAAGATCCTGACCGTATATACACTGAACTCTCTTTTATTAACCCTTAAAGCACATATCACAAAAAGTTGTATGCTTTTATCGTCTGCTGAAATATTTGAAGCGTCTCTGACAAAGAGTGTAGATCCAGATCAGACTGCTCCTGTAAGAGCAGTCTGATCTGGGTCCACATTGTTTGCCTCTATACTTATGTTAACCAATAAACAGACATTTTCGGATGTAGTTATTTTGCTGGCATTTTAAGGGTAAAATCATGTTTTGGTATTTACCGTGGTCTTATGGAGCAAGATGATACAATTACTTTTGAATAAAACCACACTTCTTTTCAGCTTTACCTATGTCTAAGGTAGATCAGTCCTGAGGTTCCGCCTTTACATTGACCCAATAACCTTATAATATGTACTAGCAACTCCTAAAGGAGTACTTTGGCAAACAGACAGTGAAGACCCAGATGAAATCCTGCATGATTGGCATTTCATCAGGGTCTGCACTGATTGCAAAGACAAAAGAGGGGGGGATCTTCTGAGAAAGAAATACAATATTATTTGGAAATCATAGCCTGTGACCCCTCAGTATATACAACGGACTATCCCAAGTTTATTGTATCAAACCAGAAGGAACAATCCATAAGTGCATAAATGGTTAACCCTTAAAGCGCCAAGAAAAAAAATGCATCTGAAAATGTCGTCTGCTGAAGTCATCTGCTGCAAAATTTGCCTAGCATTACTGACGAATTAAGTATAGAAGCAAACAGTGTGGACCCAGAACAGACTGCTCCTATAGGAGCAGTCTGATCTGGGTCCACACTATTTGCCATAGAGGCTTCTTAAACATTTCAGCAGATGAGAAAAGCAGACGACTTTTGTTGCAATTGGCGCGTTAAGGGTTAATGCTGTGTTTATATAAATTTCAGACACAAGTCAAACATACAGAGCTTCTACAAGAACTATCCAGGTGCAAAGACATCAATATACCAATCATAGAAGCTACAACTGAAAGTATTCTGACATTCTCGGATCATCTACGTTCAGTGACCGGTCAGATCAGACGGGAAAAAAACATAGATCCCTACTACTTCTGTAATATTTTCTACATTATAAACTCATTAGAGCAGTGCTTACAATCAAAGGGGATAGACAGATTATCAAAGGAACTTGCAGATAAAATTCAGTCACGGTTGGATGATAGTTTACTGCATTTGACAGTTAAATTTCCACTTTTTGCTCATGCAGTTTGGAGATTGACTGAAAAGCTTAACTTATAAAAGTATATTTTCTTTTTTCTCATGCTGTTTGGAGCTTGCCTTTAAAACTTAACTTATAGAAGTAAATTTCCACTTTTTGTTTATGCTGTTAAGAGATATCAATATCTTATCTTATAGAAGTAACTCTTTTGGGTCCATACTGTTTGCAATATAGGCTATCTAAAAACATAAGCAGACAAAAAGAGCAAACAACAAAAGTCATGACTGGCTGGCTAACGGTGAAAAGACAAACATTAGGTCGTGGATTCTCTGAATTTGCATGCTTCCAACAATGAAATCATGTATGAATATTAACTCTTTGCCCCCTGGGAAATTTTTCCCCACTTTTTTGTCGTCTGCTGATTTATTCAAAATCAACTTTTCCTAAATATTCTATCAAGAATACTATTAGAATGTCAAAGAGTTTGGATACAGATCAAATGTCGGGCCTGAACTGGATCTAAACTGTTTGCAATCACTATCAGTAGATGCCACTAGCATGTAAAGAGTTTAGAACATCCCGGCATATGTTAGTGGATTACATGGTAATAGTTGAAAATAAACAAAATACATACATCTTGAACTTTTATTTTACAGTCTTTGTACGAGAAAATAAATATAAATGTAAAAAATAAAAATATAAAATTACAAATAATTGAGACTGATGATATTTCCATATACCTTAACCCTTTACTCCATAATAACCCCTTTTGACGGATCATGTATTTGAAAATATTATGGAAAATACAGCATTTGCCTCTTTGGAGCAAATGCTACATTTTCCATATTTTCAGAAGTTTTCAAAACTTTACTTAATTTTTTTTTCAATGTTGTCTAAAAATAGAAAATGATGTCATGATCTAAAATTAGCCAATGGAGTAAAGGGTTAAACTGGACCACATCAAAACGGCATGGAGTGTTGGGAGGCAAAATTTTCCCAACCGTGTTGAACTAAATCAAAATGCCCTTTAGAAGCTGCTTTCCTCTTCAATGTTTGCTATCTTCCAGCAAGTTTGTGGTGTTTGCTATTCTTTTGTAGTGTACTCACATGAGTTTAGCACGAAAAAACTTGACTGTTATATGAGCCGTGACATGAGATTTCCAAAAATGTGGTATGTGCGACCAGCAAAGACTCAGACCACCCTGCGCATACGTACAGTCTGATCAGAGCCTTTGGTACCGCTAGTCCCCTTGAAAAGTCTTATCCTGTGACGGTTAAGCTATAGACTGAACAGCATTTGGAGTTTCTAAGCTTAAAAGGAGGCTGCACAGGCTGGTTTGAGTCTGTTCATGTCAAAATGCCACATTGTTGTAAATCACATGTCGCGGTTCATATGCAAACAACTAGTTTGCAGACCAACCTGTGCATATGGGCAGTCTGATCAGCCCCTATGTTATTTGATTATTTGCTTCCTTCCAGTTAGTCTCTGAAGCTTAGAAAATATATTTGAGTATAACTTTGTCGCAAACCCCAAAAATGACATGGTATAAAGCAAAACATATTGATATGCATACAATTTCAACATTCTTGAACTTCATGTATTATGACAAGACTTTACAATTTTAAAATTATGATACAAATGTACTAAAACTATACACAAAACAAAAATACAAAGTAGAAAATGAGAATCATGATGAAATGGTACCATCTTAACCATTTATCTCATAGAGAACCCTTTTAGCCCTTTTGCAAACAGAGTAAACCCAGATCAGGCAGCTCTTATAAGAGCTGCCTGATCATGGCCTACTCTGTTTGCTTATGGAAATATGATATATCTGATCCTACGCTAGTGGACCTGACGAGTAATTTCTTTGTTCTAAGTACAAACGTAAAGTTTAATTATATAATTGTTCATAGTGGGTGCAGCTTAGCATGAATATTCATGAAGGAGAAGGTTTAGAGTTGTAGCAGATCATGTTTACTTAATACCGTCTGACGCTAATGACCCACAAGGGTTGATGCGTCGTTAAGCACCAAACAAACAAACAAATAGGACAGTGTAGCTAGCCTGAGTCACATTTTACTTTTCAATATTGACATTTAAATTAGCTCAATCAATCAAAAATTTCAAAATCCATGACCTTGACATCAAGGTCACAACTCAAGGTCACTGACCTGGATGGGGATGGTACAGACCAAAATATATGTTACTAAAAATATTAACTGAAAGCATTAGATTTCTAAGTTTGTTGTGACCATGGCTAGCTGGTCACTGATGTGGGTCCAGATGGTTCAAAATGAAACTTTAGACTGTCATCTAACATCAGTTCAGCAAAAAACTTATTGGCTTGAATATAAGGAGGTAAAACCATTTTAAAAAAAATAATTAGACCAAATTATTTAGTTCATGACCTTGAGCTTAATGTCATTTATTTGGTTCATGTTGGTACAACATAAAACACAGACAAGTATCTTATATAATTGCATAGGTGAAAGTTTTCAGGATTATTTCTGAATTCAGGATTTTGAGGCCGACTTTCCATAGAAAGTCGGCCTCTAAATCCTTTTTCCATAGAAAGTCAGCCTCAAAATCCTGAATTAAGCAGATTCTAATAGCTTCTCTAATTTATATTCAGTTTATCTATAGACAATTGATCATTTAAACATAAAATTGTTTTGTTTGATTTGATTCTTTACATCCCATCAACAATCTTTCAGTTATGTAGGGACGTGTCTTCCTGGGTTGAACCAGTACTAAGCTAGGATTAATGGGTCTTGCTCAAGGACACAACGCAATGACGCCGGCGAAAAGTGAAATTGTGGATATTTGTAGGCATACTGCAAGCTTTAAGATTTGATTTTAAAAAGTTCAGGATTTTGGAAATTTTGAACTTTCACCCATGTAATTGTTCGATTGAGAGATTCATGAGAGCCAGCTCATAAGATTTTGGTACTTTTCACATACATGTAAAGTCACCCTTAAAACATGCATGCACAGCTATCTAGTGGGGCTAGAGGTCTTAAGTAGGATCTGAGACTACCTCTACTTCCATGAAAGGAGCGAAGGCTGATGAGACAAACTCAGTGTAGATGTGCAGGTTTGTCTGAGCCCTTGCTACTCACCAATGTGATAAGAACAAAATCGCAGGTACTAGCCCATAGTATTCTTAAAAAAAAACTAATAAATGCAGAAGCTTTTAACCAGAAACCCTTTGTATTTTGATGGATTTCCCATACATATGATACAATAAGTTTGGGACTGCCCATTGTGTACTGTAAATTAGGAAATTTTTGCGAGGATTTTATAATCACGAATAGCATTAAAAGACATATTTGCGACATTTAAAATTCGCGACTAAGAAATGATTTACCTATATCAGTAAGCAACAGAGTGATTTCGTCTGGATTTTATTTTCACAAAACTTCGCATATTCAAAGACTGCAAAAATGAAACCCTAGCGAAAATTTCAAAATTTACAGTACTTAAAGGGGTCACAGGTAAAAATTTCTAAATTATCAGGTATTTCTGTCCCTGAAGGTTGTTTTAAATTTTGGCAAACAGTGCAGACCCTGATGAAATTCAGCGTAATGCTGCATTTCATCTGGGTCTTCACTGTTTACCAAAGTACCCGTTTAGGGGTTTCCAGTATACAAAGAGCTGACACAAAATAATAAAAGTAAAAGATAAAAATATATCAAATATACGTCAACATCCTGATAAGGATCCAAATTGTCTGCAATTCAGTTTGCCAATGACAGCAATCAACAGATATTGGATCACTTCTCTTCCCATGATTTTTGTGTTAGTTTATGGTATTAATTGGGCTAATAGATTTGACATAAACATTTTCACTGGCAGGATCTTGCTGTCAGATCTAGGATGGGTCCATCTATGAAACTTTTAAAAAGTGAAATCATAAATGGTACATTAAAAATCGTTTTTATCGCTATAATTGCATTAAAACATGATTAATACTATCTAGATCTGATACAATGAGAACATAGGTCCAGTTAAGGAAAATTTTTAGTGTAAAATTACGCACTCTTATCTGGAGGCCTGATGACAGTATAGAACCAGACAAGATCATGCCACAAACTGCAACATCTTGTCAGGCTCTGTACTGTTTGCTGCTGTAATATAACAATCTTAAGGGACAGGAATAAAATTTATCACATGACACTGTGTCTGGGAAATTGGGAATGATGTAAACCTGCTGTATTAAAATCGATAAACCACTAGTGGTTATTCAGACAGCCCCACATACAATTAACCCTTAGCTTGCCAATTTTTGGGGGTACTGAAAATGTTATCAGCTTATTGCATCTGCTACATATATTCAGATGAGATGTATTCCAGACTACTCTTGTCATGGCAGCAAACACAATGAACCCTGATCAGACTGCTCCCTTAGGAGCAGTCTGATCTGGGTCCATATTGTTTGCATTTTAATTATCAAAGAATGACAGCAGACGACAGTGACCTAAAATATTAAGGAATACTGATTTGTGAATTTAGGGCTTTTGAAATTTATGAACACAGTAATACAATTAAAAACAATTATGTATCGTCAATGAAATCTATACTTTCTAGCTGGTTTCAGATTTATAAAAGTCTTTTTCATCTCTTCGCTGTCATCTTTTTTGATTTCTGTAAATTTCTGACCTTTGGTATTCACAACTTGGTTGTCAAGGTAACGAACAAGTTTCTTTGATTCCTAAAAGAAATAAGAATTTAAGAGTCAACACTAAAGCTCTGCAGCGGCAAACCATTGTGTGAAAACTTAATTTTCTGGGTAAATGTTCTTTTGTTGTCGTTTAGTTTGAGGTTTTACATCCCAGTCAACAGCTATGGTCATTTTGAGGCGTCAATTCACCTGGGTAATCTTGACAAAACATTTAACCAGTACTCCATGCACATACTTTCGCTTCTATCTGAAAACAACCCTTCTTGAATTAGCGGGCAGAAGAGAATGACCCTAGAAATTATTACACGATCAATCTCCAAGAAAGTATGGGACCAGACCAGGATCTTACTTGCAACCCCTGGATCTCCAGTCGGGTGAGTCTGACTGCACTGACCAGACAGCACATGAAAATACAAGCTGATCTGAGTGTCTCCACTGATTAAGAATCAGGGTTGAATGCACAAACAGTGGGGACAGCTGATCAGCCTATACATATGTAATGTGTGATCAATAAAATGCTTCCCAGATAATTTTGAAAAAAAAAAACTCTCACAAAAATGCTGCTAATAAAATCCATTTGTCCCATGTGAACGCATCCATGGCTAAAAAAGGAATGAGAGACTCCTAAACGAAATGTATCAAAATGCTAATTTCAGGATGTGAAACCAACACAGGAAACAGCTGGGACAGCTTTTGTGTTTGTTATGAAATATACACTCAGGAGCTCCGCTCCCTCGTATATATTTAATAACCAACACAAAACATTGAATAACCTATACTTAGGCAAAAGTCAGTATTATCAACTTGGTGTTCTGTTGACCCCAGACATATCCTCATATGAAAACAGAGTAGAGCCTGATCAGAAACCAGCTGATGCACTGTTTTCCACTCAGCCTGTGAATCCATGATAATAAATGAAATGGAATTAGCATTTATTTGTCAATCTTTTATACACCTCAAGTCAATTTGCTTAACTCTTTGCCTACTGGGTATTTTTACATACTTTTTGTCGTCTGATTTTTTTCAAAACCAACTTTTCCAAAAATTCTTTCCGGAATACTATCAGAGTGTCGACACAAACAGGAATACTATCAGAGTGTCAAACAGGTTGGATCCAGATCAGGCCCAACATTGTCGGGCCTGATCTGGGTCCAACCTGTTTGCAAATGTTATCAGCAATTGACACTAGTAGGCAGAGTTCATATGAGTAGAGCGAACCAAAAATAAGGGAACCCTTGTGTTTTCCTGAAACTTGGTGTTGCACCTCAGGAGGAATGGCAGCAATTCCGAGAGCAGAAATACGCCATATCATCTTTAGTATGCCAGACAGGTGCCATGTGTGGGTTGCTGCATGTGGAGGTCACACCCGATATTGACTTTGACTCCATATCTTTTATGTGTTTTAGGTAAAATAAAAAATGAAATACAGGGGTTCCCTTCTTTTTGGTTGTGCTTATATTTATAGTAAATACATTTCCTGAAAATTTCAATGGCCGCTTATTTTATTTTTTAATGAAAAATTATAAATTCACAAACATATTCGGCACATGTATGAATCCTGTCTTACCGTTTTACGCGCAACTGGCTTGTGGTCCCTCTTGTCATCTTTCTCATCAATGTAAGCATATCTGAAATGCAAATAAGCAGGTTTAACTCTACAAATAGCAATCACGACTGCAGCAAACAACTATACACGACATCAAAAGTTAAGCACCACCTATATTTTTGCTGAAACAATTTTCAAACTACCGTGAAGAAATTTTATTGAACACGGAAAATCTTTATTTGTTGTGAAACTCTGCATAAATATTTGAATGTAAATTTAAAAAATACATATGATATTCGGATTTTGTTACAAAATCAGGAGTTTTCAGGACTTATCAAAATTTCTCGCTATCCCCCTGGAATCTTCATGAAGTAACGCCCAACATCTTGAAACAAACTTTGAGCCTTTTTTACACACAATTTTCAAGGTTTATTCATGTACACAAACTTTCAATGAAAAGAAGTTGACCCCTATGTGCTTTTTGCTGAACTCACCATCACATACTTTGGCAAAATAGCATGACTGTTTTACTATCTCATCGCTATATACTGCATAAATTTATCTTTATTTATAAGGTTTATTTACATCACATAACCTTGCTATGAAAAATTTAGCTACGAGGTTAGTGCTGTTTAACTTTTGACACTGTGTAAAGTTCAAATTTGGGGACAAATTAGGCTTGATATAATATCATGCTGCATATTACATACGTTTAGATAAACAATTTTTAAGCGTAAAACTGTGAATATTTTCTTATCAGTTTTGACATGTTTTGGGTGCTCAAAAGAAACCTCTGATTGAGACCGTACTTTTGAGTACCCTCAGCATATGTTTTGGTTAAGAAATAAGAAATTATTTTTTCGGTCGCACTCTTAACTAAAGGCCTGATATTATAATATGGGCCTCGATGCCAGAAAACCCGACTTTGTTGCATGCAAACAACAAAGGTTTTGACCAGCCTGAGCATCTGTACAGTCTGATCAGTACCTTTGAAATTTGTTTCCTTCAACGTATGATATCTAACTTGCTTCAGGCTCATATATAGTTTTAAATTTCCTACCTAGTCTCTGATGCTGAGCAGGCTGGATTGGGTCTTACTTTGTTGGAAACCCCAAAGATATGGCCCATATCTATGTGGCACTTTATTATCAAGATGTACCACAGGTTTAAATAAACAACATTTTTCAGCATAAAATTGTCTTTATATTTCTTACCCATGATTTTAAGCATATGTTTTTGGTGTTCAAAAGAACTGTCTCATTGAGACGGTTCTTTTGAGTACCCACAACATATGTTTTGGTTGAGAAATAAGATAATTATTTTTCTGTTACACACTCTTAACTAAAGTCCTGATGTACAATTGACTTAATTGTTTGCTGAACATCTTAGTTTGCATAATGCAGTGCTGTGGAAATACCATCCCTAACTTGTCCGACCTGGTTCCATTTCATTCAGGACAAGTTCAAAATTTTGATTTACTTGTCCTTGGATGAGTACAAATGTATAAAGTTAATACAATTCTGTATTTCATATTTAGATTAATTATTACAAGTTCACATGTTGCATTGAAAACACTGTGGATCCTGAAGAAGCCAGCTAATCTGGATCTACACTGTTTACAAGAGAGTTGATATCTGGTTTCATACTGTTTTCAAAAGAGTAAGCACAGAATGGTCAAAGCTAATCTGTTCTTTGGGACAAGTAAAATTTTCTTTGGACATGTACATTATGGCCATTTACTCATCCTTGGACAAGTAGAAATTTTACTATACTCAGAAAAACAATTGAACGATATTCAAATTCGTTAGACTATATTACATTTGAGAAAATAATTTCCAAACAAAGTTTTTTTTTATCTGATAGAACTACGAATATGCAATTCAGCAAAATGCAAAATAAAATTAAGGGTTATTGGTTACAATACAGTGCCACACCAAATGTACCAACCCTCTTTACCCAAAGTTCACAAGCCAAAAATTTAAAGTTTATATTTTTTGAAGCAACCTTTACCTGTTCATTGCATATGTTCTAATGCCGACCACAGACAAGTGATCACACCCATTTGTCAGTAATTGCACCTAATAACATGACAACTTCTTCAACAAAAATGCACAGATATGGCATACTCAAGCCAATATGACAACAAATTGGAAGCAAAACACTGACAACTACAAAATTAGGTGTCAGATTTTTGACTGAGAGCCAGCAATGATTTTGGAGCCAGTCATCATGGAATACGAACGATAAAAATGGGTATCATTCATTTTTGAATGTTTGTGACTTTTCAGTATAGAGGGTTGCACCATTTGGACATGTACTGTACTTTAATCATTGAAACATGACTTAAATCAAACATTCATTTTCATAACATATATCTGGAACTATGAGATGCATGCATAATTAGTTAAGTTTTTATTGTATTGAATGTTAGAGATGGAACTGAATCACAATATCCTTCAATTGTTTTTCTGAGTATATTTCCACATCCCTGCATAATGTGTCGTTGTGACGCAAAGATCAACAAATATTATGTGGGTCTTCTGATACGTTAAAATCAGGTAAGCAATCGCTGCCCTTTGGGCTACTTGATCGGTCATTGTTGTTTTAATGTGATCGGGTGAGACTCAAACCTCGGACCTCTTGATCTCAAGTTGTGCACCATACCTCTGAGCTTCTGCTCTCCATAAAATCTTTTAATCTTAGAAAACAGTATAGACTCTGATGAATGCTGCATTGAACCACATTCATCTCTGTCTTCTATATTGCCAAAGTACCTGTTAACAAGTTTCTGGTATAAAAAAGGTAAGCTCTCATCCAATGTGAAGTAAGGTGGCTTTTAACCCTTTGAAGACTGGAAACCCCTAAATGGGTTCTTTGACAAACAGTGAAGAACCAGATGAAATCATGCGGCATTTCATCAGGGTCTACACTGTTTGAAACAGACAAAGTTGATCTTCAGAGAAAGAAATACAATATTTTTTTTGAAATTATAACCTCTGACCCCTCAATATATATAATGGACCATCCTGACATTATTGTATGCAGCTTTATGGAAACTGTCACTGGTCTGAAAAGGGGTAAGAGAAGTTTCTTACCTTGCCACTAACATTTCTTTGGCTTTTTTGTCATCACCTGGACCATACTGTTTCTTGGGTCCTCTAAATCGCGGCTGAAAACAAAAGGTAACAAGATTCTTTCAGACATGCTGATTTCACAGGCTGTCATTTCTGTCAGCAATTATTTCATATACATGTAATTAACTCTTCTCCACCAGTGGTGACTTCTGTTGCTGCTGATAACCTTTTCAAACAATTTGGACCCTTGATCTGGATCAAAACTATTTCACACTGGGATTCCATTCCTTAAATGATATTTTTCAAAAAGTTAATTTCTAGAAAAATCTGCAGAGGTCAAAAAAGGCTCAATTAGCCTATACCGCTCACCTGAGCTGATGGCCTCATGGTTTCATAAGGGTTGTTTAGTTTTTAGCTCACCTGAGCCCAAGGCACATATGGGATTAAATAATATAACAATGACTCTGGCTTCTTTCCATCGTCTGTACATCCATCCGTGAACATTTTCAAACATCCTCTTCTCTAAAACCACTGGACCATTAGAACTAGCTAATTTCAAATGGAGATTCCTTAGGATAGGGGAATGAAAGTTTGTTCAAATGGTCTTCGTCACATGATCAAGATGGTAACCATGTTCATATATGGTAGAAAACTTTTTAAAATCTTCTCCAGAACCAGAAGGCCTATGGCCTTGGTAAGTAATATTGGTGGTGTAAGGCTGACCAAGATTTTCTAATGATGATCTAACATTGACCTTGACCTACTTAATGACAAGGTCAAATTTAATTCCTAATAATGGGGAAAAATTGAAAATGATTTTTTGAAAACTGTTGAAGCCAAATTCATTATACACACTAGATTTGTTTAACTGAATGAGACAATGATTATAAATAAGTCCCAAAGGTCAAGGTCGACATTTGAAACTTTAGCCAAGGTTGCTCATATTGCATTCCCTTTAATTTATTTTTCTCAAAAACAATATTGTTATAAAATTTGCTACCTACTTTTTTCAAAAGTAGGTCAAAGGTCAAGGTCAAAGTCATATAGTTTGAATGTGTTTAAAAAGGTATTTGCACAAGGTAAGCATGTGTGAAATATCATGTCTCTAGCTTTGGTAGTTCAAAATTTACGGCCGATTGTATATAGTTTGTAACTATTATCGATTTATAACAAAATTAGGTCAAAGGTCATGTATTTTGGTATTTATACTGACGGACTTTAAAAACGAAACACTTGGATAAGTTTTAATTTATATCTCGAACAAGAGGGCAGAACAAAAATTTTGACTGTATGATAAAGAGTATTCATTTGTAAGTAAAACATGGAAAACTTGTCCAACTAAGATGAACTTAATGCATTAAAATGTAAATGTTTGAGATAGGGTTGAACTGTTTCATGTGACCAAATATTATGAATGAAAGATTCCCTACTTCTTTAAATCAAGAAGCACGAGAAGCATCAAATTTGTATCATGGATTTGTTAGTTATCGAGGAATCCCTCTCATATTGATTGGCAGGTCTGCGATACAGCGTATTTGCGTATATGACGTTTATCTGGGTGTACCCTTTCATTCAATAGCTTAAAATCTCCTCTACTTAAGAAATGTTTAAATGGCTTAATTCCTACGAAGCAAGTTTAGTTGTACAATTAAAATTAGAGTTTTTGCTGAAAAAGCCAGCTTAGGTTGACATCATCGAAGCAAATGAATTTTACATACAACTGTATTTTGAAAGATATAAAGGGAAGTTAGTGCTGCGTTCTTAAAGTCTGTCAGTATATGAAGTTATTTCCACAAGGTAAACACATGTAAAACAAAAAGTCTCTGGGTTAAGCAGTACAAAAGTTAAGACCAATGTCCTAGTTTGTAATTATTATCTATTTCCAAAAGTAGGCCGAGGTCATATATTTTGGTATGTTACATGTGAAATATCAACTTCCAGACTGTTCAAGTTTGTTGCAGGTACACACATATACTGGCATGAACAGGGACCAAAAACAATAAGCTTTCTATTTTCTATACACGATAGGTGTAAATATCTTGTGGATACTATACCGTATCTGCTGTAATTGCAGTTCCAGCTTCCTGCCTAAACAAAACAACTTGTGCTGCTTGCTCGACATTTCCCTCGGAGACAGCTAAACAATGTTCTAGTTCCCGCCTCAAGGTACCAGGAAACATTTCAACCAGGACCCGCATCTGCTCATCTGTATCATCTGAAGACTCGGAGGTACTCTGAAATTACACGTACGCTAAGGGTAAAAAAAACCCCAATCGTCCACTCGTAATTACGAGTGAAATCTAGAAAGGACAAGCAATTCTTCCCAAAGCACTGGTCCTGCACACTTGTCCTGCAGGACGAGTGTACAGAACGAGTGCTTTGAAAGAATTACTCTAGGAAATCGTATTACATATTACTCACTTTTGTTCTTTATTGCATATGCTTTTAAAGGACATGTGCATGTGTTTGCAGGACTAGTGAAAGTTGTAAGTCACTCGTCCTGCAGGACAAGTGCAGTATTTAAATATTTTTGTCCCCTAGTAAGGTCATCCTTATGTTTGTTTGCAGTCACGCGACTGATTCACTCAAAACCCAAAAAATTTATGGCCGTTCGAACAAAATAATTACAACTGTGATAACATTTATTGAGATCCGCTAATCTGATTGGTCAAGAACGGTCATCTGATCGCATTGACCTGCATTTCATTTTCCAATGAACCCGGTCCGTATTCATGAGGGGGCGGGGCCATGCACGACAGAACTACTTTTGTGATACTGTGCAATGCTTAAATGAAGAGAAATGGACAGCCTGCAACTACTGACACTTTACCTTGCACCTACACCTACATTTTCAGGTAGAAAAGCAAAGATTAACTTACATACGACTCCTAAATGAACAGTAGTCATACCGATCAGCTGTCTGCTGCCATGCGCGGTTCAAGAAATTTTCGTCATGGTGGGGGGGGGGGGGGGGGGGGGGGAGTCCACATCAATTTGACAAAAAAAAAAATAACTCTGACAGCGTTGTTTGTTTGTTTTTTGCTTTTTTCGTGTTCCTCGGCTTATTTTACAGAGGTCAAACGGTTAATTTCTAAGAGAAATATCATTTTTCAAGGTTCCGGAGGGGGTCCAAATTTTTCCAGGGGGGGGGGGGTCCGGACCCCCTGCCCCCTCCCCTCTGGATCCGCACTTCGCTGCGATCTATCTAGTTTCCCAGTCCGCAAAATGATGCGATCGCCTCTTGGCTTGCACATGTGCTCGTTTTCCTGCAACTTCGTTGTATGTTTTTAGTCAAGCCCCGCAATAAAATCGTTTCTTGAACTTACTGCATGACTGTTGCCTGGTTTATCCAACATCCTTTGCAATTCGTCTTTGCATTCTTCAATCACTCAATAAAGATAGCTCAATTTATTTTTGCTGGGGGTCATTTCTTTTCCTTTCCAAGCCATTTTGACAGATGATGCTTTTCGTCACCAATGTAAATGAATGACGTCATATCCGATGACGTAACTATCGTACACATTCTAATGAATTTTTCGGTTGTCACTAGGTAAAGACGAGATTCTAGTCTCTAAAATGTAGTTGTTTATTTTCAATTGGAGAACGGCCGCCATTTTGATTTTGAACGTCGCGATCGTTACGTCTACATACGCATGTCATAGTCTAAATGCGCGAAACAAATTATTAGCTGGAAACGTATTTTTTTAAGGAAAACATAATTAAAAATACTGAATAAGAATGAATAAAGAAGAAGTTGTAATTATAAGAATTGAAAGTAATTTTTCTGCGTTTCACTGAGGTATGAAATGTCGTTTAAATTACATCTAATTTTAGCATGAAAACCTTCGGTTTTCATGCAAATTAGATGTAATTTTCCCGACATTTCATACCTCAGTGAAACGCAGAAAAATAACTTTCAATTCTTAAATAAATTCTTTTATTCTAATTTTAAACATTTTTCATTAATGACTTTTTAAGGAATAATTGGGGAAAAAAAGAAATACCTACCTACCTACCCACCTAGAAAATTATGAGTAGGGTGGCAGCAAACAAATTTATTTTTAAAGATGGCCTAATGTCAAACTATATTAACCATTTGTATTCTGACAGATTTTCCCATACATATTGATACAGTAGGTACAGGATTGCCCATTTTGTATTTTAAGAGGTCACAGGTAGAAGCTTCTGAATTATGATGTATTTCTGTCCCTGAAAGTTGTTTTAATCTTTAATAGCAAACAGTGCAGACCCTGTTGAAATGCAGTATAATGCTGCATTTCATCTGGATCATCAATGTTTGACAATGTAACGGTATACATGTATCCTTAACATACTTGCTGTCTCCTGAAATTTGTCAGAGTAAGTCCATTATTTTTTCCTCAATGTAGATACTGACTAATTAAACAATGAAAAAGAACTGGTACTTTGGAAACACTGAGTAATACATGGTTTTTAACAGCTAAAAAGTTTTATTAACTATACAGTAAAACCTGTGTAAAACAGCCACTCAAAAATAGACAAAATAAAGATCTTAATGACAAATGGGTGCTTAATGCAGGTCAAAAGTATTGCAGAATGCTCCCCTTGGAGCATTCTGCAATACTTTTGACCTGCATTAAGCGATAATTCGTCTTGAAAGCCAATTTGTGGTCTATTTGAGAGTGGTCATTTTACACAGGTTTTACTGTACTAGAAAAAGTAACATTCTGCCCAGTTTGTTGCAAGCGAGATGTTATGAAAGGTTTGCTCTAAAATGACAATAAAAAAATCTTATTTTTGCACTATGGTGATAGGAAAATGTTGCACTTAGATGGCAGGATATTTTTAGCATATAACTGCATATATGACAGGAACTATTTTTGCACTACAATGGTAAATGTTCTAAAATTTCCAACACTTTTCTCTTTCTGTTCTAGAACTTTCTGTTCTAAAATAAAATGTTGGTTATCAAGGCTGAAACTCACAAAAAGTTTTTTAGAATAGCAAACAGGGATGACCTTGATCTGATCAGAAGTAGCCTGATCTGGGTCTGCACTGTTTGTCTATGCCTTTGAGGCAGGCAATTAATGTTTGAAATTTTAGAACATTTAGTAAAGGTAGGAGGGAAGTATTTGCATTATGGTGAAACACTTGCACTAAGGTTACATGAACTGATTTCCCTATTTTGCACAAAGGTAGAAAAGAAAATACAGTAAAACCTGCCTTAAGTAGCCACTCAAAAAGAAGACCAATAATTGGTTTTCAAGACCAATATTCACTTAATGCAGGTTAAAAGTATTGCAGAATGCTCCAAGGGGAGCATTCTGCAATACTTTCGACCTTCATTAAGCTACCATTTGTCATCAAGATCTTCGTTTTGTCTATTTATGAGTGGTCGCTTAAGACAGGTTTTACTGTATCTACATTTAAAAAGTGATGGGAATACTTTGTCCCAGATGCTATAGGAAATGTTTTTTATGTTTTTGCACCAAAACCAAACTTGAGACTCATTTATCTTGAGACAACTGATTCTTGCACAACGGATCAGGATTTCCGTTTTTTTTATCCATGTGAGATAATTCTTTCTCACATACCAACGCATACAAGATCGAGTGATTCCTATGTTAGCTCGCTGTCGGAAAAATCTGTCCCACATCGCTACCCATGTGAGATAAGCGTAACTAATAAGAGATAAGCCACACGCATTTTTGGCACATGACTGTATTCCTTTGAAAACGAAAGTTGAATTGTTGTCAGTCAGGAAAAAATTCAATGTTGATTTTTCAGCGATTTAAGTCGGCCTTCAACTTGGTTTAAAAGTATAACTGCGCATTTTTACTTAAAACCTTTATTCAAGGCTTTGAACATGCTGAGTGCATTGCGATTGACAAATTTAACCTGTTGGACAATGCGTGACTGAATGCATCGGGAAGGGGAAGCCTTGACGATGTAAAGAAAAACAACAACAACAACACACACGCATTTTCCTCAACAAAACTACTTACTCGAGTTACTGTGGCTGATAATTTAGTTCTTGTAAATCCATTTTGATGAAATAACCATTTGTTCATTGTTTAATGCGTTGTTTATTCGCTGTTTCAAGTTGATTTCTACAGCGCGCGTCATTGACTGTTTACAGCGACCTCAGTGACGTCACCAACAGATATTACGCAGTACTGTACCGTACGGTCGTGGTATATGAGAAAAAGAATCGATCATTGGTGTTCAGTGGTTCCAGAAAAATCCCTACTCTCGGGTCCACCGTTCAGTGGGAAACTCGGCAAGCCTCGTTTCCCACTGGAACGGTGGGCCCTCGGGTTGGGATTTTTCTGTCCCCACTGAACACCAATGATGGATTCTATTTATCTCACATACCCGTACCAGCCCGTGTGAAAGATAAAAACGAACAGCCGCATGCTGGTCCCACATCGAGCTGTGACATCATTGTAGTGTTAAAATTACATCACCATGTGGCATCTTTAGCGTATTCAGGATTTTCTGGATGTCTTTTTCATGTTTTTTCCAATAAAATGAGGTATTAAGTGGTTAGCAAGAAAAAGAATCCATTATTTGTGTGAGAGTGGGATAGAAAAATTTGTCCCTACAATCGCCGTTTGTCATCACTTGCCAAGCCTTGTGATGCCAATCAGTGATCCTCAGGACGGATTTTTCTATCCCGCCCTCACACTCATGATAGATTCTTATAGTAACTTACCCTCTCACTCTCGCCTGCAGAATTCTGGTCTGTGACGGATAGCTGTTGTATACCACCACAAGCAGCCATGGTTAGACAGGCATCAACACTCGGTGACGCTGGAATAGAACTTCTTTCCCCTTCATCTGTAAAAATCAAAGCTTCAGTTTGAGCCATATTTAACTCTTTGCATGTTGGTAATTGGTTGTGCTTTTGCTGTTGTCCGCTGACTTTTTTCAAAAGGTTATCAGCTGACATTTTATAATATACAGGCTGATATGTAACTTCATGTTAACATATAGGAAAAGAGATTTCTCCCATCATGGCACATTTCAACTGGGATGAATCTTCTATCCAGTTTAAATCAATAAATTTCAATTCAGAGATACATGAATGAGCAACATACAAAGAGATACTTTAAGGAAAATTTAGGAAACAATTTTTGTACAAAAGTGAAATTCGAATTTTTCTCTGCTTAAAGAAACCTAAAAAGACTAGATATAATATCATGTGAATCATCTATTGGCATACAACTCACATGAAGTGTCAAACCTGATTCCACAAAAAAATTCAGAAAAACATCAGAAATTGTGTTATCCTTGGTTGTTCATGGGTTAATAAATGCTGGTAAATACAGAACATTATGGAATCCACATGAATGACCAGAATTTTAACATGGATTTGTTTTTTGTTTGATTTGATTCTTTACGTCCCATCAACAATATTTCAGTTATATAGGGACGGTTCATCCTGGGTTGAACCAGTACTAAGCTAGGATAAATGTGTCTTGTTCAAAGACCACAACACAGAGACTCGAACCTGCGGCCCTTCGGTCTCGAGTCAAGCACTCTACCACTGAGCCACTGTGCTCCAACAACATGGATTTGTCTTCATCCTATTCCATAACTCATAACTTCTTGACTATTCATCTGCTTTGTCATCTGCTGATGTACTTTGGTAGTATATACTGCCCACTATAGGAGCCGCCATAGTAGAGTGGATAAATCACTCGCCATGTACCCAGGGGTCCTAACTCCTGAGTTCAATCCCGGCTCCTCCAGTCTGTCGGATAAGAATCTAAGCTGTGGCTCTGTCTCCATTTGAACTTAGCTGTTGGTGGGACGTTAAACACAAACTAACTCACTGCCCACAATATGGACCAAATTAAAATGTCTCCCTTAGATGTCTGATCAGGGATTGTAATGATTACTTTCACGATGAAAGTAGTAAGGATAGCATTTGCATATAGAATCTATGCAGCAGGCACAACAAGTGGACAACATTTTCAGGAAAATATATTGGCAGTTGATAAATTCACAAAAAAGGTCTTCTTTCATTGGTTTGTAAAACTAGAAAAAAAATGAGAGGGGGTGCAAAAACAATAGTTTTGTTTTTGCAACTTGGCTCATATGTCTGATCATCGCATCTATTATAGGTTTGCACTGTTTGCCTCAGTCCGATAAAAGGGATACCAGGCTAATACAGTAAAACCTGTGTAAAACAGCCACTCAAAACTAGACAAAACAAAGACCTTAATGACAAATGGAAGCTTAATGAAGGTGGAAAGTATTGCAGAATGCTCCTCTTGGATCCTACTGCAATACTTTTGACCTGCATTAAGTGATAATCCGTCTTGGAAACCAATATTTTGGTCTTTTTGAGAATGACTGTTTTACACAGGTGTTACTGTATGGGATAAGCTATTGCTTTTATAAACAAGTGGGCCCACTGTGTACATACCTTGATGTTTCTTGCTCAGATCTGACGAAAGCTGGAACATCCATTCACATACCTCAACACTGAAACAAAATAGTACCTGCCATAAGATAAAATATACATACAAAACAGTTCTTTTGTCAGAGTTATTGCAATGTATCTTTTGTAAACAGATCATAAAAATATATTACCATGATACCTGTTTAATCTCACCAAAATCAGGATCATTTTTACAAACTTATCAACATCAAAATTCTCTTCATCATCTTCACTGTCTCCCAGAATATTGATCCATAGGGCCAGTTAAGCAAAAGTTTTCAGCATAAAATTGCTATTATTTTCTTATCCATCAGTTTAAACATGTATTTTGGGTGGTCAAAGGAACCCTCTCATTGAGACGGTTCTTTGAGTACTCATAACATATGTTTTGGTAGAGAAATTAGTAAAATAATTTTCAGTGACACATTCTTCTCTGGGGGCCTGTTGATCACATAACTCAGAAATACATCAACTATATACTACAGTCAACCCTTTTTACAATGACACTGTTTGTCACCAAATAATTTGACGTTAAACTTAATTTCTGTTGTAATGAACTCAAATTTAAGCTAAACTGGTACATTTGTGCAATTACTATTTACATTGTATAGAATTTTGCTGTTATAAAGAATGTCACTATAAAGAGTTTTCACTGTATATATAATTAAGTGGTGATTCATCAATTGAGCACAAATGCTCATCAATTCAGCGCAGAAAATGCCATCAATTCAGTGCAGGATTTCTATAGAGTTCAGATACTCTGCTCAGGCCTAAATGAAATATATGTGTGGTTCCTGTTTGCTGCCAAAAAAAATTAGGGTAGGTAGGTAGGCCCTAACCTAAATCACATGACGGCCTAAAATATGATACTGAATAGTGAATATACATGTAGTACAAGGGAGTCAATAAACATATTTTGATATATTATAGATAAATTAATATTTTATGTCAGAAATATTTGTTTAGTTTGTTTTAACTGTGCATTTCTGAAACCAGTCATTTGAGTCCACTAAATTAGAAAAAGAAAGAAAACTACCTTGTACGCATGTTACCAAGGATTATGTATAGAATTGACTCACTTCATATTATAAAACATGGTGATGCCTCTATATGCATTAGTGTTGTGTTTCTCATCACATGATGCAGTGTTCAGAGCTGGTTTCCTTTGCTTTGTGTTCCCAGTGTCTCATGATTGTTGTGTGGCTCTTCCTCACGGTGCCACGGGTTTGTCTGCAGTTTGTGATTGTGGTATCTCGTGTTCATACTCATTATTTTCAATTTAGAACACCCCATTGGCCCATTTGAAAGGCAATTGGCGCAATTTTGGATGTTTACCAGTCTTCTGCTTGTAGATAACTGGGTTCTGTATAGGAAAATATATTCACTTCAGGACTGTCTCATCCTGCAAGAAGAATTTAACTCACTAGATTAGGACAGAGGGAAGCTGATGGGCAAATGAAATTTAATGAAACCAGATGTCACTCTATGAAAGTGACTAGGAATAAGCATCACAACCAATTTCATTTTGATTATTCCTTACACAACCCAACCTTTGGAAATGTTCAGTCAATAAAATACATTGGTATAACCATCACTGATAACACAAAAAAGCAAGACAGTGGACTGAGGAAATGCCACAATCACAGACCATAGACCAACCCACGGCATTGCAAGGATAGACACATAATATACTCACATGTACCGCTACAAGACAGTAAGAACACAATTAAAGTAAAGCAACCAGCTCTCTCTTCCACAGTGAAAAAAACTAGAAAGGGCATTAAGTACTGCATTACAAAAACAGGGACCAAACACAAAAACCCACAAACATCGGGAGCAATGAGAAACAATGAATCAACAACCACAGAACCATCACCTTGGAATGTACAGCAGCTGAAGCCACAAGGATGGATCTTCACCCTGGATTCTGCTATTGTCAAAACACAACATTTGTTTAACTTTGGTTCGGCCTATAATCTGAGTATGCAGCACTGATTTGAAACCCACATACAGATTTGATTTCAGTAATTCTTTACTGAATTCTTTACGTCCCATCAACAATCTTTCAGTTATATAGGGACAGGTCTTCCTGGGTTGAACCAGTACTAAGCTAGGATAAATGTGTCTTGCTGATGTGGACCCCTTTCTACTGATGTGGATGATGCACCTGCACGTTAATTAAAAATCCGATTATGATGATATGATGATGATGCTCAAGGACCACAACGCAGTGGCGTCAGTGAGGCTCGAACCCGCGGCCCTTCGGTCTTGTGTCCAGCACTCTACCACTGAGCCCCCCAAAAAAAACCACATACACTCTAAAACTTTGATTAAATTGACAACGCTCTGAGGACGACTGCCTGTTGGACCTGCAGATGGCTAAATGCAAGTAGTGTTTTGCAAAATGCTTGATGAGTTTGAGTGGATATCTCTTGAGGTCTGTAGTGTAGGGATTGGTCTTCTTTCCTTCTCTTCCATAGGGTTCATTGTGGTGCTGTGTCTATTGAAAAAGACACGTACTTACACCTGCCCACAGTTCGAAAATTACCAGGTTATCACATTGGATACTAGAAATAAGCCCCCAGAAATATAGTTATGTCCTGAAGAAAGTGATCTCTTAATTTATAAAATGCATAATTGTGATGATATGTGATAACCTAGTTCACTGTGATAATCTTAATGTGATATTTGTGCAAGATCCATTCAAATTCATCTTAAATTATTCAAATTCAACTTAAATTATAAGTTTTAATAGCATCAGAGATTTATTTAACTTTTTTTATTTAAATTATTCCATATTTTAAAGTGCTAAATTAATGTGATATTTAATGTGCTATATGTTTTTAATTTGCTGTTGTATATGTATGTATGTGTTGATTTTACCAAATAAACATCAATCAATCAATCAATCAATCAATAATCTTTTCCCCTTACTGTTCCCACTTTGAAATATTTCTCCTAATGCTGTCACTTCCCATACAACAGAGGAGGTGAAGGCTCTCTCATTGCTTCCAAACACAACAAAAAATTTGTTGTTTATTCTCCAAACTTCAAAATAGCACTCCTAGGCGTAATTACCAGCACTGATCGGTGCCAGTAAAGAAGATATATACTGGGGCCGAAATCGCGCGGTACGAATCTTGCGCGGTACGAAATATGATTATCGGCTTATTTGGGGTGGGTATAAAACGCAGCCGAATAACGCAGCTATATTAAATATATAGGATATAGAAATAGTGTGAAACGCAGCACCTGGACGGAGGGCTATAAAACGCAGCGAAGTGTGCAGCTCTATGAAATTTAATAGTAAACTGACTGACCATTGTTTAGGCGGTAAATGTAAAAAGTTTTATATGAGTTTGACGAATATATTAATTGGCATTCTAAATTCTTTCACCAAATTCATGAGGTAAGCCATCAAAGAATCAGAGCGTTTGGATCGGATCACTTCCGACATTATTTACGTTTTTTTCATTGGAATAGTATTAAGAAATACATGTACGAACAACGATGGTCACAGATCAGCATGCGCAGCAAAATAGTTTTTTTTTGGTAGAGCCTTGTCAGGTAACTCCTTACGTCGTGTATTATTTCAAGCATGTAGATAGATAGCTTGCTGGCTCGGTGAGCATAAGGGCGACCTGGATGCGAAAACCCCTGTGTATGGGGTATGCTAAAAACAAAGGCGCAGACCAGCCTGCGCATTCGCGCCTTTGTTATTCGTTTATTATGAGTATCATATCTAAACTTACTACTATCGGAATTTCAGTTTTAGCTAGTCTTTGTAGCTGAGCAGGCTAGTTGGTGTATAACCTGGTCCTTATCCCTAAACGTGTGTTCTGGCGACGAGGCCTATATAAATCGGGCCACTATCGGCCCGCCAACGGAACACCATTAAAATGTTTGTTTCGTTGGCGGGCCGATGGTGGCCCGATAGGCCTATTGTGTGCTGGCTGGAGATGTGATATCCCAATATTCAAAAATGGGGTTTCTTGTCACATAGGCGTAGGAAGCTTTTCAATATGGGGGGTGTAAAGCCAGCGAGGCCAACTTCAATATGGGGGAGGGTATTGCAAAATGTACATACACGCACATATGCATGCACATACACATGTACGCATGCAAACGCATGTACATGCTGATAATACTCATTCATGCATGCATGCACATGCATGAATACATTTATATATTTACATCCTGATATGAAAATCATTTAAATCAAAACTCGGACCCAATAAACATCCCAAATGTGGCATTCGAAACTGGGTCCACACCAAAGACTCTACTCAGACTTGGCATCCACACAGTCAGATCAAAGTCCTCGCTGTACATTGGAAGAAATCTAGCCTGTGTTCCAGTCTGATCATTTTTTTTTTCTTCTTTTTTATGTTTTCCGTTTCTTGGTCAAAAATGACATTCTAACACACCTCGCCTATATAGCTAATGGTTAAACTCAGTGATTTATTGGTTGATAAATCACTGCACGTACTGACGTGACGTCATTCAGCCGCCAGTTTGATTTTCAATGACGTAATCTATCACGTACATCATACTTAGACGGCGTAACGTCGTATTTACAACTAATGGGCATCAAAAACGTACGTAAAAACACGTGCTCCAGTCAAAGAAAGTTTTGCGGGAAATTATAATGCCGTGTTCAAGATGGTGGAATCTGTATAGAATCTGAAGGAATCGTTCATTCTTTCAATCTTTTTGTGTGTTAGAATCGAAATAGATTCGTGCTGGCAGTGATTTGTTGCTTAATATATCACTGTCTGTCGGTCAGTCGTAAGTTTGTAAATCATTCGCGCTTCGCGCTCATGATTTATCCACTTTAACGACTGACCTCCAGCCAGTGATATATTAAGCAACAAATCACTGCGAGCGCGAATCTATTTCTTAAATATTAATCGAAATCAATAACGGACAACCGATACCTTTGATGTGGTATCTTTTTATTCTCTTATTTTTTTATTTTTTTTTAGAATATTGGATTAGAAAATATTGCCAAAATATTGATGACTGAACCCCGGCTAGAAGAAATCATCAGAGACTTCACTGTCCGCAGAAAGATTAACAAATGCTCTAACCAGAATGGGCATCCGCACAGTCAGATCATAGTCATCGTTATACGCTGGAAGAAATCATCAAAAACGGGGACAGCTCATCGTCAGTATGGGGAACCTAACAAGCAGGAGAAGAAACGAGGTCCATGGGATATATTCTCCAGTCATTGCAATCCGTTGATTTTTGTGCCTATTTTTGTGTTTTAATAGAATGCTAATGCTTTGATGTGTCTTCATGAGATTGTTTGTTGTTGTTTGTGAAATTTATCACAGATTTCTTAATTATTTATAATCTGATTTTGTTTAATTTTCATACCCTCATTTATATGTGGTTTGGTTCAGCTGCCACCTAATGTGGTTTAAAGTTTCCTCATGTGTGCGGATGCGCGGACCGTTTATTCGAGTCTTCGCTGTCCGCACGAAGAAAGTTTAAATCCTTAGTTACCCGCACTGAGCGCTCGGCAAAGACTCTGATCATAATGGATGGATACCTACGCTGATATTCATAAGTCTTTGCGCACTCATTTTGCTGGTTTTGTCATGTTATGTTTGAATTTTTAATTTCAACATTGAAATGAAAATTTTATTTACGTATATAATTTAAATTAAATCTAGTTTTACAAAAAAGGTACTATTTTAGTAGGCTCAACACGGGCACGCGACACTAAAATAAACGCTCATTTACTAACACCTTCTTTAACGACTACTGATAATCGATACCAAATATTGATAATCGATGACGGGCGTTCATAAACCAATTATCGCTGTCGTTTATTGGGAGGATTATTGTCTAATTGAATCGTCATTCCATCAACCCTTTTCAGTCTGGATACTGGTTAACAGGTCTTTGGCTGACAGTGAAGACCCTGATGAAATGCTACTAAATGCGGTATTTCATCAGGGTCTGAACTATATGCTAACATAAATACATCATAATTTAGAAAAATTCGACCTGTGACCCCTTAAACACTAAATGGATGAAAATTATCCAAGTTAGTAATCTCTTCACTGTCTCTGCTGGTGAAAAATAGTTATAAAGGAAGGCGATTTCACCATAAAAATGCAGTCAACTCTTGGTAGGCACCATTACTAAAAAAAAAAGTCGCGATATGTGCGTCGTAAATAAGATTATTCACAGTAAATGAGATTTGTCTCGAGCAATGAAGCCACATGCGACCCTGAGTAGTGGCATATACTCGCCAGAGACTTCTCTGATCGCATACGCAAAGTATGTAGATGAAGACTCAGATAAGTGTTTAGACTTCTAAGCATGCTAGTGCATGTTCGATGCGTCAGCAAGAGCGTTTAAAAGGAGGCTTTTATGCAGATGAGATTGTTTTATGTTCCAGTCAACAATTTTTCATTCATGCCGGAAAGATTTCCTGTCTTCCTGGGTAAAACCAGTATACTAAGCAGCGGACAAAGTGTTTTGCTCGAGGACACAACACAGTCGCTCCGCTGGTGGGGGTCTCGAACCAGCAATCCTTCGATCCCCAGTATAACGCTCTACCAACTGCGTCACTGCCAGGGTTCATACAGGCAAGATTGAGTAAAATTAAAGGACTTTTCAAGGACTTCTAAAAGACTTTCCTACTGTTTTCAAGGACTGAAACTTAAGAAAAATACTGATTTACACGTTAAAATTCTACTTCGGAAATGCTAGAGTCCATTACTAAAGTTTAAGAACATTCGTATAAAATGGTGGTGCCTTTATTTGGTGCAGCATATGCTGCACCAAAAAGGCACCACACTTTGATAATGATTTAGGTCTCCAAAACACTGTTGAATCCTCCTGTAAATGGTAAAATTCAAAGACTTTGAGCGATTT
The DNA here is from genome assembly GCA_964019695.1 of Loripinus fragilis. Taxonomy (NCBI): domain Eukaryota; kingdom Metazoa; phylum Mollusca; class Bivalvia; order Lucinida; family Lucinidae; genus Loripinus; species Loripinus fragilis. The sequence continues at coordinate 16,705,095 of OZ026517.1, read as the reverse complement.
TCCAGTACTTTTCAAGGCAGATTTATTTTTCAAGGACTTTTCAAGAAATCCCTCTAAATTCAAGTACTTTCAAGCATGTGTGCTCCGCTATATGCAATAAGAAACAAAAGCGGTGCTGTGCATGTGGTGGTCCCCTTAGCTAATGATTTCCTGACTATATTTCCGAACAGAACAAACATTTTATTTTCGCTATAAGCATTCCAAGCTCAACGTCACAATATATAACATTCTAGAATATATAATATACTAGACATACAAAATATATCCTACGCATGTATTTCAATGTTTAGACATAATGTGTAGCATAGTATTTAGGTATTTTCACCCAATGCCAGTACATCCCAATGAAACAATTTCAAGCATGCAAACAGGCGTCGCATACTGCAACGTCCCATCAAAATTCAGTGGGACACACGGTCTGCACGTATATTAATTCAGCATTTCTCGTCTAGTTCTATGCAGGACTCATTCTCACATATTGAAGGAGTATTTAACGATGGTGATTTTAATCTGCATATCAACGTATGTACATCTTGCAAATATAGCAGACCCAGGCCAGGCGCCTCAATTACGGTACGATGTGGGGCCAGGGTATGAACTCTTTGCATATCTCCGGTCCTGAAATATTCTCAGGTCCGACGCTATACGTCGGGCGACAGACCATGGTCTTCACTGAATGCAAACTCAAGTTTTCCCCATTATTATATCAGTTTATAAAACAAAACAGACTCAGACCAGGCACTGCATGATGCAACACCTAGATTGTGTCTAACCAAACAGTGCAGACCCTAATAAAATGATCCGTCACTTGGCATTTCATATATGTCTTCAGTGATTACCAAACTACATGGGTTTCCATTCTAAGGGTTGTAAAAGAATGAGCTTAGTAGCCTAGGAATATCTTCAGAACAATTTTAATATCTGGACATTAACATGATTATAATCACCTTCTGCGGTATATGGCCTACAGCCGCATTTAGCCTATTCACTATATTTCTATAGTGGCTGCACACTTCGCTGCGTTTTATACCCCTCCGTCCAGGTGCTGCGTTTCACACTATTTCTATATTGGCTGCGTTTTCCTATATATTAAATATAGCTGCGTTATTCGGCTGCGTTTTATACCTAGCCCTTATTTGCAATCTATTTTCCGTAAAGTAACAATTTATTTTCGTGTTTTTTATCGGTAATAAAAGATGAAGAAGGTTTGTATGTATCTAAAAGTTACTTTATTTCACATTAGTTCGATCTTTGTTGCTGTTTTGAAGGCCAATTACAAATGTCATTAGTTTTCGTGACCAATCGAGTTCCGATGAACTTGGAAAAAAAACATGTAAATTTTGACTGTTTTATCACCTGTTTAAATGAAGGCCCCTTCTTTTCCTGAATGACCCCTTTTATAGATTATATGAGCCCTATTGGCATATAGATTGAACACAGCTTATGGCGGCACCAGCTACGGAAAAACGGTCATTTTTTCCATTTTTATTTTTTTAGAGAAACAACATTTTAATGTTTAGGGTCGCAGGTTTTTTAATAGGCACGGTCGGCAACCGGAACCACACATATATTTCATTTAGGCCTCATCAATTGAGCGCAAATATTTTGGGCAGTTACCTGTGGAGGTACCTTTATTTACCTTCCATCTAATACATGAACATCTGCGTTCGTGTTATATCCATTGCCCCCTGCTCACCACGGTGAGATGATAAGTCATTTTGTTAAAAGTTCCATTAAAAGCACATATCTTTGGTTCAAAATTTGTTAAAATTTCCATAAAGGTACATTTAAAAGTTGGAGATGAGTCTTAAGTTAATCTAGCTGGGGGCAGCCATCTGTAGCTTATCGCCTTCATGTATTTTTTTCTGGTCTATTTCTCCACTAATGTATTCACCCATCTCGGTTAAAAACAACTTAAAAATGACAACCAAAGTACTGTTACTTGTTGAGTATTTGATGGTGCACTAAAGCTGATATTTCCCACCCGGGCTTGTATTTATTACAAGTAAGCCCATAAAAAGGAATTATATAGGTGAGTGAACACTGAATCTGTGCTCAATCGATGAGTAGGATTTACGCTCAATCGATGACATGGTAAAAATATCATTTGATTTTAGTACCTTACCTGTTTATCTCGCCAAAACCAGGAATGTAAGCCTCCATCACTTCAATAAACTGATCCACATCAATATTCTCTTCGGCATTCTCACTGTCACCGAGGTCTTCTAGGATACTAATCACATAGCTCAGAACTATATCATCTATATCACTGAAATATCATACAGTAAATATTCAGTGTCAATCCAACATGCTGTAAAGTGACATTTTACGTTATGTAAAGCTGTGATAAGGCCTTCAGAGATTTGTTGAATGCTGTGTAGCTGCTGACATGGACGTTATATAACCTGGACTGGAAACACCAATAGATTTACCGATAATCGTTATTCGATCTTTGCCGCGCTGAAATCCAGGTAGGCGGCAGGCAATTTCCGATAAAGTGACGAATCACTTAACGAGAAAGAGATGCGCATGTGTATGGGCATGTGTTTCTTCGCCCCTAGCATCTCGGTAAGAAGCGATAGGTCTGAAAGAATAGCACCGTTTTATGGAGAAGCTTCTAAGCTGCAATTTGATACCAAACACGATGTTGTTCCGGTAAAAAGTAAATTAATTCCGCGGAAGAAATGAACGAAGGATTTCCATCTTATCCGTGTCCTTTGACGGATCTTAAATTTACCCCCCCCCCACCCCCCGCAATATACGTCCGTGGTTATGAGCGCTAATTAGCCAAACATCGCTTGGTAAAACAAATGAAATGTAAAACTATTCAACAAAAGAGAATGAACTTTCGATGAGAATTTAAAAAAACAAAACAAAAAAAAAACGTGGGATGCAGTTCATTCACTATTGCACGGATCATAAATACAGCTATAATATGGGCCTCGACGCGAGAAACCCTGTCTTCGGGGGTTTGTGAACAACACAGGCGCAGACCAGCCTGCGCATCCGCGCAGTCTGATCAGCGCCTTTATTTGCTTTTTGGAAAGTATCATATGTAAACTTGCTGCAGTTGAAATTTCAATTTTCAAGCTAGTCTCTTTAGCTGAGGAGACTGGTTTGAAACACTCTTTGTCGAAACACCCTCCCCCCCCCACACCCGAAAACAGTTTTTCTCACAACGAGGCCCATATGATACCAAACAATCTAGTGTTGTCAGAAAAAAAAATACCCAAGTAAAAAGATAACGCATCAGGCTTTTCTTCATTTCTCAGACATGGAAAAAGGCATTTTTTCATACAACGCAATTAACCCACATATGCCTAACGTCCTTTTTGTGGGGCATAGGTAAACAGTGCAGAACCAGATGAGACCCAGCAGAACGCGGTATCTGATCAGGGTCTCCACCGTTTGCTTACAGAATGTTCTATAAAAATTTAAGAAAATGAAAATGACACCAACACCCCTTAAAACAAAATCGTCTGGTCCAATTGAGTGGAGAGGGCGTAAATGAGTTAAATAGAAATTCAGTATCTTTTGTTTAATTCTTAAATTGGCTATTATTGTCAGTCGTTTTGGTTGAATAGATATTTAACGCAGTCACGGAAATAATTACTGCTCACAGCTGTCTTACCAACTACATTGTTAATTGTTAAACAAACGCTTTTTAAATGAAATGAAGTCACGGTATCTATGGTTGACAAATCATCATTTATAATTAAATGTATGTTTTCACGCTTTTTAACCCTGCAAATGTGGCTAAATTCCCATTGTACATTAGAGGCAATGTTTAGGTTCCCAGTGTTGGGACACCTCCGTAGAGTGGAGCGTTATGCGGAAAAATGAAAGAAAGACGATTTTGCTAGCATCTTATCTGCATGATTTTATTTTGTTTTTGCTAAAAAATTTAAAATTTTAGTTCCGAAATGTGTAATTTACGTATCAAGTGTTAAGTATATCAAATCTACTCACATCAATTAGCTCTACAACCGACAATTTCAATGGTATAGAATAATCAGATGTATTACGAAAAGTTATCATTTTGCCTCTTTTTCATATCGTCTCTGCAACAAAAGTTTGCAATATAACGATATTCTACAAAATGCAAACTTAGGACAAATATATCAACGTTTAGGAATTTAAAGAATTACACTCATTGAGCGCTTCAAATTGCCACAGTTAAAGTGACAAGTAGCTCATTAAAATTCTAATATCCACCATTTTCAAGATGGCGGCTTGTAAACAACGCAATCTGTCCAAAATAACACGAAAATTAACCATTATCCACGGATTTTATTCCAACATAACTCATATGAGATATACTAAAAAACTTATTCTCGTAAATTCCGTAAGAATTTTCTCCACATATATTGAATATTCACGGTTTTAACATCAAACTTTCCTATGAATCATCGCTATGAACAGCCTCTTTGAAAATGGCGACAGAAAGGTATTTATCTCGGCGTATACCCGATTTACGCGTAGGCAATAATATTGATGAAATAGATAAGAAGCTAATCCCTGCAAGTATACATCCCTGCTGCTGATAAATATGTGTACATGAACTTTTAAGTATTCTACAAGAACTTTTATTCTTGGAGCTTTTAAAGTTTTAAATGGTGTTGGAAGTGTACAAAGTGTATATAAAAAATAAACATAAACATTTTTAATTTTTAAATGGTGTTGGAAGTGTACAAAGTGTATATAAAAAATAAACATAAACATTTTTTAACCTAATGGAGATTTGAGTGATGCACACACAAGAGGTCTACAAGCATTTTATAGTTTGATTGGTTTTAAACAAGAAAATCCTGGGAGAGATTGCAAGAGATTCCTTTTAGTGAAATAATCTATGTGGATACGGCGGTGCTCCAGGAAGTGGAGGAATTTCCTTTCAAGTAGAACATGGTGAAAGCATATGAAATGGAATACTTACCACAGGTTTGGATAATCAAAAATTTTCATCTTAAAATGGTAAATATTTTCTTACCCATCCTTTTTAGTATATGTTTTGGGTGCTCAAAAGAACCGTCTCATTGAGGCGGTTCTTTTGAGTACCCACAACATATGTTTTGATTGAGAAATAAGAAAATTAATTTTTTGGCACACACTCTTTGGTACGCACTCTTAATTAAAGTCCTGATTTACTCTAACTCTTCTCATGTCACCTGTTGACAACTTTTTCAGTTTGGACTCACAAAGAGTCAGAAAACGCATCAAGCCACTGGCCTCCGGATAAGAGTGCGTACTAGAAAAGTATCTTTCTTACATATGTTGTGGGTACTCAAAAGAACCGTCTCAATGAGACGGTTGTTTTGAGCACTCAAAACACATGTTTAAATTGATGGGTAAGGAAATAAATGTAATTTTAGGTGCTTCAACTATCCTTATCATGACCTATGAGGTCACCTGCCTAATTGGCCGCTGATGGTAGTTATGAATTTTTCTATATAGTTTTTTTTAACTTATATCTGCATACAAAATTACCCGGCATTCCAATCTGATTTATTTCTGTATATCACAGCAAAGCTTACCCTGCATGCTCTTGAAGTTGATGTGCTTGAAGAAATTTAGTGAGGGCTGCTTGAACTTTGTCCTCTCCTGCTGTGGCCATCCAGTCTGAAACATAAATTGCAAATTGTACGAGAGATATTGCTTAATTCTTTACCTGCTAGTGTCAACTGTTGCAACATCAACTGGCAAAGAGTTCAAGAGCTTTTTAAGAGCATTGTTTGTTGCGCAGAAGTGGTATTCCCATAATAGGTCCTATTAGAGCATGTATATGTCACTTGACGGCCTCCGAAAAAAACAAAAACATTTGCCTTTAAAAATAATGTTTTAAACAAAATTTTGTTGTTGTTAAGACATTTTTAGACAAAAATTATTTTGGAAAGAACTGCTGTTTTTGTAATTGGCCGAAAATGTCATCAGATAAAATGGTTTTTTATATTTAGACAAAGTGTCTTTTACTAGATCTGGAAAACCTCAAACCTGCCACCCAAATTATCCCTCAAATGTGTCACAACATCCTTTAGTGACAGGAGTGCAGAAGGTTTCATATCTCAATAGAAATACATGTACATTTGTTTTGTCACGGTTCTGCATGCTAGTACCAAGGTTGGCAAAAAGCTGGTCAATAGGAGTATTGATTGGGCCAGTGGTTAAAACTGGTCATTACTGGTCAATTGGTGGTCAATTGAAGTGGTTGATTGGGTCTATTAAATCATGGGCATATATGCCTCTGTCCTTTATACATAATTGTCAGTGTTGTTCACTTGCTGCTGCAAAGGTTCTTTCTGATCTACTAAATCAGGCTTTAGCTGTGCATCTGTGTGAAAATATAGTCATGGAAGCTCTGCAACAATCCATAAAGCACATGTCCATTGCCATCTTCAACAAGAAAAATATGCGAAAAGACATTATAGCCGGGTTTTTTCGATACCTGATAAGGATAATTATGAGTAATATTGAGGAAAATGTTTTGATTCAAATATTTTAACTTGTGCACAACATTCTATAGCTTGTCGAATGTTAAGTGTAATATCAAAATTTGTATATTAATTACAATTCATCATTATATATATCTATGAAGGTATTAGACTTTCATGGAATACAAACAAGTAAAGTCAATAAACATAGAAGGAGTTGCTTTTCTTGCGCGGGACATGCCCACTCATGCATCACCAAGATGTACATACCTCAGGGTATAGCTGTGGAGTTCAATAACTAGAGGACCTGACAGTCCTGAAGCGCTCACCTGATCTCCTTAATAATGTTAAAATAGTTCAAGATCAACTACGGCTTCTAATGAACATATTTTGCTTTATGGGGGTTGTCGCCATTTTGGCCAAGTAACCTAAAACAATCAAATGAATACTCCATCAAACAGCCCAGTGATTTCTGAGGAAAAGATGTTTAGATAGGTATGTGACAGTCCAAATAAGTGGCCTTGAATAAAAGGTCACAGGTCAGCTTGACATTTGGTACTTATATAAAACCGTTGTCTTATTAGGTTTAACATTTCTTGCAAGTATTATGATTTCGCCCAAAACAGTTATAGAAAAATAAACATTTTAAGATTTTTCCCATATAAATGCATTGGGAATCAAATTTGACCTTGCCATAAAGTGGGTCAAGGTCAACCTAGATTCATCATTTGTGCAAATCTGGTAGGGCCCACATCCCCACTGCTACATACCAAGTCCCAAGGTCATCAGCTTTTTGGTTCCAGAGGAGAAGATATTTAAAGGGTTTTTACCATATATAGGCGTGGTGGCCATCTTGGTCATGTGACGAGTACAATTGGTATAAATTTTGGTTAACCTATCATAAGGAGTCTTCATATAAAATTTGAGTTCAAATTAATGTGTTGGATGGGACTCAAATATGAGCCACCTTGGCTGAAAAGTTAAAGGTCAACCTTGACCTTTGAAACTTATTTATATCCATTGTCTCATTTGCACCCTAGTAAATGTATACGTCGATTTGGTGGTATTTATGGGCATTGCCGGTACTAAATCGACTGCAGAGCTCTCGGAAACGCAGAATTACACATATAAGTAGGCACGTTTTTTCCCTGGGACGCATGATTTTCGCTAGACGGGAGTTCCGCGTACACATGTTTTTTTAGTCAGACGCGCTACAAATCCAGTAGCTGAGACTGGGAGATCAAAAGCCCTTTGATATTATCGATCAGGACACGCAGAGACATGATAATTGTCCTGTTTCTGTTGACCAATCGTATGACTCGGACTGCAGTGTAGCAATTCTGACAGGTGATTGACAGGATTACCGATGCGGGACTGTGTGATTATTACGAGGTAATTATTAAAGTAATTAAGCAAGGATTATCGGATAATTGTTTGAAACAGATGCGCTACCGATTTACCGTTAATTAAAGGGAGAAAAACTAATAGGGTATTGTAAACAACATCGGACTTATGAATTCAACTGATTAGGGATGAAAGAGAAAACATAATTAATTGCACTCGTTTGCGATTTGAGCAACATAAAAATGGAGAAAAAAAAAGGTTACGGATTTGCATTTCTTCATTCGCTCATTGCTACGGCAAACAAAAGAGTCTGAGAATTGTTGAAAAAAAAAACGGTACAGCGGTAAATTGTATAAGGTAACAGTTCCAAATGAAGCTACACTACAAGCCGTGCGATGAAATATATCATCAGTTCTAGTCGAGTGTCTAGATGAATAAACACAAACAAATCACTTTCAGCAAGCAAAATCGTTCATTCTAGTAATGTCATTCTATTCAGACACTAGCGAGATGCGTTTTTTTATCCATCTGCATAAGATTATACAAAACTGCCTGCCTGCCTGCCTGTCTGTCTGTCTTGTTAATGAATAAAACAAGTACAAACAGTTTAATCTTTTATTTTGATAAGGCCAAACAAAAAATGTGTCTTCAGGTTACATGAAAAATATACCAAAATAGTAGGAACAATCCATAAATGCTTAAAGGGTTAAAATTAGGGGTGGGTATAAAATAACGCAGCTATATTAAATATATAGGAAAACGCAGCCAATAGAGAAATAGCGTGAAACGCAGCACCTGGACGAAAGGGTATAAAACGCAGCGAAATGTGCAGCTATATGAAATTTAATAGTAAACTGGCTGACCATTGTTTAGGCAGTAAATGTAAAAAAGTTTGACGAATATATTAATTATCATTCTAAATTCTTTCACCAAATTCATGAGGTAAGCCATCAGAGAATCCGAGCGTTTGGATCGGATGACTTCCAACATTATTTGCGTTTTTCATTGGAATAGTTTTAAGAAATACGAACAACGATGGTCACAGATCAGCATGCGCAGCAAAATAGTTTTGTAGAGCCTTGGCAGCTAACTCCTTACGTCGTGTATTATTTCAAGCATCTAGCTAGATAGCTTGCTAGCTCGGTGAGCATTTAATAAGGGCAACCTGGATGCGAAAACCCCTGTGTTCAGGGTATGCTAAAAACAAAGGCGCAAACCAGCCTGCGCATTCACGCCTTTGTCATGGGGGGGGTCCAACTTTTCCCAGGAGGGGTCCAATTGCTTATTCCCTATAGAAACCCATATATCTTGTGATTTTCCGGGGGGGGGGGGGGGGGGGGGGGGGGGGGGGGGGGGGGGGGGGGGGGGGGGGGGGGTCCGGACCCCCTGTCCCTCCCCCCTCTGGATTCGCACTTGTTTGTTATTCGTTTATTATGAGTATCATATCTAAACTTACTACAAACGAAATTTCAGTTTTTAGCTAGTCTCTGTAGCTGAGCAGGCTAGTTGGTGTATAACCTGGTCGTTATCCCTAAACATGTGTTCTGGCGATGAGACCCATATAGGCTAAATCGAACCACTATCGGCCCGCCAACGGAACACCATTAAAATGTTTGTTTCGTTGGCGGGCTAATGGTGGCCCAATAGGCCTATTGTGTGCTGGCTGGGTATGTGATTTCCCAATATTCAAAAATGGAGTTTCTCGCGATGAAATACATGTAACATAGGCGTAGGAAGCTTATCAAATTAGGGGGGGATGCAAAGCCAGCGAGGCCAACTTCAATATGGGGGAGGGTATTGCAAAATGTACATACACGCACATATGCATGCACATACACATGTACGCATGCACACTCATGTACATGCTGATAAGTACCCATTCATGTATGCACACACATGTATGCATGCATGCATATGCATGCATACATTTATATATTTACATCCTGATATGAAAATGATTTAAATCAAAACAAGCGATTTCTACGAGAAAAAACAAAACACTTATATACATGTAATAATTGAGTGGGGGCTTATGTTGTAAATCGCAAAATCATGAGGTTTTGAAGGAAAACAGCTCCTTTTCCCCATTATTTCTTATTAGGCAAATATACGATTCATTTACATATATATCAAAAAATTGCTACTTAGTTAATTTCAATTAGTTAATTTCAACTAACCCATATCCAAAATGTGGCATAAGAAACTGGGCCCACACCAAAGAATCTACTCAGACTGGGCATCCACACAGTCAGATCAAAGTCCTCGCTGTACACTGAAAGAAATCATCAGAGTCTTCACTGTCCACAGAAAGATTAACTGAGCGCAAAACAAATGCTCTAACCAGAACGGGCCTCCGCACAGTCAGAGCATAGTCATTGTTATACGCTGGAAGAAATCATAAAAAGGGGACAGCTCAATTTTCAGTATGGGGAACCTAACAAGCAGGTGAAGAAACCAGGTCAGTGGGATTTATTCTCTAGTCATTGCGATCCGTTGATTTTTGTTCCTATTTTTGCGTTTTAATAGAATGTTAATTGCATTGATGTGTCTTGAGGAGATTGTTTGTTGTTGTTTGTGAAATTTATCACAGATTTCTTAATTATTTATAATCTTAAAGGATTTTTTTTTTAATTTTTCATACCCTACCCTCATATATATGTGGTTTGGTTCAGCTGCCACCTAATTTGGTTTAAAGTTTCTTCACGTGTGCGGATGTGCGGATCGTTTTAGGACTTTATTCCTCGCACATATACACGACAAAGTGGCTATGCATCACGAGAAGACTCCTGAAGATCAGACTGGGCATCAGTAAATGAGATTTGTCTCGAGCAATGAAGCCTCATGCGACCCTGAGTAGTGGCACAGACTCGCCAGAGACTACTCTGATTGCATACGCAAAGTATGTAGATGAATACTCAGATAAGTGTTTAGACTTCTAAGCATGCTAGTGCATGCTCGATGCATCAGCAAGAGCGTTTATAAGGAAGGCTTTTATGCATATGAGATTGTTTTATGTTCCAGTTAACAATTTTCATTCATGTCGGAAAGATTTCCTGTCTTCCTGGGTAAAACCAGTATACTAAGCAGCGGATGAAGTGTTTTGCTCGAGGACACAACACTCCGCTGGCGGGGTCTCGAACTAGCAATCCTTCAATCCCCAGTCTAACGCTCTACCAACTGAGCCACTGCCAAGGTTCATACAGGCAAGATTGCGTAATATTCAAGGACTTTTAAGGACTTCTAAAAGACTTTCCTACTGTTTTCAAGGACTGAAACTTAAGAAAAATACTGATTTACACGTTAAAATTCTACTTCAAATTACTACAGATATTAGTTTAAGAAAATTAGTATAAAATTGTGGTGCCTTTGTTTGGTAACCAAATAAAGGTACCACAATTTGACACTGATTTAGGTCTCCAAAACACTGTTGAATCCTCCTGTAAATGGTAAAATTCAAGGACTTTAAGTGATTTTCCAGTACTTGTCAAGGCAAGTTTATTTTTCAAGGATTTTTCAAGAAATCTCTTTAAATTCAAGTACTTTTCAAGCCTGTGCGCTCCGCTACACGAAATAAGAAACAAAAGTGGTGCAGTGCATGTGCTGGTCCCCTTAGCTACTGATTTCCTGGCTATATTTCCGAACAGAACAAACATTTTATTTTCGCTATAAGCATTCCAAGCTTATCGTCACAATATATAATATTCTAGAATATAAAATATGCTAGACATATAAAATATCTCCTATGCATGTATTTCAATGTTTAGACATAATGTGTAGAATAGTATATTTAGGCATTTTCACCCAATGCCAGTACATCCCATTTAAGCATGCAAACAGGCCTCGCATACTGCAACATCCCGTCAAAATTCAGTGGGACACACGGTCTGCACATATATTTATTCAGCATTTCTTCTTCCAGTTCTGTGCAGGACTCATTCTCGCATATTGAAGGAGAATTTAACGATGGTGATTTTAATCTGCGAATCAACGTATATGTACATCTTGCAAAGAGTGCAGACCCAGGTACAACCTTGGGCCAGGGTATGCACTCTTTGCATTTCTCCTGTCCCGATATATTCTCAGGTCCGACGCTATACGTGGGGCGCCAGACCATGGTCTTCACTGAATGCAAACTCAAGTTTTCCCCAGTTATTTTATCAATTTATAAAACAAAACAGACTCAGACCAGGCACCGCATGATGCAACACCTGGATTGTGTCTAACCAAACAGTACAGACCCTGATAAAATGATCCGTCACTCGTCATTTCATATGTGTCTTCAGTGATTACCAAACCACCCGTTATGGGTTTCCATTCTAAGGGTTGTAAAAGAATGAGCTTAGTAGCCTACGAATATCTTCGGAACAAATTTAATATCTGGACATTAACATGATTAAAATCAACTTCTGCGGTATATGGCCTAAAGCCGCATTTAGCCTATTCACTATATTTCTATAGTGGCTGCACACTTCGCTGCGTTTTATACCCATACGCCCAGGTGCTGCGTTTCACACTATTTCTATATTGGCTGCGTTTTCCTATATATTTAATATAGCTGCGTTATTCGGCTGCGTTTTATACCTAGCCAAAATTAGTCGATCTAAAAATTATTCAAATGTATCACTTCCGGCTAAAATGGAAAAGATATACCATATACACAAATTGGTGGGACTCCATTTTTTTGGAGTGGGACTCCTACTTTTTCCAGTGTGACTCCTACTTTTTGCCAGATGGGAGTTCTGAACTCCTGTTTTCAGAATCCTAGTGAGAGCTCTGGACCGGAAGTGGTAGATATTGGTGTTAATAGTTTTAAAACTATATATAAAAACATGCCATATGCCTAAAGGACTATAGAATTTGATCATTTTTAAGTATTTGGCATGCACATGGCGATTTATGTAAGCTTTTAGGAATAGATTCAAGTACTGATCTGGATGACATGGTAGAATATACTAGGAGTATGGATCCCTTTCTCAAGCTTCCAGGCTAGAGGTACCGATCTGTATCCCGTGCCTCCCAGGCTAGGGGTACGGATCCGTACCTCTAGCCACTGCCTATTAAATAACAAAAAAGATTTGATCTGATTAAATGTGGCATAGTCACTTGGGCTAGTGCGCAATTTAAGGGGCTGCGCAATGTTAAGAGACGTCACTGTAACCCAAATCTTAGACTGAAGAGTTGCGAATTTGGATCGCATTAGGGTGCAGTTGGATTGACGAGTTTTGTGTCCGTGATCAAGACACTTCAACCTTATTGATTTGTTCTAGTTTCTATCCAAGAAAGCGTTGGTAATTTTCAAAATGAAAGAGAAGCAGCATGCAAAAATTGGTTTAAAAACGAAACTTCTTGGGCCGAAACGACACTAAGATTAGCGGAATCGAGACAGTTCACCGACAAGACAATTCATCGACACGCATTTTGAAGACAGTTCACCGACAGAATTGAAGACAGTTCACCGACAGAAATGAAGACAGTTCATCGACAAATTGTATAATGTATTTATATGGAATGTCACAATTTTCACCATTTATTGATGCTATAATGAACGAAGGCCCAATATAGAGCTATTTAAATTACCTGTTTGCTATTGCGATATGATTTAATTAGACATGCATACAACTGCCTATATAGCGATCATTACATTGTCTGTGCGAAAATACGTCTTATATCACTAACGTAAACTACTATATAAAAATAAAAAGGTACGCCTGAACAAATCTGTTTAAATAATCAAAAGGCTGGCGAATTTCATCAAATACAATGTACGATTGGCTATAGGATCACATCAATATAGCTTCACGTAGCAATCAAATGTCTGTCTATTAATCATTAATCAGACAAACAAAATAACGCTTTCTCAACAAATTATATCAACATATCACCTCAAATCATAACTCATCAATATTTCTTAACAATAATCAATTATATTTTCGAGCCATATGTCAATAACGTGATAAAAAAATGTCGATGAACTGTCTTCAAAAGTGTCGGTGAACTGTCTTCAAATCTGTCGGTGAACTGTCTTCAAAAATCGTGTCGGTGAATTGTCGGTGAACTGTCTTGTTCCCAGATTAGCAGAGCCGAAATATCCAGGGTAAATGACCTAACAGAACCCGTACCTCTTTAAAATATCTCTTTAAAAGAATAGCTTGTTGTATACGGTATAATTTACTTAAAACAATCGGCAAAAGCTAGTTATTCATGCCAAATAATTATTTTTAGAGAAAATTAAATTAGCGGATGTTTACAGATTTGACGCATGCTCAGTTCGTACTGTGCGTTGTTGTTGTTGTTGTATGTCGTAGTGTACCGCCGTTGATTTGTCGGCGCACCCCTTCAATCCACAATACAGGAAGCGTAGTTTCACGATACGCCCTACAGGCAATGTGCCTGGTTATAAAAAAATGATATTTTAAAAAAGTTTACTATTTACAACAACCAGCATGCTAGTACAATACCAGCAAGGCGGTCGTGGCCTTTTTGGGTGGTGGGGAAAGCCCGGCAGAGTGCAGGGAGAACAACACCACAAGCTTGTACAGAACAGGCAAACCATGTAGACATAGCTAAGCACAAGTGCAGAGACATATGTCTACCAGATGGGATGGGAATCCCAAACAGACAAGCTGCCCAAAACGGAATGGGTCAAAGGGAACTACCCTTTCGGGTATGCTGTATCATTCAGCGGCTAGTCTGGCAGACAGATTTTTGACAGTCTACCCATAAGCCACGCCTATTACAGAAGGGCCAGGAGTATCCCAGCCCCAACATAGTATTTAAAACATTGCTAGCTTATTTGCATAAGCTTCGCCTTGCAGCATCCTAATTGGTTTACATTATACACTTCCATTGAGTACAGGAGTAGAGAAAGTAGACTGATCTATGCAGAATTCAGACAGTATCATTTTAGGTTTAAAATAGTAAACGTATACATGTAGCTTTACGTACAATAAATATCTTTTCAGTTATATTGTGTCTATACACGTCTTAGCCCAGCTATTACAATGGTGACAAAGATAAACTTGGACCAACCTTAATATTAGTGATTGGACAAACAATTGGGAAATTAATAAGTTGAATAAACTTTTCTGGATACTGTGACATAAGATGTTTCATTACTTAAACTGATGTTCTTATCTTATTAAAGTGGCACAAGGATTACCAGTATTTCCTAGTTTCGATGTTCAAGAGCCAGCGTTGGACACTCGTTGGAAGAAATGGTGTGCATGTCTAGAGAACTTGGTGCTGTGAAAGCGGTTTAAGCCCTCAAGTAAAATATTTTACTGACCGTTCCAAGGCGGTACTTCTTTTGTGGATCATTTGCGTTTTTTTGTGTCTTGTGTTTCTCAAGCTTTCGTGTCTGTTCATTGCTGCCTTGTGGTAGGGCTGACTTCTTGGCTCTTGTTGGTGATGTTTATTGCATTTTTGTTACTTTACCATGTGGTGTCCTCGGTCAGGTGTGGTACTTGATAGTATCGTTTCCTGGTCTTTGCCGTCTTTCTTACTTTGATATCAAAGGCGACAAACGGAAACGTGCTTTGTTACTGCACTACGCTGGAGAATAAGCAAGCGACATATCTGACACTTTACCAGACACATGCAATGATTATGCCACAGCTTGGACAAACTGACCACTGTTTTCCGCCAAAGAAATGCACTAAATTTAAGATTTATAAATTCAGACGGGCGACGCAAGAGGCAAATGAGCCTATTGACACTTTCCACACCAGGCTTTGAAAACTAGGTGAACATTGCGAATTTGACAGCAATGAAAAGGAAATAGTCACAGATCATTCAAGGCTCAGCTTCTACACAGCTTCGATGCAAAGCTTTAAGGGATGAGATGACATTAGATACTTTAATCAAGGAAGCCAGAGCTCAAGAACTTTCAGAAAAAAACACATCTCAAATTGAGCACAAATCTGCAGAAACTACTATGTTCAAAAAGAAGAAGAAGAAAGCTAGGAAGATCTGGAACTGTACATAGTGTTGAGAGCAGTGAAGAAAGCAGTGACAGAGAGACTGAAAACAATTAATCTGGACTTTCTAGTTTGAATGCGATAACATCACAACCTAAAACCAGGATACACGTTATGAACAGCCAGTTAATATTTTGATTGATAGAGGAAGTTCGATCAACGTGATAGATCAATCCACCTACAAATCAATAAAAAACAACCCAAATTGTGTAAGTCAGATACTAAAGTTTATGCATATGGAGCAAATGAGAAGGTTTCTTTGCTTGGGAAACTTCAGGCAACTGTGGAAACGTCAGACAAAATTACGTCTGCGCTGTTTTATTCAACTACGTCTCGAGGATCTTGATATCATAGAGCATGTTGATGGCCGACAGATTGGGTATCACCAACAGTGGTCGTGCCTAAACCCAAAACAAGTCGAAAGAAATTCGTATATGCGTTGACATGGGGTTACAAAACCTAGCGATTAAACATACTCGTCATATAATTCCAGCAAATGATGCTTGGGAAATTTCAGGCAACTGTGTAAACGTCAGACAAAATTACGTCAGCGCCGTTTTACTTTACTAAAGGTAAAAGTGGTAATTTGCTTTCATAACAACTTCAGTTGATCTTCAAGTAATGCCTGAAATTCACTCATTACACTCAAGTAAAGCTGAACGGTTATTTGAAAAATATCCACAGGTTTTCAAAGGCATAGGAAAACTAAAAAAAATAGTAAGTGAGCATGATCAGGAAATACCACAATCACAAACTGCAGACAACCCCGTGGCACCGCGAGGAAGAGCCGCTCAACCATCACGAGACACCAGGAAGATAAATTAAGCAAAGCAATCAGCTCTCTCTTCCCCATCAAGATGAATGCAATACTAGAATGGACATAAAGTAACGTACAACAAAACATAGAACAATAACTGACTCCCACAATGGGAGTTACAATAAACAAAAAGTCAACAACAACAGAACCACCGCCTTAGAACGGACAGCAGCCTAAGCCACCCGGGGGCTTAAATGCATTTTACTGGTACCAAATCTTCGCCCTAGATTCTGCTGTTGTTGAAGTACAAGAAATGTTCAGCTCGCATGGAGGCCATCTAACTAATACAATGTATCATCATGGAAAACACTCTAATCAAATCAACACTCCATGATGAAACAAAGAAAAGGGCTCATGACTCACAGATAGTCAGAGCTAAAGAAAACCTCAAGTTGAGCCACGGTGGGTCCAGCTACAGATAAGCATCAGGCACCAACCCACCGATTAAAGCTTTACGTCATAGCCGTCATAGAGTCTGAGGATACACAGATCGAGTTGCACATTGATCCTAATGTTCAACTAGTCATTCAACCACACAGAAGAATACCGTTTCATTTCAGACAGCAAATAGAAGCAGAATCACAACGTCTCGAAGATCTGGATATCATAGAGCATGTTGATGGTCCGACAGATTGTGTATTGCTGATAGTGGTCGCCTCTAAACCCAAAAGCAAGTCTAAAGAAATTCGTATATGCGTGGACATGAGGTTACAAAACCTAGCGATTAAATGTACTGGTCATATAATTCCAACAATTGATGACATGATTGTCGACTTCAATGGTGCACGTGTATTCTATAAATTGAATTTAAGTCGAGGGTATTATCAGATGTTGTTATCACCAAAATCACGCAATGTCACTACGTTTACAACACATGTTGGATTACGCAGATACAAACGTCTCACGTTTTGCAATAAACACTCTTGCAGAAATATTTCAAAATGCAATACAAAATGCACTCGAAAGTCTTGAAGGTGTGCGAAATATGTGATGACATTATAGTTTTTGGATGTAATCAGCAGGAACATGATCAAAGGCGATACCCTTTTAAGAACATATTTGAAGCTACATTCAAAAGGCTTAAAAACACTTGACTGTAAACAAAGATAAATGTGAACTTAATTAACCCAGTTTGTAAGTTTATGTATACGTATTTGGAGAAAAAGGACATTTTTGAAGCTACATTCAAAGGGCTTAAAAACACTTGACTGTAAACAAGGATAAATGTGAACTCAATTAACCCAGTTTGGAAGTTTATGGATATGTATTTGGAGAAAAAGGACTTTCAGCATCATCTAGCAAATGTGAAGTAATCAAGAAGACACCAGCGCCAACAACGTTTTCTTTCTATGGCCAATAATGTCTCAAGATTTATACCCAACTACTCAACAACAACTGAGCCATTGCGAGCACTTCTGAAAAAGGATGCTGAATGGCAATGGCACAACGAACAGTAACACGCATTTGACCGGTTAAAACAGACCGATTAAGGGTGAGGTTGGCGCCATGAAACTGGTTTAAGCCCTCCAGTAAAATATTTTACTGACTGTTCCAAGACGGTACTTCTTTTGTGGATCTTTTATGTTTTATCTGTCTTGTGTTTGTTATGCCTTTGTGCTGGTCTGTTTATTTGTGCCTCGTGGTCACCTGCTAGGAAAGGGCTGCCCTCTTGGCTCTCGTTTGTGGTGTATAACTGAGTTTGTCACTTTCCCTTTGGTATCCTGCATCAGTTGTGGTACTTGATTGTATTGATTCCTGATCTTTGCATCCTTACTAACTTTGAGTAGCAAAACAGTCATGAAATATTTTGATCCAAATAAGGAAACACAAATAATTGTAGATGGTAGCCCTGTAGGACTAGGAGCCATTATGCTTTAAGAAGGCAAAGTGATTTGTTATGCGAGTAAATCACTCACAGACGTTGAAACATGCTTCTCACAAACAGAGAGGGAAATTTAGCTTTGTCTGGGCCAAAGAAAATTGCCAGCAAACATGCTATTATGGGTCCCATATGGGCTACCAATATGGGTAGTGCAACCGGGTTCCGCATGGTTCCCATATGTGTTATCCCATATGCAGGTTGCCCAGATGGGCCCCACATAACAGCCCCATGAAGAAAAAATAAATGATATCAACTTATTATTTAAACTTATTCCTTGTTTATAATGCATGACTAGCTTCTACATTGGTGGATACAGGGGGGATTCATGTGGTTCGCTTGAACTCCCCTTTGAGACAAAATTATTCCATTTACATGAGGAATTTCCAGAAAAATCAGCATAAAATATCAAATAATCAGGTACAATTTTCAAATCGACTACCCCTTTGTAAATTTGAAACCCTATAAAGAAATCCTGGATCCCTGTTTCTACTATTTATTTCATTTTATTTACATGGGCCAGTCCATATTGGACCCATATGGAACCCAGTTGCACTCCCCATTTGATTCCAATATAGGTCCCATATAGATTGCTAGCTGCGATTGCTTGTTCGGACATAAATTTGTTCTAATCAGCCATGCAAACGCTTTGTAAAACATACATGCATATGGGAATCCAAAATCAAAGCCGCTGATGAGACTTGAACAATGGAGGATGAGGCTACAGGCCTATGACTTTAAAGCTGTTTATAATCCTGGAATATCCAATATGTCAGATTATTTGAACAGACATTCAGTTACAGCAACTGAAAATCCAAGCCGTCAATCACGCATAGCAGAAGAATATGTAATATTCATTGCAGATCAAGATGTTCCCAAAGCAATGACAATGCAGGAAATTGTTCAAGAGACGTCAGAGGACAGTGACTTACAGCCATTTCGAATTTCAGGTATAATACATGGAATAAAACGTACCGATCAACCAAATACATTATTACATTTTCGTGTGCCAAAAATCAGCTAACTGTTGCAACACTAGAAAAGGGAATTTTTGTTACATGAGACAATGCTTGTTATACCCAGGTCGTTGCAAAGAAAGGTTATTCAAATCGCGCATGAAGGACACCAAGTTATTGTGTGAACCAAACAATTGTTGCGAGAAAAAAATTGTTTTCCTAACATAGACAAGATAGTTGAAGAGACATGTCAGCTTAGCAACAACAGGAAAAATGTACCTGGAAAAGACTGAGTTCAACTAGTTAAAACTAATCTGAGTTGCACAAACAAGGTACCTACTACTTTAGGGGGATGGAAGGGCGGAATGGCATATACTATGTTCTCTTCTTTTCTTCAAAAAAGATGGTGGTCAAAATACAGTAAAACCACTAAGGTTTTGCAAAAAAATGCTGGTACTACCATCAACTGCCTACATTCACAGCTTGACAACTGCATACAAATTGCATATTTAGACCCTCGACTACCTGTACAGTGCCCTTGACTACTAAATATTTGTGTACAGCTACAAAACTGCATGCCATTTCGCAAACAATTTACAGAAATATGTAACACTTTCTATCCCTTCACTTATTTGTATTCTTCATTGTTTGATGCCATAAAATAATAACTATTGACTTTAATAGCGCACACATTAGTCTGTGAACACATATCAGACGCATAAAATTCCACTGGCTAGTCTGAAAAAGGCTAATACTTACCTAGTTTTAGAATTTATAGGCTCCAATTGAGCCAGAATGTACAAAATATGTAAGGGATAATTCCAAATGAAAATATCATCATGAAAATTTATAGTTGTAAAGAACTTCCTCATATAATGGGTCACAGAAAACAAAAAACGTATATATACAGTCAGACATAGTTAAGCATCGCCTCAATAGTTTCCTAGAAAACGGAGGAAGCTTTCCAGTCATTTTTGTTTTTTTGTTTTTGTTGCTTTACGTCCCAAGTCAACAGCTATGGTCATTGCGGGATGGTCAGTTCACCTAACCACACTTTTTCCTGGGCAGGCTTGAACAAGCGGATAACCAGTAATTCGTGCACATACTTTCGCTTGTAACTGACAACAACCCTTCTTGAATGAATCAGCGGAAGGGAGGAGAATGACCGTAGAAATTATTTCATGATCATTCTCCACGAAAGTATGGGACCGGGCCGGGATCGAACTCGCGACCCCTGGAATTGCAGTCAGACACGCATCTGTAGCCAGACACATTACCGACTGCACTACGCGGCCCGTCATGAATATTTTCTTGTTTTATTTATGAAAATAGATAAAGTGGTGACAATTTACAGCAAATTTCGATTCGATTACCACAAAGGTAAACAATCAGGCATGGTAAATGCACTCTTATCCCTAAAGAAGTCACTATTCTCTAACCCATTATGGTATTTTCAAAACACTAAGACATGTAAAGTGTTTGTGCCATATTGTTACAATATCAAAGAGGAGTTCTGTCTGAAAATTTCAGATTCATTGAGATTCATATCTCAAAATGAATATAAGTTATGGACGTGTAAAGAATGGCATGTTATATTGTGATAATGCAAAAATTATAAAGATGTGATTAACTGTCTTGTTTGTTTTGATGCTTTACGTCCCAAGTCAACAGCTATGGTCATTGCGGGATGGTCAGTTCACCTAACCACACTTTTTCCTGGGCAGGCTTGAACAAGCGGTTAACCAGTAATTCGTGCACATACTTTCGCTTGTAACTGACAACAACCCTTCTTGAATGAATCAGCGGAAGGGAGGAGAATGACCGTAGAAATGATTTCATGATTAATCTCCACGAAAGTATGGGACCGGGATCGAACTCGATCGATTAACTATCTCTATGATCCTCTATAACTGACATGAAACTTTGAGTTTGACAGAATCAGTTTGGCACTAGTTTTAAAAATATGTCTAGATTATTTTTGCGTTTATTTAAATTCAAAGTTAGCACTTTGGGTTAAGCTGTGACACTTTTTAAGCGTACACCAAAAAAATAGGGGTTGGTGTATACAGGGCATGGTAGAAATTCAGCCAAATGACCAAAGGCATTCTGATATGTTCAGCAGACCATAGGAACACTAGGGTAACAAATATTACAAACTGGTTGTTCTTCTGAAGACATTTGTACACGAAAAACGTCTCTGAAATAATGTTTGGGTGATGCTTAACTTATGTCTGACTGTATATATTCTAACTATGATTACTGCACTTTCTGAGTACAATGTTTCTCTAGCATGGTAACAGAGCACATCAGAGCCAGTATTGCATGGTGATTTAATCTATAAATTAAAAAGAATAACTGTAAAGTCTTCTTTTCATACTCTATTCAAATAGATAACCAAGTGTTAGAAAAGTGAGATATAACATGGATATTATGTGACTGTCTGAATGCCTGTTTATTATTACCCTAATCACTGTTTATTGTTTTGGTTTCCTCTTTAATTTATGAACTAAATCACAAGGAATTATGTACATACATACATATATACTGTGTAGTATGTAATTCTCAATGTTTCAGCCACAATGCGACTTAAACATAACAAGTGGACAACAGTTTTGATCAGTTATTAGGATGTGGTTTCCTTATGTATAGGGCCTACGTAGCCATTCTTAATTATGGGTTTCTAGAAATCCCACCAGTTACAAATGTCAGAAATACTCACAGACATACTCCTAGTTTATTGATAATTCTAGTTTGAGTACTACTTGTATAATTAAGATTCCTGTACTTTTGACTTCATGCCTAAGCGCAATCAAAAACATGCAAAATATTATGAAAAAGGCTATGAGCTTGAATTCCAATACAAAAATCTATTTTGGCTTATTAAAAAATCAGGTGAGATTCTTAATAAATTAAAATCTAAAGGATTCCTAGCATTAAGTGTGCCTGCATATGATTTTTCTACTTTCTGTACTACATTGCCTCATAATCGAATCAAAGGAAAACTTACTGGATTATCAGAATAAACTTTTAGTAGAGAGGCAAACTTTATTTGGCTTGTAATGAGAAATGAGCCAGAAGGTTTGATGGGGAAGAGAGAGCTGGTTGCTTTGCTTTCCTGGTGTCTCATGATTGGTGCGTGGCTCTTCCTCGCGGTGCCATGGGTTTGTCTGCAATTTGTGATTGTGGTATTTCCTGATCATACTCACTAACTATATTTGATGCTCTCCATTATCTTTTGAACATTATATTTATAAGATTTGACTTGAAATTGCATAAAACAAATTGTATTCTAATGTGTACTAATTGTGCTCCACTTGATGCAGATTTGTTTTTGTTTGTTATGAGAGAGACTTCATTGGTCTCTTTCTGAAAATAATCAAGCTGGTGTTATTGAAACATTTTACTTTACTTGAAGGTTTCTAGATGACTTACTTAATATTGATAGTCCTTATTTTGTACAAATGGTAAGTCAGATATATACTACAGAACTTCAATTAACTAAGACACATTCTTTTGATAATGAAGCCCACTTTTTGGACTTGCTCTTCTAACAAATGGCATAGTTTCATCTAAATTTTACAATAAATGAGATGATTTTAATTTTTAAATCCAAAGTAGTTAATTTCCCATTTCTTGGCGGAGATAATCCTCGCTCAACTTCGCTAAGATGAGTAGATTTTGCAGATTACTTGTTTTGGGAGAGAATGATCAAATGTAACTTCAACAACAGGAACCAATTTCTGACTTCTAAGTTACTGAAACAAGGCTTTTGATATCATAAACTTTGTTAAGCACGTTCTAAATTCTACCACAGCCACTTAGAGTTGATTGTATTTAAATGCTCTTCTGTAACAAGGCATCTCAGAGCCAGTAATTTATGGTGATTTAGTAAATAAATTCAAAAGATCCTCTGGAAAGCCTACAAAAGGATGACCTAACATTATAAGAAAGTGGGATATAACATGGATAAAATGCAGCAGTCTGCATGCCTGGTTATTAACTAAATCTCAGATCATAGTTATGGTTTCCTCTTTAATTGCAAGATGGTGGGTCAGGCCTCAAACTCAATGAACATCCTGATCTAAAACTTTCATTGGTTGGTTGGTGCCTGATGCTTGTCTTTGGCTGGTCCCCCATGTCTCAACTTGAGGTTTTCTTTACCTCTGACTGTATGTGGGTTGAGAGCCATTTTCTTTGTTTCATCTTATGTTATTATATTTTTAGGATTGTTGAACTAAACTTTATTAAGCCTACACCACCTTTGGGATGCTTACATTGTGTAATCTGTAACTCCAACAGTTTTCATTCCTTTTGTATGTTATTTTGATTTGATTGTTTCTCTTTCATGATGCACTGCATAAGTTAGAAAGCCTCCATGCGTGCTCAACTTTAACAAGATTAAACTCTACTCAAAAATACAGATTGTATATGGACATATCTATTAGGGGAGACTGTGTAAATTAATTGACACCCCCCCCCCCCACACACACACACACACCTGCAAAGGAATTTTTATGAGATTTGTATGTATGCAAGTTTTGCATAAAACGAATGGAAGCTGTTGGTGTATCAGTATATGTAACATATTACACAAAGCAGGCACCAATGTAAAAGAATGTCAATGTTCTATGTTTTGTTTGGCGTAAAAATGTCTAAGTTCAACATCCAAAAAAATATCAGAAAATATATATCAAAACTGCACAAAATAGGAGGTGCACATCTTCAATATGTCAGGAATCAGTATGCAAGGTTTGAATAAAAAGGAATGAAAACTGTTGGAGTTACAGATAACACAATGTAAGCATCCCAAAGGTGGTGTAGACTTAATAAAGTTTAGTTCAACAATCCTAAAAATATAATAAAATATCAAATTTGCACAAAATAAGAGGTGCACATCTTCAATGTGTGAACAATCATTAGTCAAAGCTAGAATATAAAGGAAAGAAAACTGTTTGAGTTACAGATTACACAAACCAGAAACCCCCTTAGCATTTTGGATGGAAAAAATGTCTAAATTCAACACCCTGCAAAAATATTCACGAAATGTTCACAAAATAAAAGGTGCACATCTTCAATGTGTGAACAATCATTGTACAAAGTTTGAATAATAAGGAATGAAAACTTTTGGAGTTATAAATTACACAAACTAGGCACCCAAAAAATTGTTGAGGACAGACCAACAGATGGATGGATGGATAGACGGATGGCCCTGCTTTCACTAAAGCCACGCAGGTAACAACAGCAGAGTCTAGGGCAAATATTTGCCCAGTAAAATGCATTCAAGCCCCCTGTCGGTTCTACGGCAATGATTCTGTTCATGTGTATTCATTGTTAGTCATGGCTCTCACTGTGCGTGGGGTTTTTGTTTGCTTGTTTGTTTGGTTTGATGTCTTTTGTCCCAGTCAACAGCTATATGTCCAGATGGTCAGTTCACCTAACCACACTTTTCCTGGGCAAGCTTGACTAAGTGGTTAACACATACTTTTGCTTGTAACTGACAACAACCCTTCTTGAATCAGCAGGAGGAGGAGAATGACTGTAGAAAAGTGTGGGTTTTGTGTTGGGTCCTTGTTTTGTAGTTGTGATGTGACTCTCTATGTTCTGTGTCTCTTCCTCACAGTGCCAAACGAGTCTTATTTTCCTTAAAAACTTTTCCATGAAAGTTTTATGGTCAGGGTAAAGAAACTGTTAAACATGTATATATATGTAGATAACATTTTCATTTTACTAATATATATATCTATAACAATTTTAATGTACAAACATATAACTACTATGTGGTACCAGAAAACTTGTCTTCAGGATTTGTCACAATGTACGGTTCAAAATAGGCTGCTCAGCTACAAACACTAGCTAGAATCAGCCCCAGATAAGAGTGCATAACTGAAAATTATTTTCTTATTTCTCAACCAAAACATATGTTGTTGGTACTCAAAAGAAGCGTCTCAATGAGACAATTCTTTTGAGCACCCAAAACACATGTTAAAGTGATGGATAAGAAAATCATCACACTTTTACGCTGGAAATATTTGCTTAACCGGCCCTTTGTAGAATATTGCAATTCTTTATGTAGTAAATTTAGATGTTATACTTCCTACAGTACTAATTACAAAGTAACTGACCAGACTGTACGGATGTGCAGGCTGATCTGCACCATTGTTGGTCAGGTTTTCCCACAATCAATCCCTGTATACAATGAAGCCTTGAAGTCATGAAGGCCAGCCGTATTTTAAGCAATCTTCATTTTCATGAGGCAAATTACAGTTTCCTTAAATGACATACCTGTAAGATCTCTTCATATTGTAAAAACCTGAAAAAAACCTGAACAGCAGTGCTTTGATGACTCTAAAAAAGTCTATCATGAGTGTGAAAGTGGGATAGAAAAATCCACCCCAATGATCACCTTTTGGCATCATGAGGCTTACCAAGTGATGACAAATGGTGATTCCTTTTCATGCTCACCACTGAACCTTTATTTTAAAATCAGATTGAAATATTACATGATGATGTCACTTTGACAGAACAATGACTTCATTTCATGACCATGTGCTTGAATTCCAATACGAACCAATAAATAGCCCTCAACTGACAGCCTGGGTAAGACAACATGGGTAAGATAAGAATTTCTATCCCAGGCTTAAATTTCAGACATTCTAATCAGTTGTGCAATAAAATATTTTCCCAAGCCTATTGCTATACCTATGAGTGGCCAAAACTCTGAAAGGATTAATTTATATGTAATAGCTGGTAATGATTGGTATGAAAGAGAATATACATTAAACACAATTGTTGCATAAAAGCCGTGTTGCCTGCTATTAACAGCCATGTTTTAAACGGCATAAGTCCATGTATTAATCAGGCAATTCACGTGCTGTTGATGCACGCTTTTGTACTTTACATATACCTATTCTAGGCCATCACAAAAATTGACGTCATCAACAGTAATGTGCATATAAATAAAAGTAATTTAGTGACATGATGACGCAAGTCTTTGCTCTGGAATAGGGGTTTTCAAAACCTACCGATTTTTCATGTTTTTACTCA
The DNA here is from genome assembly GCA_964019695.1 of Loripinus fragilis. Classification (NCBI taxonomy): domain Eukaryota; kingdom Metazoa; phylum Mollusca; class Bivalvia; order Lucinida; family Lucinidae; genus Loripinus; species Loripinus fragilis. The sequence goes on along the minus strand of OZ026517.1, from coordinate 16,678,654 downwards.
CCATTATAGTAATACAAAAATGAACTTTTCGAAGCATTTTCCAAAGTTTTCAAGTGACAAAATGACTTTATGCAATAATAACGATCAAACATGGTTTTCTGATACACTAACATAAGCTAGACCCTTTCAGGCTCAGATTTTAACACCACCCTGGGGGTCCAGCAGATGTTAATGCATAGAAAAACATGTTTGATCCCTATACTCTAATGCAGGTACTTTTATAATGTGACTATATAACATCAAAAATTTGCAACAGCAATATAGTGTCAGAAAAAGTTTGACATCATTAATTACGTCACATTCTGTTGGATGAAATGCTGCTTTATGCGGCTTGCAACACTCTGATTTGAGACAAAACTGCAGAAGTGCATTAGAATGGGGATAACCATTTTCAAAAAATTCATTTGGGGAGGTATATCACCGGATATACGAACCTGTCGATGTAAAACTAAATTTCTGACCATATAACTGACGATATACCAATATAAATGAAAATTTTGAATCACATGTCAATGTTGGTGATGTTAATTTGAATTTATGCTTAACATTCCAGTCAACAATTTTTCAGTCTTGCTAGGACATCTGCTAGGTATATCCAGTCCTAAACACTGAGGATTAAAGTGCCTTGCTCAAGGACACAATACCACAATGACAGTTGGGTTCAAGCCTGAGACCCTATTGTCATAAAACAGGCACTCTACACCAAGCTATGGCACCCCCAAATGTTGTTGCGTCTAGGCTTAACTGTTTCAGTCTGACATAACAGGAAGGTTGGTTACATTGTTCCTAGGAAGGCTGCTTTTCCATAGGACCAGTTTAGCTTTTTTTTTAGCGTAGAATGGTTTGTTTTTTTCTTACCCAGCAATCTAAACATAAGTTTTGGGTGCTCAAAAGAACGGTTCTTTTGAGTACCCACAACATATGTTTTAGTTGAAAAATAATTTTAGAGTTATGCATTTTTATCTGGAGGCCTGTCTTCGGTGGTGTAAAAGTGTAAGCCTCATTTGACTCAGCCAATTTAGAAACGTAAGATGATTTGCACTTGAGGGTTAAGGGATATTTTCAGTTTATTTCTGCAGTGTTTCATTTTTCTTCCTTCAATATTTTTCAGTTTCTTCCTGCGGAATTTTCAGTTTTCTTCTTGGCATCAAGCCCTCTAGCAGACTTTCTTAAAAACATTTTTAAAACTTGTTTATACATAGAAACAAGAGAAACAGTGGATCGCTGCCAAGTCACCCTAATGTTATTTCCCACAATTCCAAGAATAACTGAAGTCCAAGTGAATAAACTACCGGATGACCATGGTGATGACCTGGCCTCGAGGTTATAAAACTTTTTTCATGTTCAACTCAACTGAGCATGAAATTTACCCTGCTCATAAATGTTAAAATGCCAACAATTGTTGGCATTTTAACATTTATTAGCAGGATAAATACATCATATGAGAGCTTAAAAGCAAGAAATACCTATCTTTTTCAGCATTTTAGTTTTTATGAGCAGTTGCAATTTTATGCTCAGTTGAGTTGAGCATGAAAAAAGTTTTATAACCTAGGGGCCAGGATTGAGTTCTCTACTGTTGGAGGAAATGGTCATCTTGAATTAACCATAACAACTTTTCCAATCCTTGTGTCTTCCAGCTTGGATAATTCCTCAGGAACTTTATCTAGGGACACAGTCTCTGTTATTTTGCACCTGAAAATGAACAATTCACAGGAGAATAGACGTTTCTGAACTTCAAACACGCCAAGAATGTCACTAGTCACCTGATAGTGTATAACTGACCAATGCAACGACAACATAGCAGGTGACATAGTCCCACAAACAAAATAGAACATGTTCAATCTCCCATATTTAATTGAGGTTTATCTTACAGTTAGTGGATTCAACTCTTTGCATCCTGGGTAATTTTTCATGTGTTTGGTCGTCTGCTGCTTTTTTTTCAAAATCATCTTTTTTGAAAAATTATTTCAAGAATACCATCAGAGTGTCAAACAGTTTGGACCCAGATCAGGCTGGATGGTTTGTCGGGCCTGATTTAGGTCCAAACTGATTGCAAAGGTTATCCCCAGATGACACTAGTAGACAGACTTCAGGTAGGCGTGATATTCAGAAAGGTGCATTGCAAGCAATATATTTGGTACCCTACCTGATAATAGCTTTAAAGGTTTTTGTTTTCATAGCAACCACAATTTTTATCTGGTTATACCAAGGACAATTACTGGTGCAGATTGGTGCAGAGAAACACACTTTTATGCTAGACTTGATGAAAATTATGTCAGAATAACTGGAGCATGAAATGTAGATCAAGGGTAATAGGTCAAAGTGTGCTTGAGGAGCATTCCACTGAAAATTACTATGCAAGCTATCATATCACTGCTGCTGAGAAACTCACATAACTCTTTGCATGCTGGGTAATATTTCATATTTTAGTCATCTGCAGATATTTTTCAACATTATTTTTTTTCAAAATATTCTTTTGAGAATAACATCAGAGTCAAACAACTTGGATCCAGATCAGGCCCGACATTTTGTCGGGCCTGAGCTGGATCCAAACTGTTTGTTCAGATTGTCAGCAGCCGACAAAGTATTCTGCTAGCAGGCAAAGCTACTGGCCTCAAGGTGTGTTGATCACCTGATATTTTATCTCCCTTAACCTGCTGCGTTGAGTGATAGTGCATCAGGTTGCCCACAGTACCTCAAGGGTGATAGTTATGAATGTTGCCAAAAAAGGCAGGTTTTTTGTTTGATTTGATTCTTTACGTCCCATCAACAATCTTTCAGTTAAACAGGGACGCGTCTTCCGGGGACGAACCCAGTACTTAGCTAGGATAAATGTGTCTTGCTCAAGGACCACAACACAGTGACGCTGGTGAGGCTTGAACCCTCGGTCTCGAGTCAAGCACTCTACCACTGCGCTCCCTAAAAAAGAAAAAAAAAAGAAAAAAAAAGGCAGGTAATAGTTGTATAACTAAAACTTTATCGCGGTACTTACCATAGGTCCAGATAGGCAAAAGAATTCACCATACAATTGGAAATATTTCCTTACCCATCAGTTTTAACATGTGTTATGGGTGCTCAAAAGAACCGTCTCATAGAGACGGTTCTTTTGAGTACCCACAACATATGTTTTGCTTCAGAAATAAGAAAAATAATTTTCAAATACGCACTCTTGTCTAGAGGCCTGACTTACTTGATATGTCCTCGGTCTAACTTGTCTATAACATCATGTAGGATATCTATCATCTGTTAAGGAAATTAATTAACACTTTCCATATAGGTCTTAGCCCCTCATGCAAAAATACAAAAAATATTGTGCACAAATAGGTTAAGTCTGTGAAATGTCCAAATTTCCTTCAGCTTAACTAAATCCTTGCTAGCTGCGACTTTTGTCATCTGATGATAACCTTTGCCACCAGTTTGGACCCAGTTCAGGACCAACAAAATGTTGATCCTGATCTGGATCAAAATCTTTTGACACTCTGATACTTTTCATGAAAGACTTTTTTGAAAAAGTTAATTTTGAAAAAGTCAGCAGAAAACAACAGCATGAAAAATTATCAAGTATACAAAGAATTAAGCAGATACTTTGAGTTAGCAGTATTATTTGTTAACTCTTTGCACGCTGGGTAATTTTTCATTCTTTTGCTGTCCTTTTCCAAGAATTCTTTTGTAAAACTATCTCTTTATAAACTGGTTCATTGATTATACAGTCCATACCTATGGGACCATATCTATGGACCCGAAACATAGCATTATAAAGGGCTGGTACTGTATGATCAAGATAGTTGCCAATGGACACATAACAAAGGGGACCACTGTATCAAGCAATGATTCTCTACAATTACATCCCTTTTCAAAATGGTAACTTCTCTTAAAGAAAAGAATTTGCTCCCAGAGGGAGTGAATTCTTTCCTTTATGAGCAGTTCCTTATAGTATGGAAAATCACTTTTATCACATTAAGTGACCTCCCTTGAAAATTACTATTTTTATTATGCACATGCGTAACCTGAGTAATTGGTGCTGTGCCAATGGTTGCCACATAGGTCAAGACCTATTTGCGGTACCATGCTGTTGTCTAATTGTGTGCACCTAAGAAATTGAGGTGAATTTGCAAGTGCTAAGTGGTCCACTCACAATTATTTATTAAACCAAAGTGAATAATAATCAGTTCTTAACAAAATGAGCAAATTTTCATGAATTATTTCATGCAAATATTGGAATAATAAGTGCTCAACATAAGTTAGGCTTCTGTTGCAGGGTTGTGCAAGATGTCTGTAAATGTGGCACACCTGTCTATTTTCATGGTTGCCTTGAACATAAAACAATTTTGTTGAATTAGAGGATTTGGGTTTCTACAATCTATACCAAATATATTCTTGGCAGTTTTATTACCTATATTTGGCTAAACAGCCTTCTAAATGCCAGATGTGGGGAGGAGGGGTCTTGGGTTTTAGTGAAAATAGTTTTTTTCTAAATATTTTAATATCTAATTTGGATTCACACTACAGGTTACTGTCATAAACTTATATACAGCAATCCAGTGAACCACAAAAAGATGTTGTTTCGGGAATAATATTGGATTGAGTTTCATGAGCAGATGCGCCAAATTAGACTACACAAGTGTACTATGTGTACTATATACTGATCAAGGATACGCTGGTATCTTCCTTGCTGAGCATATGATAGTGTCCAAGCTTGGTCAAACAGGAAGTTCACACTTCCCCCTCTTAGGAATAATTGCTGACAATCAGGAGGATCTAACTGAAAATTAAAAGAATTAAGTGTTTGGTATTTCCAGTATCCTTAGAATGTTATCTTTCATCACTAAGGCAACTGCTGATAACCTTTGCAAATAATTTGGACCCAGATCAGGCCCAACATGTTGGGCCTGATCTGGATTCAGACTGTTTGACAGTGTATTGGATCTCCTGAAAGATGACAAGAAAATAAAACATCATCAATATTCCTTGACAAAAAATGCCTCGTCTAGAGCTAGGAAATTTGTCAAACAAATCCTTTTTTAGCAGTTTTCAAAGACTGCATTTTTTGTTTCGAAACTAAAAATCATTGAAAATCTTAAATACTAAAGGAATGATATACTGCTTATAGACCAGTTTGTAGATCAGTATAAAAAAATTGTCTTTTGTTGTTGTTGCTGCATATGTTTGAAGCAAATATTTTATTAAACACAAATCATGCCATAGGAAGCCAAATTCATGTTCTAAAACTTCCAGCTTAAAAATAGGAAAGCCTAAAACCTCAAAAATTGGAACTTCGATTTTTTTTAAATACTCAATATTCAAATTAATTTGGGACACACTGGATTCAATGAATAGGACCTATTCATGATCTATTTTATTCACTGTCTTTAATAACATATGTTTTGGGTGCATAAAAGAAAGGTCTCCTTGAGACATTTCTTTCATGCACCCAGAACTCATGTTTGATGAGAAAAAAAACTGATAATAATCATTTTGGGGGGTTATTTGTTTGTTTGATTTGATTCTTTACATCACAGTTAACAATTTTTCAGTTTTGCCAGGACGGGTCTTCCTGGGTTGAACCAGTACTAAGCAAGGATTAATGTGTCATTTTTGGGGGTTATATATTTTTATGTCTACCTCCCTATAATTTGAACAACTAATAATAAAATATTAAACCTTTAATCCCAAGAATTTACAAGATTCAACTGTATGTTCAATCTCACCTGTAAATCAAACTGAGATGTGACCCATTTTCCTCCTATACCCAGACAGGAAATGACTTCATTTTTGTGAGGCGTCGGGTATTTCCGTCTCTCCGATGGAAGATTACAATCTTCTTCATTAGTATACATCTTAACTGAAATAAATAAGTCAGTACATATATAATAATAAGAGGGGGGGGGGGGACCCCTCTGGATCTGCCACTGATTTTTTAAATTTGTATGAAAAGCAGATATTTATTGTCATGAATGGAGCAAAAAGTGTTGAGAATTAAACTTATAAACAAAAACTTCTGAGTCATTAACTGTAACAGATGTCAGACTAACAAACAATGACATATTTAAAATTCACTGAAAATCTTTGGCTATTCTCCTAAAGCACACTTCCGATGGGCCCAATCACATTCTATACTTTACATACCTCCATTATCAATGACGACATCCACCCCAAGACCCCCAGTCTCTTCCATCACTGAACTGACTAGAATATTACTTCTCTGGCTAAGTTCTACTATCTGACCTGGTAAAAGAATAATAACTTAACATCTACTAAAAGACATAATAATTTCAATGGTCGTTGACAGTTACAAGCGAAAGTATGTGCATAACCCTTCTTGAATCAGCAGGAGGAGGAGAATGACCAAAGAAATTATTTCATGATCAATCTCCATGAAAGTATGGGACCGGTGCCGGGATCGAACTCACGACCCTTGCATCTGCAGTCAGACTCACTACCGACTGTGCTACAGGGCCCGGTAATAGAAGTTCCTGAATATGCTGAGATGCGACATTACATAATGGCATCACTTTGACCCAACAATGACGTCACTTGACAAAGTAAGATAACATGGTTAAGATAGGAATTTCTATCCCACGCAAAATCTCAAGATATTCTTATATTTCATGCAAGATATAGCTATCTTCCTGGATTTGTCAGGGAGTAAGTTGTTATTCAAAAATTACATTTCTGAGACTGTTTCATTTCATCTTTTTAAAAATGAATTAGATTTTTGTCTGTAAAAAGCACAAAAGACAGCTGAAGTCTTTTTTCTTCTTGATTTTTTTTTGTAAATTCAGCAGAAAATAGAATATACATACCTACTGGTGGATTGAGGCTTTCTAGATAGATCTTTTCAGCATGGGAGCTAACTGAGGCTATAACCTGGGAGAAGAAAAAATACATAGGACCAGATAAGCAATGTTTAACCCTTTCCTTCATGAATTTTCATGCTAGGCTCCACCCACTATGAATAATTATATAAAGAAACTTTCATGTTGGTACATAGAACAAAGAAATTACATGTCAGGTCCACTAGTGTAGGATCATATCTAATCATATTTCCATAATCAAACAGAGAAGACCCTGATCTTACAAGAGCTGCCTGATCTTGGTCTGCTCTGTTTGCAAAAGTGTAAAAAGGTGTCTCTATTAGGTAAAGGGTTAAAGAGTTAAAGAGTATAAAATTGTGATTTCTTTTATTTGTGATTATTTTCTTATTTATTAGTGTAAACATTATAATGTAAAAAGTTAACTTTGTACTCACACGACAAAACACTGAAAATACAGAAGCTGACATTCTGGTCTTGTAATAAAAGCTACAGGTGTAAATTGCATGTTTTTGTAAAAATATTTAATGTACCATTATTACAAATTTGAGCCAGAAATGAAAATCATAATATATATATATATATACTAAGCAAAACATTTGATATTAAAATTGTGATTATTCTCTAATCCATCAGTCTTAACATATACTCTGGATGCTCAAAAATACCATCTCACTGAGATGATTCTTTTGAGTACCCACAACATATGCATTGGTTGAGAAATAAGAAAATAAATTCATAATTACATCCTCTTATCTGTCAAGCCAATTATATGATGATTACTGTACTACATTTTCTGGGTGTTTGCAATAAAGCTGCGTACCTTGGCTCCCCACTGCCTGGCTAGCTGTACTGTAGCACTACCAAATGATGATGCCCCATCTAGAACTAGCACTGTGTCTCCAGCACACACCTGGGCCTGGTAGTGTAGAGCAGTATAGGCCCTCACACAGTCTCCTATACCGGCAGCTGCATCTTCAAAACTTAACATACGAGGTTTCTTCACTGAAAAATTACACAATAATATTTTTATAGAAATGGAAGGAAAAGAATTAATAAAAAAAATCTTGTTTCCCACTAAAATTGGTTACACAGCTCTGATAATGAAATACACCACACATAACTTATCAACTAGCTTCTTTATTTTTTGTCAGTTTTTAAAAGACCAAATTTAAATTACAGCACTAGCTATCAATACAATAAGCACACACATTTTTTGGTTCTTTAAGTACATTCTGATAGGACAAAAATCCATATGAGCCTGAACACAAGGTTTTAATATTTTTCTCATTGGCAACCAGCAAGGGCTAATTCAAACCAGCCCACCCACACATTCTCACCAAAAACCTTCTACTCATTTAAACCAAATCTGTTGTTTTCAAAAACATGTACATTGTATTGTAGATTCACTCCATTTCCTAAGAGTCTATTTTTCAGATCATTTTGAGATCACAACAGCTGTCTTGTGCCGTGTGTAGTTTGTAAAACTTCTATAGATACATCAATATAGTGATGAGATCTATTCATATACAGGTTTTCTGTGACTATTGAGTTCTGACAGGAACCAGAATACCCCTTAGGCTGGTGATCGTCTTGGGCTTTCCATCATCTCTCATGAATGGACCCAATTAAACCAAGTCTGCTGATTTCAAAATTTGTAGGTTCACACTATTTCCCAAGGATCCGTTTTTCCAAATTATTCAGAGATAGCAACAGCTGTTGATATGCTGCATGGAGTTGGTAAACTCCTCCATGGGTCTAGATAGACAAAAATATTTAGTGTATAATTGTGATTATTTTCTTATCCACCAGTTTTAACATATGTTTTGGGTGCTCAAAAGAACCGTCTAATAGAGACGGTTCTTTTGAGTACCCACAACATACGTTTTGGTTGAGAAATAAGAAAATTGATTTTTGATTATGCACTCTTATCTCGGGGCATGCTCCTCCCTATACTTTGATACAGTGTTGGTATTTTTCATGAGATTATTGGGTTCTTCTATGGGTAAAAGTGGGAGAAAATAATTTTCCACTTACCTAAATCATACTCATTGAAGAGGCAACATTCACCATACCCACTGTACTGGCTATCTAATGGCAAAATACCTAAAATGGAACAAACCATATTTATTAAAAAAAAAAGTTTCTGATAAAATCCCCTGATACTTTTTATAAACGGATAACACACTAGAGAACCACTGTACTCGAACAGGGCAGTCATGGCATATTGGTTCACAAAATAATGTACCTAGCTGTAAAAAAGGGTAATATTTGGGTCAATATCTTACTTCTGAAAATATTCATCGCTAATCATTGTTACTTATAAATCCAACTGTGTATCTGCTTAATAAGATTTATGTGGGTTGAGTGATGGCCGCTACAGTGCCAGACTTATGCCAAAACTATGATATTTTCTTGAAAAAGAGGATGAAAGGATTTTTTGTTTATATTCTGGAATTTCGATAAAATGAAAAATACCAGTGCTTTAAAGCTGCATAGTCTGTAACTTTTGATCTTTTCGTTTTAGAAATAATGTTTCTATTTTTCAAGAACACAGTAAAAGTATTAAAATTCAGGTATACATTTTATCTTTTTCGTAATAATTAAGACATTATTAGTGCAAAAACAACAGCATTTATGTTAAAAATTAACTGTCTAGAATTATTGGAGGGACGCAAATAATTACAAACAAGAGAAAAAGCACCTGTTTTTATAAGATAATTCACTTTTCCATGCAGTTTTCAGCTGTAGAAATTAGATTTATTATGCCAACATAACTTAATTCTACATTTACTAATGATTTAAAAAGAAAAATTTTTTTTCGAAAAATGTTCATAGGTACAGACTATGCAGCTTTAATGCGCACAAAGGTTGAAATCTGAAGGCAGAGCATTTTGAAAGTTATTCAAGCTTTTCATACTGTATGCATAGTTCTGTATATCTGGTGTTCTGACCCAGTAGTTGAAGATTTAAATAAAATCAACATGTTGCAGCCGACGACCCGATCATCAGGCCAGAACACCTGATATACAGAACTATGCGTACAGTATGAAAGCTTGAATAACTTTCAAAATGCTCCATCCTCAGATTTCAATATTTTTTTCACAATAAAGTATTGTTATTTTGCATTTTAGCTAAATTAAGCATAAATTCCAGGACATAAACGAAATCCCTTTCACCCCTTTTCAGGAGAAAAATCACCTTTTTGGCATAATTCAGGTGATGTATCGACTATCACTTAACTCACATAAATTTTATTAAGTAGATGCACAGGTGGATTTATAAGTGACAATAATTAGTGAAGAATATTTTCAGAAGTAAAATATTGACCAAAATATTATCTTTTTTAACAGCTAGGTACACTATTTTGTGCACTCATCAACTGCAACCAATACATGATAACTGCACTGATCAAGTACAGTGGTTCTCTAGCGTGATATCTGTTGACCTGTGACCTTGACCTTGAGTCCAGGTAGCTGGGTCATATGCTATGCACAACGTCTCACTGTGAGGAACATTTGAGTGAAGTTTAATGAAAATCGTTCAAAGGATCCAGGAGATATGGAGTGGACATGAATTGAAAGGAAAATCACATGACCTAGAAGCCTGACTTTGACCTTGAGACTGTGTAGTGGAGTCATATGTTCTGCACATTGACTGATGGAGAGTAACATTTGGGCAAAGATTAATGAAAATCGCCCAAAGGGTTACAGACATATGGAGGGACACGAAATTCAAGGGTAAATCCCTTGACCTGTGACCTTGAGTCTAGGTAGCTGGGTCATGTGCTCTGCACACCGTTTCACTGAGAGGAACATTTGAGTGAAGTTCTATGAAAATCATTCAAGGGATCCAGGAGATAAGGTGGGACACGAATTGAAAGGAAAATCACATGACCTTGACTTGAGTCTAGGTAGCTGGGACATGCGCTCTGCACATTTGTAACGTTTGGGTAAAGTTTAATGAAAAAGGCCTTTAGGGTTCAAGAGATATGGAGCAGACACGAAATTCAAGGGTAAATCCCTTGACCTGGACCTGTGACCTTGAGTCTAGGTAGCTGGGTCATGTGCCCTGCACACCGTCTCACTGAGAGCAACATTTGAGTGAAGTTAATGAAAATCACTAAAGGGTTCAGGAGATATAGAGCAGACACAAAAGTGTTACGGACAGAATGACGGACAGATGGACTGACAGACAATGGGCATTCCTATAACCCCCCTTCGCGGCAGTGGATTAAAATACTACACTTAATAATAGTTCTGATGGTACATACCAACTACATCATCATTGACATCAACATTTGTCACACCTTCCCCCACTTTCAATACGACCCCTGACACATCCTGACCACATGGATAGGAATCTGTCTCCTGTTTTACCACTTCTGAAAGAATCTAAATAAAAACACTTTACCATATGTACATAGTGCTATATATACTTTTGAGCATAAAATTTTGGTTATTATTACATCCATCTGTTTAAACATACCTTTTGGTTGAGACGGATCTTTTGAGAACCCACATCATGTGTTTTGATTAAGCACTCTTTATATACAATATTTGGACAGTCAGCCTAAAACAATGTCAACCTAGATAAATAATGCTTAAATGTGAACATATCACTGACTATCACTATGCATCGAATAGCAAAACTTGTGTTAATACATGTAAAAGGAGGGTTATAAAATTATTGTGTCAATCTAAAAAATATAACTTCCTGCCAAAATTGTGTTTTTTTCTGCAGTAAAAATATCATGTAAAAAATTGCAAATTTTATCACTTTATGTATTAATTTTCCCTTCAATACAACTGTGCAGTGAAAATCCAGATGCACTTTACCAATACTTTTAAGAATGAACTGATAACAAATGCTAAAAATGCTTGTGCTAAATCAATGTTGCAATTAAAATTGCAGGAAACATATAAAATATGAAACCTGGGCAACATTGAAAATTGCCTGAGATTGTACACATTTGAAGCAAATTTATAATAAAAAGCAATATCTTCCAGCTTGCTTAACCGTTTTCATTCAGGATAAGGGTAAACAAGTACTTGGCAAACAGTGAAGGTCCGGATGAAATGCCACATAAGGTGACATTTCATCAGAGTCAGCACTTGTCTGCTAAGGTAAAAACAATCTTTAGGGACATAAATACATCATCATCAAGGAATTTCAACCTCTGACCCCTTAAAACACAGTCCCATACTTATTGTATTATAAAACACAATCCCATACTTATTGTATTATAAAACACAGTCCCATACTTATTGTATTAATATATACATGTATGTTAAAATCCATCAGAAAAAAAAGGGTGGGCCTGCTTAAATCAGGTAAAAGTACACATACCTTCTGGTCTACTAGTGACAGGCCACAAGCTTTAACCTTGACAAGAACTTGACCTCTAGATGGCTCTGGGATATCAACCTGAAAATTATATTGGCCAGCACATGAACCTTTGGTAATTATCCCATAAGCACAAAACCCTCCTTTAAACGCCAATGTTGACCTATCCTGTTAGGCTAGAGGTCTAAATTGTGGTTAGTTGTCATCTGTATCCATACCATGCGTGGATCCAGAAAGTTTTTCAGAGGGGGTCTAACTTTGACAATGTTTTTTTTTTAGTTGATGAGTGGATCCAAATAACACTAAAATTTGGCCATCATTGAACCCCCAGCAGAACACTATTTAAATGGCGTTACACTTGAGTGGCAATGATGGCCCAACATTTAACGCTGGCTTGGTAGCAGGGGGGGGGGGGGGGGGTCGGACCGTCGGACCCCCTGTCCCCCATCCCCCCTCTGGATCCGTGCATGCATACTTTGTATACATGCAAGCAGCATCAGCTCTGGCTAGTCTGTGCATTTACACAGGCTTGCCTGAGCCTTAGCTGCATGACAATGCTATAAGTTCTAAATTTCATATTAAAGGTAATAGAAATCAACTTTGATTTTTTTCGAAGTTTTTAGCTTTACATTAGTTAGACAAGTTACGTCATCGACATGTTAAAGTGATGCCATTATGTTATATGTCGCATCCCAGCATATTCAGGAACTTCTTAGAGCCTTTTTTTAAAATGTAAAAATGCTGTATTTAATGGTGTGCAAGAAAAAGAATCGATTATTTGCATGAGGGTGGGGTAGAGCAAGCCTCATGATGCCAATCGGTGATCCTCAGGACAGCTTTTTCTATCCCACCCTCACACTCATGATGGATTCTTATATCATCATAGAAGCAAACACTTTGAACCCTGACCAGACTGCTACCTTGAGACATAATAAGTATTATTTGACTTTTCGCTTTCTGTAAAGGCGACTTCATGAATGCGTAATTAGGACTGGTCAACATCAGACATAGGTAAAAGCTGAAAATGAGGTGTGGTTTTATTCAAAAGTAACTGTATCATCTTGCGCCATTACCTCAGTATAGACGCAAAACACATAATTTAGTCCTTAAAACACCAACAAAATAACTGCATCTGAAAATGTCTATTTAACATAAGCATAGAGACAAACATTGTGGACCCAGATCAGACTGCTCCTATAGGAACAGTCTGATCTGGGTCCACACTGTTTGTCTACGAGGCTTCAAATATTTTAGTGGACAATAAAAAACATACATTTTGTGATTATGCTCTTTAAGGGTTAATAAAAGTAGGTTCAGTGTGTACATACGGGTAGGATTTTCATGAAATGCACACATGTTTGCGCGGCCCAAAAAGCTTATTAACTCTTTACCAAATTATAAATAAAACCTGATTTCCCTTCCTTAGCAGATGAAATAGCTGAACCACACCCAGATATGAATATTAAAGTTGCCGCTTTTACAGTAAGCGAAAAGTCTATTAATAAATAAAACTTTGGGACAAAAAATATAAGCAGGATAAGAATTAACTGTTTCTGGACAGAATAGTATATACTTACAGTCTGGGGATAGAATTTTGGTTTAACTGTCACAGATTTGCTTGTATCTTTGACAATTTCTTGTTTCACACACTGCATTCTGTTGGTCCACTCTTTGATTATCTCATTTTTTGCCCTGTATAAACCTGAAAATGACAGATACATTAAAATGGATATCATGTTGCCAATGCCAGAGAACACAGTCCAAGTCAGTAGGGTACAGCTTTCGGGAAAGTCCGTCACAATTCCAGAATTGAATCATGCCTCGGTGTATAAAAGGAGCATTATGTGTAGTACTATGTACAAAAAAGCTCTATTTTGTTAGCCAGAACTGGCGTATGGAAAATTAGTTATGGAGCATGTGGGTTCAGCTCTATTAAAATTGATAATTCTGATTATCTGAAAAGTTTAATCAGCAGAATAAATGAAGTTTATGAATTTTTCAATAAAATATAGCTATAGCACTGAGTTACCGCCCAGATAGCTCAGTTGGTAGAGCGTCCGCTTTCGGAGCAGGGGGTCGTGGGCTCGAATCCCGGCCGCACCATACCAAAGGTGTAAAAAAGGTACTAGCAGCTCCCTCGCCGACGCTCGCATGGAATCGAGACAGTTCACCGACAAGACAGTTCACCGACACGCATTTTGAAGACAGTTCACCGACAGAATTGAAGACAGTTCACCGACAGAATTGAAGACAGTTCACAGACAAATTTTATATTGTATTTATAATGAATGTCACCATTTTACTATTAATTGAGATACTATTAAACTGATGACTAATATAAAGCTTATGAGATTGCAGTTGTCTTTCGTTTTTCATTAGTCACACCTGTGAATCACTGGAAAAATCCATGGCTAATGCATATAGAGCGATCATAACATCGCCTTATGAAAACTCGAAAGAAAACATAAACTGGAGAAGAAATAATACTAAAAGTAAAAATAAACTAAAATAGACTAAAATAGACATACAACCTATCTAATTCTAATAAAATCAAGCAGAATACTTTGCATTGTTGGCGAATTTCGTGAAGTACAATTAGCTATAGGACCATTTTAGTTAAGCTTCATGTAGCATTAAAAGGTCTGTCTATTTACTTTTTTAATCACACGCAAACATAACTGGTCCATAATTAATCATAATAATTATTGACAGTTATATTTTCGACCATATATCAATTTAGCATAAAACGTGTCGGTGAACTGTCTTCAAAAGTGTCAGTGAAGTGTCTTCAATTCTGTCGGTGAACTTTCTTCAAAAATCGTGTCGGTGAATTGTCTTGTCGGTGAACTGTCTTGTTCCCGCTCGCATAAAAGGGGTTGTGCTAGGAAGATAGAGTAAGGCAGGTAAGTATCTGTCAAAAAGATATTGTTATGTCACAATAAAAGCTGTGCAGAGCTTATGTTGTTTGTTTCAAATAAGCGACGTTAAATAAAGCTTCTTTATCTTATCTTTATCTAATTTGTTGACATTCGCAGGTACGAGACATGCATGCGCGAAACAGAAAAAGGTCGAAAAGCATTTAGTGAAATTTGGGGGTCGAATCAGACATCCAGCCGCATCAAATGATTCGAAATGTAGAAGTTCTAAACGATTATTTAGATGATTTACAAATATAATTGTTACAATTTGAAATAAACGCTAAAACAGTGAATAAACGTTACCGGTGATTTATTCTCGGCCAAATTACCGGATGTTGATTATCCTCTTTTTCCCAGAGTGCAACTCGAGTCCAAAAGTGCATCCGGGGAGGACATCAGTTCCGAATTTTTACCGAAATATCAATAATTTAATAATTTATGCACTTTTTACTTATTTTAAATTGTGAAGACTTGTGTTCAGATAAAGGCAAACGCATAAACATTGTACCAATCGAAACTTTCGGTGCATGTTAAAAGGGTTAGCAATAAACCATGGCAGGGTCACAGAGTTGAGAATTTTTCTTTCATAAATTTCAATAGTTCTTGGAAGCAAACCTCTTTTACAACTGTGATCGATGGTATGTGTAGCAGTTATAAGTACAGTCACACAGGAATTCTCATTTTGACTCCTGTGTGCGAGAATCTTTCTTGCTATTTATGAAAGACTGATCATATTGTTTCAGTTGATGCTTTAAAAGTTTATTGTCCTAGTCAACATTTTTCACACATGTTGGGACTGTAGTGACAGGTGCCACAGGTAATATGACTAACATACATTGTATGAGCCAGGGGCATGAGCTAGCTTTTAGTGTGTCAAGTTTCGAAGTTATCTATTGACCCGGAGTGTTCATTTGATTTGATTCTTTACGTCCAAGTCAACAAATTTTCTGTTATGTCGGGATTGGTTTCCTGGGTTGAACCAGTACTAACTTACTAAGCAAAGATTAATGTATCTTGTTCAAGGACACAACCCGGTGAGGCCTGCACTGCCCTTCGGTACCAGGCCGCGTAGCGCAGTCGGTAATGTGTCTGGCTACAGAGGGTGTCTGACTGCAGATCCAGGGGTGGCGAGTTAGATCCCGGCCCGGTCCCATACTTTCGTGGAGATTGATCATGAAATAATTTCTATGGTCATTCTCCTCCCTTCCGCTGATTCATTCAAGAAGGGTTGTTGTCAGTTACAAGCGAAAGTATGTGCACAAATTACTGGTTAACCGCTTGTTCAAGCCTGCCCAGGAAAAAGTGTGGTTAGGTGAACTGACCGTCCCGCAATGACCATAGCTGTTGACTTGGGACGTAAAGCAACAAAACAAACCAAACCAAAACGGCCCTTCGGTCTCGAGTCAGACAAAGACAAGAGCAAGCCACTCAAAGAAGTAAAGGCAGCTCTCCACCACCCGCGACTGCTTCAAATACAATGTACAGCTTTTTTCCAAGATCTATCCCCCATCTGGAACAAGCTCCCAGCATCTACTGCTGAGGCCTCTGACTTGGTACTCTTCAAGCAGGGGCTCTCTAACCTCACTTTCTTAACAGTAGTAGGGCAGCTATGAGGAAGGATGGAGCTGTGCCGGTGGGCCGGGTGCCCTTATCCCCCAGGGTAGCCGGATTGGTCTATTCAGAGTGGTGAAAATTTGTATAAATTTGTATTGTTGTATTGTGAAAATGCGACTGGAAAAACTTTATTCCTTCTCCCTTTCCTATCAGTATCATATTATTATTTATATGATTTGTCCTAATTTAAGCTTATTTATTATCTATTGTACCCCTTCATTATACTGTACATAACTTCTTCCTGACTATATTAAATCTTTCTTTTCTCTCTTGGTCACCCGACAAATAATGCAGTGGCGGATTTAGGGGGGGTGCTTTGGGTGCTTTAGCACCCCCAGGTGAACCCATAGTTAAAAAATCTTAACCTACCTTTTTTCTTCTCCGTGGACTGTAGGTACCTTTTTGCGTGTTAGGTGTGTCCTGTTTTAAAGCCAGCACCCTTGAGGCTGTTAATTGCCTAATCATAAAATTATGTTTCCCAATCAGTGGGGAGCGGATCAGCTGACCGACTGTAACCATGCAACTGCCTTATCTTCATGTCAGCAAAAAAGGGAACTTCTAAAGTATTTTACATTTTGTATAATGGCGCAAGAATGTTTTAAATTCAAGTCTTGAAAACTGGTGAAAATGTATTATGCCTTTTTCCATTATTGATAATGATATTATTACTTGCCGCTGAAAAGGGAGTTTCGTATGTCATGTGTGTTTTCACGCGTCATGGCTATTGACACGACACACGCGACCCGATGGAATACCTGTGGTCTATTCGGAAATTATGGTCTCTTTTGATCAATTGTTGTTCTAGCACCACTGGTGGTCCGACTATGCCACTGCCTTTGCCGACCACTGATAACATCAGCAAACAGTTTGGACCCAGATCAGGTCTGAAAATTTGATAAGGAGTCAAACGGACTTGAGGTCACACATTTTCATGAAAGGGTTTTTAAAAGAAGCAACTATTAAAATATACGGATGACAAAAATGTTAATAAACACTAATCGTGCAAATAGTTGATATGAATATACACTCATGTTGACATTAGTCAATTCAGCCTGCTCATCTGCAGAGACTAGCTTTCCCGGATGTAGGGTTATCGTATTTCTTTAGAGATACAGAGCATACATGTAGTTTTATTTGCATAGGCTCATCGGAGCATTTGCTGCTTCGTTTGATTTGATTCTTTACGACCCAGTCAACATTTTTTTCAGTTATGTCAGGACGGGTCTTGCACTAAGCAAGGATACAGTAACGCGTCTTGCTCAAGGCCACAACACAGTGGCGCCGGTGAGACTCCAACCTGCAACCCATCGGTCTCGAGTCCTGCACTCTGCTACTGAGCCACCCAGGGTAGGGGGTACTCTCATCTTTTCTTCATACGTAGGCTCGGGCCCAGCATCTACAGTTACAGGAATTACCAGCACCCCAAAAAAATATTTGAAATTTTACCAACCTAAAAAACATCCCCTATTCTGTATCTTGACCTTAAGAAAAGACCCTAAAACGCATAGAAATGACCGCTAAATATAGTTCAATTTTGTGATGATCCCCCAAAGATATCCACAAAATCTTCATACCCCAAAAAATATTCATTTTTCTGACCCCCACCCCCCCAAAAAAAAAAATAAATGATAAAATTCAAAATTTTGAACCAAAAAAATGACCCGAGCCTACGTATGTAGGAAAATATCAGAGTACCACCCCCCACCCCCTCCCGGGCTGAGCCACTGCGCTGAATTCTTTCTGAGCCATTGAGTTTCCGAAAGAATTCAGCACAGCGGCTGACTCAAGATCGAGGGTATGAAGGTTTGAGCCTCACCGGGGCGTCACTGCATTGTGTTCTCGAGCACGACACATTAATCCTTGCTTAGTACTGGTTTTACCCAGGAAGTCCCGTCCTGACCTAGCTGAAAAAATGTTGACTGGGACGTAAAGAATAAAAATAAAACAAAACAAAGATTTGACTGCGACGATTCACAGATTGATTTGCATCTTTGTTGTTCGCTTGCAGCAAAATCGGGTCTCCCATGATATTTTAAAATCGGACGGTAGAAATTGTCATAAACAAGCCACCCATTTTCTTAAAAAAACACTGCAAAGTCTTCACTTTGCGTTATCATACATAGATGCGCACTCTGATTTGGGTAATCTTAGTTTCACATATTATCGAGAACCTACGCTGGGCAACATTGCTTTGTCACGCTGGGCAACATTGCTTTGTCCAGTAAAATTAATTTGATCTAGCACACTAGATTTTGATACATGTGTACTTATCGCACCAGCGAGCAACGAATGCTCATGCGAGTCTGTGCATAGTGTGTGTGCACGCGCGTGCCTTCTGTGGAATGTGCATTCAGACAGTCATGGGTTCGCCCCTCCAGTCTAGCACAATTTTATGTTTGAAACTGGTCATGAAATATATTTTCTTTAGTCATTATCAACTCGGGCCCATTTTGGGTCCGAGTTATCAATAATTCTTGTTGAAAGAAGAGCAGTTGTCAGTTACTGACAAAAAACCCATTCCATGCCTCTTTGTATCCAGCGATCATACGATGGTAGATCGAAGCACGTGACATAGAAATGATGTCAACTTATTTCTCCTCCCTTTAAACACTGAACAATTTAATGGTTACTCAGTTAAGTAACGAAATTGTTAGCTCACCTGGGCAAAAGGCTTATGTGAGGTACATGTGTTAGTATACCAGTCATCCAGCCGTCGTCCGTCATCGTCTAGAAGAATACCTCTAAAGCCTGGCAGCAAGTTCTAGTCAAATTTAGTGTCAAGCATCATTAGGTAAGGGGAAAGGGTTTTGTGCATTAGGGTTTTGTGCTGATTGGATTGGAACTCTGGTCGTACTTATAATGGGAGAAATTCTTTGAAATCATTAGACCCACAGTTTATACATTTAGAATGTAGCAAAGCCTTGGTCCACTATATAAATCCTGCCAATCATATCTTGGGTTCAATTTAGCCATATCCCGACGGTCATTACTTAAGGCTATAATAGCTTCCATAGACAGAATGATGGGGGTGGGGGCTTTAAAACTATTCTATGAAACATCAAGGTTCACAGCTTATATTTTTTTAAAATGTGCAGCATTTAATAATTAGTGTTCTCTATATGTAAACCCTTTTAACTATACATATTCACCTGGGGTCTTGGTTAGATGCATGGGACATTTGCTGTCAAGACCCTTTAAAAGAAAACTTTAAACCATTAAGCCAACTGCTCAGGTGAGCGATGTATGCTCATCGAGCCTCTTGTTTTTGGGGGCACAGTTCTGATTTTAACTAGTAGTAGTAGGGTATGGATTAAAATATTGACTACCAATGTCCGCCTACCAAGCACCCCCAGCATTAGTGGTCCTGGATCCGCCACTGTAATGGTCAAGGCTGACAGAGTGTCGTAAATTGTAGATGTAGTGTGCAACATCTGACAGAATATTCGTACTTCACTATTTTAAGCTGGTGACAATCAATTATTATGTAGACGCTTGTAGGTAATTTCCTAGGAGCTAATTGGTTGTTCTCCTGAAGTAAACAGCGATATGCGATCATCTTAGGTGACGAAGTTAAAGGTCCTGCGAGACCCAGTTGGTCCAGTAAAACTGTTTGTGCACAATATCATCAGCAACCTGGCTGGGGCTGTGAATCGTGGACACAAGCAGACAGATTTGATCATAATGGATTTCCCAAAAGCCTTTGACAAGGTAACACACAGGAGTCTACTAAACAAATAGGACTATTATGGGATAAGAGGGTCCACCCAGAAGTGGATCAACTCATGGCTCTCTGGGCCCACTCAACAAGTAGTATTAGATGGTCAAGCCTCAGATCCAGTCCAAGTGTTATCCGGTGTACCCCAAGGATCAGTTTTAGGAATGATCCTGTTCCTTATTTTTATAAATGACCTGCCGGATAACATCAGGTCTTCTGTTCGCCTGTTCCCGGACGACTGTGTCCTGTATAGAAACATATATTCCATTCAGGACTGTTTTATCCTGCATGAAGACCTCATTAGCTTAGGACAATGGGTAGCCAATTGGCAAATGAAGTTCAATGTGGCCAAATGTCACTCTATGAGAGTGAATCAGCATCACAAACAGATTCTCTTTGATTTTTCCCTTCACAACCAAACTTTGGAAAATGTTCAGTCAGCAAAATACCTGGGTATAACCTTCTCTGATAATATGGATTGGGGTCAACACATTTCAGAAATTTCTTCCAGAGCAACTAAGACACTCAGTTTCCTTCGCAGGAATTTGGCTTTTGCACCTAGGGGTACTAAGGAAGCTGCATACAAAACTTGGTTTGGCCAAAACTAGAGTTTGCAGCATCCATTTGGAGCCCTAACTCAAAACTTCAGATTAATCAGGTAGAGAAAGTTCAGAGGGCAGTGGCCCGTTGGACCTGCAGGAGATGGCGAAACACAAGTAGTGTCGGGAGCGCAGTGGCTCAGTGGTAGAGTGCTTGACTCGAGACTGAAGGGCCGCGGGTTCGAGCCTCACTGGCGTCACTGCGTTGTGGTCCTTGAGCAAGACACATTTATCCTAGCTTAGTACAGGTTCAACCCAGGAAGACCTGTCCCTATATAACTGAAAGATTGTTGATGGGATGTAAAGAATCAAATCAAATAAAATCAAACAGGTAGTGTCGGCGAGATGCTTGATGAGCTTGAGTGGCCATCTCTTGAGGCTTGTAGGGATCGGTCCTCCCTGCTTCTCTTTCATAAGATACATTCTAATGCTGTGTCTATAGAAAAAGACAAGTACCTGACCCTGCTCACAGTTTGAAATCTACCAGGTCATCACACAGTGCCCAATATTGTAGATACCAGATATACAGTGATGTCCTGAAGAACTCTTTTTTTGCCCGGACTATTCCACAGTGTCATAGTCTTTCTCCTTTGGTGGTCATTTCCCAGACTACTGAGGAGTTTATGGCACTCCTCATTTAGTCAAAATCACAGCCGAAAGATTTTTTTTCTTCTTTTTTTTTTCTTCAAAATTCCAAATTCGCACTCCCTGGCGTAATGATCAAAATTTGATCGAGCCAGTAATAGAAGAAAGAAAGAAAGGATAATCACTAAGGTTCTTATTTTGGTCATAATAAAAGACTGATTTTATGTTTTTATGACATGAATTGTCCGTTGTTGTTAAGATTCAGAAGTTTGAAACCTTTCCATTTTACTAAAAATTGCTTCTGTAAATTTATAAAAGAAATAAATGTGACAAAACCTAACAAAATGGATATGTGTCAGAGCACACTCATTTTTCTAGTTTTGACATGCAGCATCTCGTCAGGATATTTGCTTAACAGAATAAGTAGTTTGCTTTTAAAAAGGACAGATCCCAGTTGCCTATGTTTATATTTGGCAATATCATATTTAATTTACAACTTGTGCTCAAAAGTGCCTTCTTAGCCAGTCGCCTCACGTTCAAAAGTGCCCTCTTAGCCTGCTGTCTCGCGCATTCAAAAGTGCCCCTTTCCTGGGAACTTTTAAATACCATGCCCTTTTTTAGGGCTGAGGTAAACACTAAAGTGGGGTTAGAGGCCTAAATTTTGGTCTGAACTTTCGTCCATGTGCCAGCGATAAAACCTGTGTAAAATGGTCACTCTCAAAAAGTCCGAAAATTGGTTTTCAAGACCAGTTATCGCTTAATGCAGGCCGAAAGTATCGCAGAATGGATTCTGCAATGCTTCCTTCCTTCATTAAGCTACCATTAATCATTTGCTATTAAGATCTTTGTTTTGTCTATTTTTGAGTGGCCGTTTTACACAGGTTTTACTGTACTATGTGTGTGCAAGCAGAAAAAGCTCTGATGTCTGAGCCATCATTGCTGGCTTATGTTATGAATTCCCTAATCTTATGAACTAGCTTGTTTGTATATGTTTTGAATTTATATATTTCAGACTATTAGAACCTAACTGATGCAGTGAAGAAACAAAATGGCAGCAGTAGCAGGTATTTATAAGGCCAAATAAAAAAATATGTGTGGTTCAGGTTACACCCTGAAAAAAAGTAGGGTAGGTAGGTAGGATACTATTTTTTTTGAAAACTTTTTTCTTGGAATATTCAGACCTGTTTGGAAATGAAATAAGACAAAGCTGATATAAAAGGGTCTATTTTTGAAGATATAACCTTGTTTTAATCCTTTTACTTCTAATACCAAAGACTGAATTCATAGAAATTTAGATTTCTATTTCAGGTGGCCATATTGACATGTATTTTTTCTCCAATTCTGAAGTTTGAATTATTTTGTTCTGCTATTCTCTTCCAACTTCAGAATTTGAAGGAAAAAGTTTAGGGTAGGGGATAAATATTTAGGGTAGGCCGGGTAACCTGAACCACACATATTATTTTTCTTGGCCTTAGCATACAAAATACAGTGCAGTCCCTGTAAATTAATAGGCTATGTTTAGGGTCCATTATAGGAATGGGCCCTGTTATAAGTGAAGTTAGTGAACCGTGTTATAAAGGGGCAATGTTACAAAGGAATTATAGGAAAATGGAAAATCATTTCATGGTCATTTTCCTATAATTCCTTTGTAACATTCCATGAAAATAAATTTAGGAGCCACATGACCGTATTATAAACAAAACGGTGTTATAACTAGGTGTGTTAATTATAAAGGGACTGTACTGTATTTTGAACCCTAGGGCCAAAGAATGTGTTTCGAGTTAGATTTGAATGAAAAATAATTTGGTAAATGTTCTTCCATGGGAGCAACAGGCAAGCTGTATGATCGAACAGGGAAATCTCTTAAAAATTCCTAAATGTCCTTAAAAATTTAGGTCCAGTGTAGAAAACTGGTCATGCTTGGATGACGCTCCCAACCGTTTTATGGTGTGGTCCTGCTGAATAATGCTTCTCCAGTTCTCAGGATAAATCTTACGTTCCTCGAGGAGCTCAGTGGTAGAGTGCTCTGCTTGAGATGGAGGGTAGCTGGTTTAAGCCTCACAAGAGGCACCTGGTTATGTTATTGAGCAAGACGCTTTCTCCTGCTTAGTAATCATAATGGTTCAACCCAGGAAATGTCCCGACATGACTAAAAATTGTTTACTGAGACGTAGTAAAGCTTCAACTCAAACAAACAATGTTTTGTAACTCTGAAGTTTAATGGGATCAGTAGTGAACATTTAAATCAGGGTCCAGTGGTTATACATGTATCACTTCCTCATTATCTCCACACTTTTTGTGTCGCCTACAAAGCATGGTCGACACATAGGGATCATGACGTCTGCATCCGCGGCATCACACTTTTTGTTTCTGATCAATAATTTTTGAAGGGATGCATCAATTTCATTCAAAGATTTACAGAAGCCGAGGGTAAATCATCATAATATACAGGTCAATTTAAAATTTGGAGATCATCCGCAAAATTTTGACTGAGTTATGGCCCTTTGTAACTTAGTTTTTAGCTAAATTTTGGTATCCAATCAATTACTTTTGAAGGGATTCATCAATTTCATTCAAACTTTACAGAAGGGTTAAGCATCATTAAATACAGGTCAAGTTCGAATTTGGAGACCATTCGCAAAATTTTGACTGAGTTATGGCCCTTTGTGACTTAGTTTTTAGCTACATGTAAATTTTGGTTTTCAAAACACGATAAACTGGGCTCAGCTGGACAAGGGTTTAAACCTTACTGCTTCTTGTTTTATTTCTCAGAGAAAACCTACATGAAATAAAATACTCTTTGTTTCATCTTCCCCTACCACCCTATACCAGGCCTCCAGATAAGAGTGCATAATTGAAAATTATTTCTCAACCAAAACATATGTTGTGATTTCTCAAAAGAATCATCTCAATTAGACACATGTTTAAAATAATATGTAAAGAAAAACTGAAAATGTCACTCCAAAAATTTGCTAATCATTCAAACTTGTCCTACTGAACCCGGATTTATTGTGTTTTGAAAACACTGTAGATCCAGATCAGCTGGCTTCTGACGAGGATCCACTCAGATTGAAAATACATGATTACAACTGGAATGCTGCAGGTCAACAAGATAAAAATTGGAGAAGATTGCAGTGTATAAAAATATTCAGCCTAACAAGGGTTAAATTTATGGAAGTTTTCTTAAAGGTACATTCTTTATTTTCATTAGTTAATGGTTGGATGTTTTTCAGGTGGGGATGCCTGGCGGATATCGGGTGAGGACCGAGCTAAACATGATGCCCAGTTCTTCACACTAAAGCCTGTCAATGGATACATATCAGGTACAGTACATAGGTTTTTAATCTCTTTTAGTGGCCAGGGATTTTATTTGATGCTTTTTTTAACAAAATATGGTGACTTTTTTCTTTATAACAACATATGTTGTGGGTACTCAAAAGAACCATTACAATTTGGTGGTTCTTTTGAGCACACCAAAAAAACTGATGGAAAAGAAAAGAAACATTTTTACTCAAAAAATACTTATCTGAAGTTCTGGGCCTATGCCTCTTTTCTAAGGCACACACAAGGAGATATGGGCTATATGGATGTGGATCATTCTCAATGAAAACAATAGCATTATCCACCAATTCTTCTTAGATAAAGTGAAAAATGTCCTCATTTTGCCCTATGTAAATGGTTATGGTAACTTTAATTCTTTCCTTGCCAGTGGCAACTTTTAACATTTGCTGTAATGATGTTAACCCTTGCAAACAGTTTGTACCCAGGTCAGGACTCACTTAACGACAGTCCTGATCTGGATCAAAACTGTTTGACACTTTTGATACCGTTCCTGAAATAAAAAAAAATTAAGTTCGAAAAAAGTCAGCAGACAACAGCAAAAGTATAAACAATTCAGGACTTTAGTTAAGAGTGTGTACCAAAAAATAATTTTCTTATTTCTCAATCAAAACATATGTTGTGGGTACTCAAAAGAAAACATGTGTTGTGGGTACTCAAAAGAACCGTCTCAATGAGACGGTTCTTTTGAGCACCCAAAACATATGTTAAAACTGATGGGTAAGAAAATGTTTACAATTTTATGCGCAAAATTTTGTTTGTCTAAACCTGTGACAACTACCCAGCATGCAAAGAGTTAATGACATGTTATAGTGCTCATTGGAAGCATCCTACTCACTTTTGAGCACCCAGCAAAATTGTCTAAACTGATGGATAAGAAAATAATCATAATTTTATGCTCAATTTGCTTCATGGAGTCCTGTACCTAGATACATGTACAGTAAAACCTGTCCTAAGGGACCACTCAAAAAGAACACCAAAATTGGTTTTCAATATCGCTTAATGCAGGTCAAAAGTATTGCTGAGTGTTCTGCAATACTTTCAACCTTCATTAAGCTACCATTTTCCATTAAGACCTTTGTTTTGTCTACTTTTAAGTGTTATGGATATGTGGCTTTAATTACATGTATCTTCTTACATGTGGGTATTCCATTTTTGCCCGTAGTAAATGGTATTAAGGTAACCTAACTAACCTAAAATCTGATAGAATAGTGACCACTGGATTCACCAGAAATATTGGATAGATGGGCCTAATTAAACTGTGGGAACCCAGATCAGGAACAATCTGACCAGGTTCAACACTTTTGCCTTGTCATTACTACAGTTCAGTCTCAATAGATTGTCAAATAGAATTGGTCCAAATGTCCAAATGAATAGATGAAAACACTTTTTAGAAATGTAGATATTTGTTTTGTTTTGTTTGTTTTGATTCTTTACGTCCACTCAACAATCTTTCAGTTATGCGGGACATGTCTTCCTGGGTTGAACCAGTACTAAGCTAGGATAAATGTGTCTTGCTCAAGGACCACAACGCAGTGACGCCGGTGAGGCTCGAACCCACGGCCCTTCGGTCTTGAGTCAAGCACTCTACCACTGAGCCACTGCGCTCCCGGGAAATGTAGATACATGTACAGTTAATTATACCCGCTTTTTTCTGTAGAAAAAAAGGGTATATTAATTTCATGTCAAAGACGGTCCGCCGTCCGTGCGTTCGTCCGTACGTGCGTCCGTCACGTTTCTTGTAAATGTATCTCCTACTAAACCATTAGAGGTAGCAACTTCAAACTTTGTAGTTGAATAGGTCACATGATGTAGAGGGTACTGGGCAACATTTCGTGTGACCTTGACCCAAAGGTCAAGGTCAAAGGTCAAATAATGTATTTTCTTGTAAATGTATCTCCTCCTTAATGGTTAGACGTAGCAACTTCAAACTTTGTAGCTGAATAGGTCACATGATGTAGAGGGTACTGGACAACCCCAAGGTCAAGGTCAAAGGTAAAAATTGAAGTTTCTTGTAATTGCATCTCCTCCTAAACCTTTTTACGTTGCAACTTCAAACTTTGTAGCTGAATAGGTCATAATAATTATGATGTAGAGGGTACTGGGCAACATTAGGTGTGACCTTGACTCCAAGGTCAAGGTCAAAGATCAAATAATGTATTTTCTTGTAAATGTATCTCCTCCTAAACGGTTAGATGTAGCAACTACAAACTTTGTAGCTGGATAGGTCACATGATGTAGAGGGTATTGGGTAACATTTTGTGTGACCTTGACCCCAAGGTCAAAGGTCAAATATTGAATTTTCTTGCAAATGCTTCTCCTCCTAAAGCTTTTTATGTAGTAACTTCAAACTCTGTAGGTGCATAGGTCACATGATTAAGAGGGCACTGGGCAACATTTAGTGTGACCTTGACCTGAAGGTCAAGGTCAAATAATGTACTTTCTTGTAAATGCATCTTCTCCTAAACTGTTGGATGTAGCAATTTCAAAGTGCAAAGGTCATATGATTTGGAGGGCAATGGACAACATTTGGTGGGACCTTGACCCATAGGTCAAGGTCATATATAGTGTATTTTTTGTAAATGCTTCTTCTCCTTAACCATTGGACATAGCAACTTCAAACTTTACAGGTGCATAGGTCATATTATGTAGAAGGTACTGAGCTACATTTTGTGTGACCTTGACCCCAAGGTAAAGGTTATAGGTCAAAAAGCGGATATTTGTGATGGTGTACCATCGACTTCTGCTCTAGTTTGTTATGTAATTGGAAAGAAATTGAAAGCAACAACTGGTACAGTATTTTAAAAGGTTTTCATATTGATATATTTAAGTAGATTCCTCCCTTGTAAAAGAAGAAGGCTAAATGTGATGTAACTCAAACGACCAGATTTTGAGCCCAAAATAAGTTAAAAATCAATATTTGTTTGGAACAAATTAATTTGGGATATGTTATATTAAAGTAATTTTTATCTTTGTTCTTTGTTTTCAATTGCTCATATAACTGTTTTTGTCTCATTCTACAGGTGATCAGGCTAGAGGTTTCTTCATGCAGTCTGGCCTTCCAACCCCAGTGCTTGGCCAGATCTGGTGAGTACAGATATCAACTTGTAAATGTGATTCAGTTAAAGAATCCTTTCCCAGGACTGACTGTCATTTAAGAATCTAGGATCATGCATGCATTTTCATTCATAACATATGTCAGGTCCCAAGGAGGCTGTTTAACCCTTTCACTGCCAACAGGACGGGTATACCCGCTGACACATACAGCAGCTTTTTAGCCAACAGGATGGTTTTTTCCGTCTTCTAGTTTCCCACATTCCTATGTATGTCAAGTTCATGTGATGTCATGGAAAAATTTTGCATTGTAGCCAATCAGGTCTCAAGGTTATTTTTGATCATAGCATCATGTTCTATTTTTATCAGATGTATAATAAAAGTACCGAAACGAACTTTGGTTGTTGGGAATTTACCAGTAGACATTTTTTGTTTCAAAATGGTGGACAGCGATGTGGTTTACAGGGTGTTATTATTTTTGGTTTGTACTTTTTCAAATTGTTGCAAAATATAGCTAAAAACATTTAGAGTGAAAATATATTGTTTGATTTATAAGTTTGTTTGTTTTCCTACAATAAATGCACAGGTTTTACTTGTAGGGAAAAATATAGCCCCCAATCCTTGTTATAATAATAATCGGTATTCGGATTTTGTGAACTTTTGATATTTTTTCCATATTTTTGAAAAATATAATATGCTAAAGCAAGTTTTAGGTTGGAAATAAATCTTTCAATTTATAATTTTGTTCATTTTCCTACATAAAAAGTTAAGGTTTTGTATACTTTCATTGAAAAATACAGCCTCCATACCTTGTTACAGTAATTACTCGAAACTCTTAGAAATCCCCTGGCAAATAACTAGTCAATATTTGATTAAAAGGGTTAAACCATGGGTGTGGAAATAGTAAAATTTTCTTCTTGTCCTATGACAAGTAAAAAGCCGAAATGTACTTGTCCATAGAAATTTTACTTGTTCGAAAGAACAAATTAGCTTATACCTTACAGTGCTTAAACAATTTATTCTTTCAAAAACAGTATGAAACCAGATATATATCAACTCTTGTAAACAGTATGGATCCTGATCAGCTGGCTTCTCTTGTAAACAGTGTAGATCTGAAGAAGCCAGCTGATCAGGATCCACACTGTTTTCAATGCAAGATGTGAGCTCGTAATAATTAATCAAAATATGAAATGCAGAATACATTTGTACTTGTCCAAGGACAAGTAAATAGAAATCTTCGACTTGTCCTGAATTAAATGGGAATAGGTCGGACAAGTCGGGCATGGTATTTCCACAGCCCTGGTTAAACATGAGGCCACAAGGTTGAGCTTTCAGTCATCACAGGGACCTGGCAAGTGCTAATGCAATTAATAAAAACATGAGGCTGTTTTTCTTGCGTTTCAACTGATTCCAACCAAAAAACTGAACACTAAAATGAAAGTTGCTTAGCGCTGATAAAGAAGTCATTTTTGTACATCAGATCTCTGTACATGTATTGTGTCAGTTTGCAAACCCCAAATTTACACACCTCGCTCTATCTTTAGCTCGACGGAGCGATGGGCTCTAAATTCACCAGACTTTACAGGAATGATCCTTGGACATTTGAAGCCAGTTGAAGCCAGTTGATCTGGATCTACATTAATTTCTTAAAAGAAAGTATATACATGTAATTTTTAAAAAAACTTATGCGCAAAGTGCACTTATTAGGTCTAAAATGGTATCGTCTATTTCCAGGAGCCTGGCCGATATGAACAATGATGGAAAGATGGACAAGAAGGAGTTTTCTATAGCTATGCACCTGATTAAGAAGAAGTTACAGGGATATGAGCTCCCTAAATCACTCCCTACAACACTGAAAGCTGATCCTGCACCAGTTATAGGATCATTTGGGACCATGCCTCAGCCAACAGGAATGGCTCCTATGGGGCCGCAGATGGGTAGGTAGATAAACTCCATTAGTGCCTTTCATTGGTAGACATCACACAAAGATACCTTATTACACTTCTCAGCATATATTTGGAGATAGAGAGTGACTGTTTTTTCCAACCAAGATTAATACATGTAATGGGAGTGCAGTGGCTCAGTGGTAGAGTGCTTGACTCAAGACCAAGGGGCCGCGGGTTCAAGCCTCAGCGGCATCACTGCGTTGTGTCCTTGAGCAAGACACATAAATCCTAGCTTAGTACTGGTTCAACCCAAGAAGACCCATCCCTACATACCTGAAAGATTATTGATGGGACGTAAAGAATCAAATCAAACAAACAAAATAATACATGTAATGTTCATCACTTATTCAACTCTCCTGAAAATGTCTGCTTTTTACATGCGCTGCATATATTCAGGCACACTTCAGACTCAGGTACACTTAATGGAAGCAAACAATATGAACCCTAATCAGACTGCTCACAATGGAGCAGTCAGATTTGTGTCAATATTGTTTGCATGGTAGGCTACCTAAGGACATAAGCAGACGAGGGGAACAGACAACAAAAGTCATGACTTGGGGGCTAACGGTTAATCATTCTTGTGTAATTCATTTATGAGTTTGTGATTCATTTGTCTAAATTTATCCCAAAATCTTAGATAGGTCTTTTCACCTGTTGGAATTGCACTCCCTTGCTTCAAAAACAAATTGGATAAACAACAACATTTAGATGAGAACTCCCCATGTTTAACCCATGGTTGATGTAAAACCCACCTTTAACCTTTTATATATACCATTTATTCAGTTCAGTAAAGTACAATTTCGATTAAGAAATAGATCAGCTGTAGCAGTTAATTGTTGTATAATAATTCACTGTTTGGAGGTCAGATGTAAAGAAAATCAAATCACGAGCGCGAGTGATTAATCTTCGTACAACTGACCAACAAACAGTGAATTATTACTCAACAATTCACGCACTAGAGCTGATCTATTTCAAGTCTAACACACAATAAACGAGGAAAACACATTTGAAGTCTCCAGCTTCTTCCATCTTTCCGCCATTGCACTGAAGAAATCTTGGCCAAAAGTTGGACTGTGTCACATACGTTTACATAGATATGTAGCGTATTTCAAGCGTAAAAATGATGTTACACCGTCTAACGCCACGACTCATTTTGCAGTTACAATTGACGTCAGCTAGTGCGCACTTTCCAGGCGCTTTCAAAATGATGATTAAATCGTTTGGTATAGCACGTTTTTTTTAACATTGGCTATATAGGCGAGGTGTGTTAGAATATTTTATTAATGTTCTTTGAGGGATCCCAGGTTAGCATTTTCTAGTAACAGCATTGCTTTATCTTAAGATTACAGATTTTAATATCTGAAATTCATCTGATTACAATAAAATTTTGAGGATATACACAGAATTGACTTGGCTTTATAAGGCAGCAAAATTTATAATGTTTCTGTTTTTAGTCTAAAAGATATTGAGGGGAAAATTAAGGAGTTGCATTTTTAAAGTCTGTCAGTATATTTGAGGCAAAAAATGGAGCCAGTACATGAGATTTTGGTACTTTTTGCATATGCAACCTAGGCATTCACTGCTAGTATACAACATGGGTGGAAGTTTTCAGGATTATTCCTGAATTCAGGATTTTGGAAAGTCAGCCTCAAAATGCTGAATTAGGCAGATTTTAATAGCTTCTCTGATTTATTTTCAGTTCAAATTTGGGCAAATTTACCATTTTAACTTGAAATTGTTTAACACTTTGTAGGCATACAGCAAGTTTTAAGATTTGAATTTCGAAAGTTCAGGATTTTTGGAATTTTCAACTTTTACCGGGCCACGTAGTGCAGTCGGTAACGTGTCTGGCAACAGATGCGAGTCTTGACTGCAGATCCAGGGGTCCAGATCCCGACCCAGTCTCATACTTTCGTGGAGATTGATCATGAAATAACTGCTTGTTCAAGTTTGCCCAGGCAAAAGTATGGTTAGTTGAATTGGCCGTCCCGCCATGACAATAGCTGTTGACTTGGGACGTAAAGCAACAAAACAAACAGACAAATCAACTTTCACCCATGATACAATGAGTATAAAAGTATGTGATAAAAAGGTTCAGACCAAAATATTGTCTTCAAGCCTCACTGAACAGCAGCACATGTAAATTTCAAGTATGAGATAAGTATCATTAGCTCATGGTAACAAGTTAAAATGTCCTATATGTTAATGGTTAACTCTTTGCCTACTGGGAAATTTAGCATGCTTTTTTTTGTCTCCTGCATTTTTTAAAAATGAACTTTCGAAAAAATTTCAGGAATACCATCAGAGTGTCAAACCGAATCGATCCACATCAGGCTTGACATTTTGTCGGGCCTGATCTGGATCGAAACTGTTTGCAAAGGTTATCAGCAGACAACAATAGTAGGCAAAGAGTTAATATTGTACAAATGTTGTTGTGACTGTTAACTCATATCTTGCCAATACTTTATTGTCCTGAAAATGTTGTCAGCTCATTAGGTCTGCCCTCTATTCAGATGCACTTCAGACTACTTATATCATGATTGCAAACCATCAGAGCGCAGTAGCTCAGTGGTAAAGTGCTTGACTTGAGATTGAGAGGTTATGGGTTCGAGCCTCACTGGCGTCACTGCGTTGTGTCCTTGAGCAAGACACATCATTAATCCTAGCTTAGTACTGGTTCAATCCAGGAAGACCCGTCCCGACATAACTGAAAAATTGTTGACTGGGACGTAAAGAATCAAATCAAACAAACAAAAATATTGTTTGCAATAAAGGCTATCAAAGTTTATAACAAAATTACAAAGCAGGCAGCATTTGTTATGTATGGTGGGAAAAGGGTTTATCCTTTGCCTGCTAAGAAAAATGCATCTGAAAATGTTATCTGCTGCATGTAAATGCTGAATGCAAGGGCTAATTTCTGCATACAGACAAACAGTGTGGACCCATATCAGACTGCTCCTAGAGGAGCAGTCTGATATGGGTCCACAAGCTGTTTGCTACAGAGATGTTTTAAAAGGACCAGAAGACAAGACTCAGCAGACGGCATTTAGCAACTGAAGAGTTAAAATGAACACCCGTATTCCACCATGTATATTTGTATCACTGTTGTCACTCAACCCCAACCCTCCTCACTTTTCCTTTTTTCCTGCACTCTTTATTAGGCATGCCCACAATGGGTATGGTGCCACCAGTACCTATGACAATGGGGGCGCGTGTTCCCATGATGGTAAACGGAGTTCCCCCTATGATGCCTGCCACTGGATTCATGGGTATGTATTGCACAGTACAAAAACATGCCAGAAATATTTCATGTATGTACTTTTCAGCTCTGACACCTGAGCACGTGCTTACGGTGACATAGATTTAGATATACAAAATTTTTGATCGTGAAATTGTGAATATTTTCTTAGCAATCAGTTTTATCATATGTTTTGGTTGCTCAAAAGAACCGTCTCATTGAAAAGGTTCTTTTGAGTACCCACAACATATGTTTTGGTTTAGAAATAACAAAATTAATTTTTGATTACACACTCTTATCTGGAGACTCGAAAGAGGCTCATGAATCCGAGCCTGCAAAATTTGTATTTTATGCTGTGACCATTTAGCTCCCATAGAATTTTTTAAACTTAAGTCAGTGAAATTTGACATACATATTTACCTCTGGCATGTTTCTGTATACCTTTCCATTGACATTGTTCAATTACAGTAAATGTTCTAAAAATTATAAACACTTGTGAACTGTCAATACAAGATAGGCAAACAGTGTAGACCCAGGTCAGACTGCTCCTTCAGGAGCAGTGTGACCTGGGCCTTCACTATTTGCAATTTCAGTTAGCATTTTGTGAACAAAATTTGTGATAACAAAAATTAGACAAGAAAGTGTATATTGTTTGAAATTTTAGAACAGCTACTATACGTTATAAAATCTCCTGCTTATACACATGGAAATTTTAAAAATATTATATGATACAGATCCCACATGTTCCCCTGTACATCTTGTATATTTCCATGTTTCCTTTATCATTGTTTATAAATGGTATCCGTATCATTATTGTTAAATTGCAAAAACGTTAGCCCTTAACAGGCTGGATATTTTCATGTACAATACTACATGCCTCGCCAATTGTTATCCAATAACCTTGCAGGATTCAAGTTATTAGCTTGTTTTTACCAGCAGAGTAGTAAACCATGTGGATCCTGATTGGCTTGCTTCTCAGCATCCATACCATTGTGCTAAATTGCAAATTAGATATTAGCCCTTATTTATTAGGAGGGGTATTATTATTTATCAGTTTCCGCTCATATTATTGCATTGTCACACGTTGGTCTGATAAACGTTGTCTATCTTACAGCATGTGCCTTTATCAGGTCATCATGACGGGGCTTTTTTGAATGACATCTTAAATGACATTGAATCAACACAAAAATCGATAATAACGTCATAATTGCTAGTTTGAACAGTGAATCAGCTTGTATACTGATAGAAAGAATGCCAGGTTCGTGTCTTTTGATATCAAGTTAACCAGGCACGGCTTTGAGAACGCATGTTGAATCGCTCGGCAAGTCTCGCGATGTCAACAAGCATTCTCAAAGCCTTGCCTGGTAAACTTGATATCAAAAGACACTCACCTTGTATTCCCTATGTACAGTACATGTACAACACTCCTCACCAATTTTTATCCAATTGGCTTTCAGGATTTGTTTTAAGCATGTATTTACAAGCAGATGGGAAACTGTGTGGATCCTGATTAGTTGGCTTCTGAGAAGCCAGCTGATCTGGATCTTTGCTGGCTCAAAACAATATATTGAAGGTAAATTTGGTAAGGATTAAGCAAAAAGTAAGCAAACTTTTAAATGCAGCTCAAATTACTTTGAAAGGAATAATCTACTGCCATTCCCCTGGCTTGTGGGGTACCACAAGGAATGTTATCATGAGGAATACATGTACAGTATTAGATATAATAAGCCCACACTCTTATAGGCACACACTGATTTCTTTTTGACTTGTGAATGCTTGATCAATTCCTGATTTTCTAGCCAGTTCAGTGGGACAATTTTGGATTCATCGCATGCCTGAAAAACAGTGTGTATTCCGATCAGCTGGCTCCCTCAGAAACCATCTGATCTGAATCTAAGCTGGTTAGAGAGGTTAGAGAATTTTTCAAAGTTTGGCTCCCTCAGAAACCAACTGATCTGGATCTAAACTGGTTAGAGCGGTTGCAAAGTTTTTCTTAGTTTGGTTCCCTCAGAAACCAACTGAACTGGATTTAAACTGGTTTAGAGACATTATAGAATTTTTCAAAGTTTGGTTCCCTCAGAAACCAACTGAACTGGATTTAAACTGTTTTAGAGACGTTATAGAATTTTTTCAACTGGTTAGAGAGGTTAAAGAGTTTTTCAAAGGGTTTGAGTTCAGCAGACTTATTAGGTTGACTATGGTAGAATTTCTTAAAGTGAAATTTAAATCATACATTACATAATACAGTGCAGTCCCTTTATAATGCTATGTTTAGGGTCCAAAGAAATGGACTGTGTCATAAGTGAATAATTTATAAAGGGACTATTTACAACGGAATTATAGGAAAATGACCATTTCATGGTCATTTTCTTATAATTCCTTTGTAAAATCTCATGGTATAAAAAATTTGGGAGCCACAACATGACCGTGTTATACCGGTATCCATATCTATTTTATAACTAGGTGTGTTTTAAAGAAACTGCACTGTATTTAAGTCAAATTTCTGGAATAGAAAAAAATATAGGGAAATCCCCTGTACTGGCCCTGAGGTTATAAAACTTAATTCATACTTAGCTCAGCTGAGAACAAAATTTATCCTGCTCATAAATGTTAAAATGCCAACAATTGTTGGCATTTTAACCTTTATCAGCATGATAAATACAACATTTGAGAGGCTTAAAGCAAGAAATTTCTTTATTTTTTGGTATTTTAGTTTTTATGAGCAAATGAAATTTTATGCTCAGCTGAATTGAGCGTGAAAAAAGTTTAATAACCTCAGGGCCAGATGGGTTTTAAAGGGGCTGCACTGTATTTAAGTCAAATTTCTGGAATAGAAAAAAATTTAGGAAAATCTCCTGTACTAATTTTAATAGTTTTTGTTGTTGTTTACATAGTAATTTGTGTGTATTCAGGTGCTCCTGTGTCTGGTCCCCCCGCTGGTTTCCAGGGTGCTGCACCCGTCAAAACTGGGGTCCAACCACCAGCTCAGAGGTAAGCCTAGCATTCTTCATTGGTAAGGGAAATGGATATGTTGAAAAGAAAGACAACTTTTTTGGTGGAAAATTTGTCTCCCTTATAACTGAGAAACTATTTAACTACATGTAATGCTGATAAAAAGCTGCAAAATTACTGTTGCCATTTATTTTTTTAAATATATAATTGTACCATTTGATATTTATTCAAGGTATTAGGTTTGCTTGTATATAACCTGATCAGACTAAGAAGTTCGATCAGGTCTAACAACTACATTTTGCATGCCTCATTTTGGAGGGTGTGGGAGCGCATTGGCTCAGTGGTAGAGTGCTTGACTCCAGACAGAGGGGCTGCAGGTTTGAGCCTCACCGGTGTCACTGTGTTGTCCTTGAGCGAGACACATTAATCCTTGCTTAGTACTGGTTCAACTGAAAAATTGTTGACAGGGTCATAAAGAATCAAATCAAACAAACGATTTTGGAGGATATTAATTCTTAAAGCCCCAATCAGGACTGCAACAGACCACAATATTTGTGATATGAGCCAGCTTGTTATCCCCCGACGAGGTCGGAGGGATATAGTTTTGGCGTTGTCCGTGCGTCCGTCCATTCCGTCCGTCCGTCCACACTTTTTGTCTGTCCGGAACCATACCTCAGTACCTATTGGTCAGATTTGATTCATTCTTGGTACAAATGATAAGTACCATGAACTCTCGATATCCTATAAGTTTGGTCAAAATCGACCCCTTAACACTTGAGTTATTGCCCTTGTTTAAGTATAGGCAATTATAACAGGGTTCCCACAAGCTCTGGAAATCATGGAAAACCTGGAAAATCACTAGAAAAAGTTCCATGCATGGAAAAATCATGGAATTTGAAAAAACCTAAATAATCATGGAAAAATCATGGAATTTTGTGAAAAAGTTGATGAAACCACCAGTAGCCAGAAAACTAACTGTCAGACACTTGTGTGTCCAACAGCTAGTTTTATGGCTTCTGGTGAATTCAAGTTTAAATTATTTCAAAATGCATGCATGGTCTACAAGCATGCTGTTGTTGCTGCATTCCGCATTTATGCTCAGCTTGGTGAAGATGCTATAAAAGGGGAGTTTGGAGGCCGTGCATTTAATAGTCTTAGAAATTACATTGTTGATCATGGAAAATCATGGAAAAATCATGGCATTGTGTTTTTGAATTTCTGTGGGAACCCTGTTATAAGGCATACCTATATTAGCTTTTTGCTTGCGGCGCTCTCGCCGCAAGCATTTCTGTCGGAATAGTGATACCCTCTACCTGGTCTGTTTATTTATATAACATACTGTTAGCATAACGGTCGTGGTTATGGGAACAAAACAGTTCAACGACAAGACAATTCACCGACAGCAAGTTAAGACAGGGTTCGTACGGAAATAGGAAAGCAGAAGTCCAGGACTTTTCCAGGACTATTCCAGGACTTTTTGATTCTTCAAGGACTCGATATCTTCCCAATTCTGTATAACACAACGTTTAAAAGTGGATTTTTTCAGCCAGAAGCGGCGAAATGAAAGGCGCACCCGGGGACTATCGCACAAATTGAATAGAATAGAATACGAGTTGCACCTCGCTCTTTGACGTGTATCCAGCGATTTTCATTCAGTTGTTGTTTTTTTGCGATTTTCACACAGTTTTTTTTGCGCATCCCATAAATCTGAAAGGACTAAATGTATTTTTTTATTTTTCAAAGACTAGTTCATATTTTCAAGGATGATTTTACAAAATTCCAGTACAATTCCAGGACAAAAGGCACTTTTTTCCAAATTCGAGGAGTTTTCCAGGACCAAGGTAAAATTTTTCCAGGTCTGTGCGATTTCTGTAAGAGCATTTCTCATATTATATGCCATATTAACCCCCAAATTCACTTTGTGGATATATGTTGTGGTCATGGAATGTCACTCACTGTTTTCATCCACTAGCTGTGACCTTGATCTCAGGAGTCAGTTCTTGAAAAAATGCACCCACAGCAGGTCGCCTACTTTATTTATGGTAGCATTCCATATTTGTTATGTAGATACATCTTGGACCCTGGCGAGTCACCAAATGTTTCCAGGTCACTGTGACCTTGACTTCTGGTTTCAATTCTAGCAAGGTCGAGCTCAGAGCATATCTGTATATAATTTGAGGTAGGAATCCTAAATTTGGTGTGAGGATATATTTTGGGATCATGGCGTGTCGCATACACTTCTGGGTCAATTTGACATGTAGCTTGTACATAAGCATGTATAAAAAACACTGCAGCTTTAGTTTTATAACTTTATTAATCATGCCACGATTGTCCAAACATGAACGATCTGGCCCAATTGGAATGATATTGGCCCACTTCGAATCGAACTAAAGTTCCTACTAAAAATCTTAAGCAATATATGTGTGCGTACGTTTACACCTGAATGGCTACAGTTGCAACCTTTTACTTAGTTGTCAAGTAAACAAAGTGAATAGCCCTGTATGCCCCACCTCAATTCTTCATCGTAGACAAAAAGGTTGTGCATAAACTGCACAGACTACTCTAATTAACAATTACGAATAAGAGGGACTGCAAATAGAACACATCAAGGATTTATTTTGTAAAATAAAAACATTTTGAGGCTATTGATAAATCTTGAACCCATCCTGCTAGATAGGTCTAGAGAAGGGAACCAGATAAGCTACTAGAGTAACGGTGCTCTGACCCACCGTTGATGTTTAGTATGTTCATGACGTCACTATAGTAGTGACTATCGATGTTCGAATTGAACTTTAGTTACTATAGTAGGAACTAAACTTCGATTCGAAGTGGGCCATTATAATTGCCATCAGTCAACTATATAGAGGATATTTACTTTTTTCAGGTGAATACCAAATATATTTCATCGAGTGCGGTGAAAAAAATCAGTATTTTTCACGAGTGCGTAGCACGAGTGAAAATGCTGACATTTTCACCACACGAGATGAAATATATTTTGAATTTGCCGTAAAAAAGTAAATTTTCTTTTTATTTTATACTCAACGGAAATACAGAAATCACAACCTTACTTTTTACTTGGTCGTTTCTCGTTCGATTTGACTTTTGCAGTGTGTTTATTGGGTATAACATTGGGTGTAAACATAGTTTGCACCTAGAAAATGGCTTAGAATCATATTTTAACGAATAGAACGCAAGAAATCAGCATTTAAAGAAAGTCTATTGAGTGTGCCTTACGGTAGGCGTCAAGTGCAAACTGGCGCTATGCCAGGTCAAACCGTGATGTCATTATGTTTGATGTTGACGTCACATCATGCGTAGCATTATATTTGACAAATATACTTCACTTAAAACCTTATGTTAAAAAATCCCAGTCACAAAATTGCCAAGAAAGCCTTGTTTTGCTACAGTTCTATTCTATTCTACAGTGAAAATATAAATCGTATCAGTCACTAGTGAAAAAAAATACAATATTTTTTCACTGTAGAAAAATACCAATTTTACTCACATTTGATATGCATTGAATTCACTGCTTGTGATAAAATAAATAGAATAGCTACCAGTCCGATAATAAAAGTTGTCATTAATACACGTAAAATATTGTAATAATATTTCTCTCTTTTCCATAACTGGTGCCCTGTTATCGTCTCAAATCGACAACAGGTATCCCCTATTCTATCATTGGCTGTGATTAGTTTATTGATTGTCCAATGAGATGACCTGTTACATTTCAAGTTTAGCGTGGGTTGCAAACTGTTGGACAGTTACGATATTTTGTTAATTTTAATCACTAAAGCAAAGGGAGTTTTGCGAAAAAACAAATACACACTGAGATACTGGATTCCTCCCTCAAATTTAGCTGATTTTATTGTATCCAAAGCTCTCATGAATCATCCGCTCGATCGTCCGCGCCATTTTTACACAGTTCAGAGTTACTTCCTTTAGATCACGCTTTCCCGTGATTCTTGTTGACGGTCAGGATTTTGACCGTCTACATTAGCCTGTACCTGACCCTAGATAGGTAGATCAAGGGGAGGGAACCAGACTATGTTCATTAGTCTATAAATGTAATTGTCTTCAGTGCAGTTGTATGATTATCATAACTTAGCACCAGCCTATAGACTAGCAACAAATTAGGAATATGTTTATATGGGGAAAATGAAATGACTATTTGAAAAGTTCTAGGCCTTTGGGAAAGGCGATCATCAACTTTACAACCCCTCAGAGATCGTTATCAGGCTACAGGGACAGTTAAATATCGACGCAGGTCTGGTTAACCAAAAATGACGACCTGACGTTAAGACCGCAACTTTCGTCGAGTGTATCAACGATATTTGCATCAACGATATCCGTTCTGGCTGGCTATCGTCAGTTCCAGACAAATAATAGGGCTTTGAGGGTAATTTGTATCCAGGTTTTTAATAAAAACATTTTGATACAATTACTTTAAATCACGTCCGATTCCTAGAAAATTATAATTTGCAACTTTTGAATCTAAGGGTATTGCT
Organism: Loripinus fragilis; assembly: GCA_964019695.1. NCBI lineage: Eukaryota > Metazoa > Mollusca > Bivalvia > Lucinida > Lucinidae > Loripinus > Loripinus fragilis. The sequence continues at coordinate 16,638,031 of OZ026517.1, read as the reverse complement.
ATTCGATAGACTGTTGTCCTAACATTATTTATTATTTTGGCATGAAGTTAAATTTTGCTGACGTGTTGATGTTCATTGTTCCCAACAACTCAAAAAATTGATACATTAAAAATAAGGATATTTTATTAATTTCATTGTCTTGGGTTTTTAAAGTCCTTCAGTGTACAGCCCTAGTATAGGTGCCGCTTTAGATAACTGTTTGTGTTTTTCTTTTGCCAGAAGAGTATCTTACCCACCGACTCAATAACTATTATTAATGTTCGTCTATGACGTGGTTTTAGTGCAGTGTAAACAATAACCAGATTTGGAGGTTTTCCCAACATACAAGGTGCACATGCTGTTTTTCAACTAGGCAAGCCCTCCTTTAAAAAGGAAAATTTATTTGTGTGATGATGATCTTCACATTTCATCAAAGCTATTATATTTAACAACTTCTCACTATTAGACCATGATTGCCAAGAGCCTGTAGATAAGCATGGCAGTGTCAAAGTTTTGCCCCACCCCCTTTGACCCCACCTAAGGGGTCAAAGGTCAAATATTTAAATTTAGCAATAACTAAGGCAATTGTTAATATTTTTTGCTGAAATTTTGCATACAGGCAGAGCAGCAATAGATATGAACATATCAAACGGGATTTTAGTTTGAAGGCCTGGGTCAGAGCCTGTTGGGTGGACTTAGGGGGTGGGGCCAAGGTCAAAATTAAGTTTTTTCAGAATATGGTCATGTTGCATATCAAATTAAAGCTGACGACGCTGGCAACAACATGGTAGCAAATATTTTGCCCACAGACACACCCTCGACCCAGGGGTGGGGTCAAAAGGTCAAACTATATCTTTTCTTAAAGTATTCATGTTGCATATCAAATTAAAGAGAATTGAGCACAGAGCACCATGAAAGCAAACATGCTGTCATTACACACACCAATGACCTTTGGGGTGGGGTCAAAAGGTCATTTTATTTTTATTTTTTCTAAAAGTGGTCATTTTGCATATCAAATTAAAGTGGAAGAAGTGTAGACCTACATGCAAGGTAACACTTTGAATTTACACACACCCTTGACCTCTGGGGTTGGGTTTAAAGGTCAGATATTGAAATTGTGCAGATGTAAGTATATTTTCAATTAAACTAAGCACTAAAACAGGAAAAACCAGGTGTTTGTTATGATCTGAATAATACTGAAGGTGAACTAAGGGTTAGATAAATGGGATTTATGTTTTGTGATTTACATGTCTCTTTCAAATAACCCTTAGTCGGGGGATATAAATTCGTCGAATTTGTCTTGTTAAATTATGTGATGACCTATATCATATTACATTTTAAAATGCATCCCTATTATTAATTTTTACCTGTTAGTTTGTTGTTGATGTTTTTTTCAGTGGAGGGAACTATGCCATGCCCCACCCCAGTAGACTGAAATATACTCAGATGTTTAATAGCAATGATAGAAATAAAAAAGGAACTTTAACTGGTAAGCATTCTCATAACCTAAAGTTCAGATTAATGTCATCCTCATTTTCTAACAAAACCAACAACATTTTTGAGAGTAAAATTGTGAATATTTTCTTAACCGTGAATTTTAACATGTAGGGAGCGCAGTGGCTCAGTGGTAGAGTGCTAGATAGAGACTGAAAGGCCGGGGTTTGGAGCCTCACTGGTGTCACTGCGTTGTGGTCCTTGAGCAAGACACATTTATCCTAGCTTAGTACTGGTTCAACCCAGGAAGACCCGTCCCTGTTTAACTGAAAGATTGTTGATGGGACGTAAAGAATCAAATCAAACAAAAATTTTAACATGTGCTCTTGGCACTTATTGAGACAACACTATTTGTTTTGTATTAAGGAAATTGATCTTTAATTAAACACACTTTTTCTGGCTTTCAGGAGTTGAAGCACGTGCCATATTAGTACAAACTGGTGTTCCTCAACAGATGTTAGCCCAGATTTGGTAAGTCTATACCAGGCCCAAAGGTTATAAAATTTTATTCATGCTCATCTCAGCTGAGCACGAAATATATCCTGCTCATAAATGTTAAAATGCCAACAATTGTTGGCATTTTAACATTTATTAGCATGATAAATACAACATCTGAGAGATTTGAAGCAAGAAACTTCTTCATTTGTCTTTATTTTAGTTTTTATGAGCAGTTGAAATTTCGTGCTCAGTTGAGTTGAAAACGAAAAAAGTTTTTTAACATTGGGGCCTGGTAGTGTTATTCAATTATACTATATTAATTATATTTCTTCTCTAAAAGAATGAGGAGTGCAGTGGCTCAGATGGTAGAGTGTTAGACTTTTGGGTGGAAGGTCTTGAATTTGAGGCTCACCAGAGGCTTGAGCAATACACTTTATCCTCTTCTTAGTACTGATTCAACCCAGGAAGACAGGAAGTCATCCTGAAATGACTGAAAAATTGTTGACTGGGGCATAAAGAATCAACACAAACACTCAAAACAAAAAATTGTTTGCAGCAAATCTGCCAACAATGTGTTTGTCACATAAAATAATAAGTCCTGCAAAGTGTGGTTGTTAACAAATTTTTTCCCAATACTTTCTATGCGAAAAATTCTCTGTGCTTTTCCTCGTAATGGTGGTACACTCAAGGACCACTTCCTTTCTGAAAAATGCAGTCAATTTAGCCAAAAACAGGTTCTTCTTTCCTTTATTTCATCAGAAAATTACTCATTTTCATTTTAAGCAACTAAACAAGAGTTATAAACAGAAACAGTATCCAATAAACTGAAACCTGCCGACAATGTAGTGACAATCCATTTATGAACCACAAATTTGATAGACTTCATTGACCTAGGTAACTTGCGTCCACCTTTCGATGCTACTTGATCATTGTTACAATTTTTAATACCCTTCAAAAAAAATCTGTACAACTGAGATTTTTATACTTTTAAAAATGGTACAGAAACAAGAAAATTTAATTCAAACTTGATAATAAACTGAATTCAGAACAAGAATTTCATCACTGAGTCATGATATTTATTACTATTCCTTGCAAGATGTGAACTGATGTTACGGTAAAGGTTATAAATTTCCAACACTTTTCTCATTTAGTTCTCAAAAAAAATATTGATTTTCAGTACTGGAATTCACAAAATATTAGTCAGAAAAGCAAACGGGGAAGAACGTGATTAGACTGCTTCTAATCTGGGTCTGCACTGTTTGTGTAAGCCTTTGTAGCAGGCAGCTAGTGTTCTAAGTTTTAGAATATTTACTGTACCTGTGTTTCATATAAACTGATAGTATTTTATTGAGCATATGGGCTACCCTAAAGGCTGATGGTGCTTTCATTTGTGCTGGTCTTTCAAAATGCATTCCTAGGTACTCGTATTATCGTTGGTTTCAAGACTTCAAGTAACATTCTACAGCTCTGCTACCCATAGGGGTAAAACTTTATTTGGGACCAAAAAACTGACAATATACCTCCCTGAAGGATTTTTTTACATTGTTATGTTCTAAGTCAGTTACTGTTGGAATTATTATTTCGTTACATTGTAACTCTTTGCCTACAAGTGCCTTCTGCTGATAACCTTTGCAAACAGTTTAAACCCAGATCAGGTCCAACAAAATGTTGGGCCTGATCTGGATCTAAACTGTTTGACGATCTGACGATCTGGTATTCCTGAAATTTTCTTTGTAAAATGATGATTTTGAAAAAAAAAAAACCCAGAGAGATGACAGAAAAGCATGGAAAAATCAGTAGACAACAAAAAGCATGCAAAATTACCCAGCATGCAAAGAGTTTACATATATTTCCAGGAACCTGTCAGATGTTGATAAAGACGGTAAACTAAACTGTGATGAGTTCTGTATAGCTATGCATTTAACAGACCTAGTGAGAATGGGTACTGTCTTACCTGCTAAACTTCCTCAAGAATTGATGCCAACAAAAGGACGAGCTGGGAGTTTTGGTACTACCCCACCACCAACTGCCCCAGGTATGTATAGCTATGCATTTAACAGACATATCGTAAAAGCTTTATTTTATAGCAAGGGAAATGATTTAAGAGCACCGCTTATAATGTAAAAGAAACCATTCCAACACAACATACAATAATTATAAATGGGAAGTTTCTTTTGTATATATAAATGGGTTAAATCAGTTGGTATTTGGGCAACATAGAGGGTCTTACATGAGACCTCCTGTATTATTGAATTTATTAAACAAGTTGAGAGAAACATATTAAATGCCAGCCTTTGTTTTATGCTTTTTGCAATAAGTAAATTCAGTAAAACAGGAGTACAAATGTTTGATTCTATTCATCACATCATTTGATTCTAAAATTCTTTTGAAATTGTATCTTTGGATTAAAATGTCAATATTTTGGCATACATGTTTGATGTTGTTATGGGCGTCATTTCATAATATTACCAAATAGTTAACCCCAAATATTTAGCCCCAATTACAGCAAAGTCATCTGCTTTTGTCCTCTGCTGAAATGTTTTAGAAGCATGTTGGTCAAATAGTGTAGACCCAGACCAGACTGCTCCTGTAGGAGCAGTCTGATCTGGGTCCACACTGTTTGCCTTTATGATCAATGATGTTAGCAAATATATGTAGCAGATGACTTAAGCAGGCAACATTTACAGAGGCATTTTTGCAGGCAGGTTCTTCAAGGCTAACACACTTGTGTATTATCAATTTAAATGCATTGGGTTATTACACTCCTAAAGGTAATGTCATTTGTTTATATATTTTTACAGCTCCCTCAGGGCAACCTGATAATTTTGGTGATCTGTTGGGGAGTATGGGAATGCCACCGCCAGTACAGCCGACAACCAATGGTGATGCTAATGTTGAAGATAAAGATAAAGGGCTTCCATGTAAGTAACTGTTTATTTTAGTTATTGATTCGATCCCCAGAATAGAGAAGCCTGGAGATCTGGTGTGAAGTGGACAAGCCAACTGCAGCTTACCCCAGGAACTGGGAAACTATCTGCAGTCTAAATATCAAACCAGGATTAAGTAAGTAAGTTAAGTATTTAGAATGAAAGTACAAATAATTGGAAAATGGATTCCTACAAAAAAATTTCATAGTTGAAAAAAATCCTATTTGATATATCACAAGATACTGTCATACACCTTAATCATGATCCTTTAAGCACACTCTTAGCACTTTATGGGTTGTTTGAACTAAATAAACCCTTAGCTTGCCAGTCACAACTTTTGTTGTCTGCTCCTCTCGTCTGCTTATGTTCTTAGGTAGCCAATATTGCAAATAATATGGAGCCAGACCTACTGCTCCCTTGACAGCAGATCATTCAGATGAAATACCAAACCTTATTTTTACCCCCTAGTTTGTCCTAGAAATAAAAATATGAAACAAAGTTTGTCATCAAGTGCTATCTTGGTTAGCTTCATGGCTAAATAACAAATGCTACAATTAATTTTTTACATACAAAACAGTATATTCTGGAAATGGCAGAAAATTTTCAGGATTATACCTGAATTCAGGATTTTGAGGCTGACTTTCCACAGAGAGTCAGCCTCAAACTGCTGAATTAGGGAGATCATAATAGCTTCTCTGATTTATTTTCAGTCTGTCTAAGGACATTTGACCATTTAATCTTGAAATTGTGAATATTTATTGGGCATACTGCAAGTTTTAAGATTGGAATTTCATAAGTGCAGGAATTTGCACGGCCTCCAATCTCTGCCTCCTTCTCCAAAAAGAGCAGAACGTAAAGTGAGGCGAAGGCCCTTCCGGGAAGCAGGCAGTGGGCATAAACAATGGAACACGGTAAGTTGTGTTGACACATTTTCAATCATAAGTAAATTTTCAGCGCAAAACTCGAAAATCTAAGAATGCTATGCTTCGGGCAATTGTTCAAGCTATCCGTAGAGCATGCTGTTTGCACATTTGAACTTAGTTTGTAAGCGTGAGAGCTTTTCTCCCGTTGCACAGTTGTCCAAGAAACGGTGGTTCCCGCATGGTTTTGCCTTCTAACCAAACGTATAGTAGCGTTTGGACCCTTATTCATACTACCGAGGCCCCTCCACACCCATGTTGTCCCAAATGCAATTTTTCGAGATATTTCAATGATAATTGAGTGATTTAGAGCCAAATTTCTTTAGGAGCAGGAGGTGAAGGGCAGGAGAAGGAGGCTGGGAGAGGAGAAGCAGGCGGCGATGATATCAAAATTTGCATTGATTTTGCTTATTTTTGATAATATACTTATCCAATCTATATCAAACTTGCATGTATGAATATTTCAAACCATTTAAATAAATCGAAATTACTTCGCTTTAAATGCCACCACCAACGTAATGTGTAGTTCACCTTTTTTCTCATTGGAATCATGTAATGCTCACAGATTAGTGATACTTGTGTATTTCTCCCTAAGTTCTTGGGAAAAGGATTATCAAAAATCTCAGACTGGGTCGAACCTCTGTTTTATACCCACCCCCTCTCAAGCTTTGATTAAGAGCAACAATTACTGATGGTGCGAAAGACTTAGACACAGAAAAAAGAGGAATTCAAACCAAGTGTTCCTTGAAATTTGAACATCGGGGCGCCCCACTGACCCTTCTACGAGACTCCTACGCCTATAAGTCATAAATAGATAGTCCAAATTGACAGACTCTTACTTAAATCAACATAATTATTAAATATTTAAACACATCTTTTTACCGATGGGGGCCTACAAACCCATTCTTGCCGACTCTTGACGTTTATATAAAAACGGCATTTGGTTTGTCACTTATCTCATTTTTATAAACCCATTTTGTCCTGGTGACGCATTCGGTCTTCTTTGAGATTTTCGCTATCAAAAAAAGTTGACAGCTGTAGGTTTTATTTCCGCAAATAAATGTTTATAAGATATACAAAATGTCTTCCGAATATTCATTTATAAATGAGTTATTCTCAATAATGTTTACCAACTATTACGTCCCTACAAAGTTGCGTTAAATGTTTGCCTCTGTTGGCTGCTTTATCGATCGCATGATTAAGATGCGGCTTAAAATAGATGTGTGTGTATGTGTAACTCAAATTACCCGGACGACAGTGACTAGTGAAAATCTGTTATTGATACAGTGGCTAGTCATTCTTTAAAGGTAAACGAGTGGTTACTTAGAAACAAAAAATGGTCGCAAAATTTGATTCTTGTTATGACTCTTGTTGCTCCCATTTTCTGATTTGTTTTGTAGTCCCATTAGAAAACAAACATACAAAATTTGATTGTACAAAAGGGTTATCTTGTCTTAGGTTCACTCCCCTCCTTGCTTTAGAGGATTGTTCTTGTGTGCGAGACTTATGCCCAGGATAGTAGACAAGGGGCAACCGCATGTGCATAGTATACACAACACTGTGACATTACTTTACAAGTAATAGATAAAGGATGTTTTTCCGAGGCTTTCTCGTTTAAACCGCGAGGTGGGCGTAGCCCACCAAGCGGTTTAAACAGAAAGCCGAAGAATCCTTTATTTTGCTTGTAGTATGGCGCAGGCGCAAATAAACACGTGTTACTGTCACCTGACAAAATTTACATTCGCTCCTCCCTGCATCCAGCCGAAGCTGTCAATTATTTTACATTTACCGGTTAATTTGTGGCTATTTAGGAAGTTTGATATACATGTAGATTGGATAAGTATATTATTAAAAATAAGCAAAATCAATGCAAATTTTGATATCATCGCCGCCTGCTTCTCCTCTCCCAGCCTCCTTCTCCTGCCCTTCGCCTCCTGCGCCTAAAGAAATTTGGCTCTAAATCACTCAATTATCATTGAAATATCTCGAAAAATTGCATTTGGGACAACATGGGTGTGGAGGGGCCTCGGTAGTATGAATAAGGGTCCAAACGCTACTATACGTTGGTTAGAAGGCAAAACCATGCGGGAACCACCGTTTCTTGGACAACTGTGCAACTGGAGAAAAGCTCTCACGCTTACAAACTAAGTTCAAATGTGCAAACAGCATGCTCTACGGATAGCTTGAACAATTGCCCGAAGCATAGCATTCTTAGATTTTCGAGTTTTGCGCTGAAAATTTACTTATGATTGAAAATGTGTCAACACAACTTACCGTGTTCCATTGTTATGCCCACTGCCTTGCTTCCCGGAAGGGCCTTCGCCTCACTTTACGTTCTGCTCTTTTTGGAGAAGGAGGCAGAGATTGGAGGCCGTGAATTCGGAAATTTTGAACTTTCACCCCTGTTTTGAACAATTATTTGACCGATTCTTTTTGCAATCAATTAAATGGTCTCTATTATGAGAATACTCTTTCTTGCACACCAGATACGGATATCTGAGATTTTTCCCTGGGATAGAAAACCTTATCTAACCCATGTTATCTTACCCAGGCTGTCATGTGAGGACTACATACATTGGTTGTATTGGAACTCGCACACATTGTCGTCAAGTGACGTCATTGTTATGTTCAAATGACCTCATCATAAGAAATTGTATCTTAGGGTTTTCAGTGACTTATGGAAGCTCATATTTAAATAAAAAAAAAAACAGTGGTGAGCAAGAAAAAGAATCTATTATTCGTGTGAGGGTAGGATAGAAAAATTTGTCCCTCGGGATCACCGTTTGTCATCACTCGGCAAACCTCGTGATGCCTAACGGCGATCCTCGGGATGGATTTGTCTATCCTACCCTCACACTCATGATGGATTCTTATATTATTTTTCATGTCTTTTCCATAGTTACATTTGAAGACAAGCGTAAACAGAACTTTGATAAAGGACAGGCTGAGTTAGAGAAGAGAAGACAGATGTTACAAGATCAGATGAGAAGGGAGGAAGAGGCCAGGCAGGAGAAGGAGAGAAAAGAACATGAAAAAAGAGAAAGACAAAGGTAGGCTGCAGGGCTCCAGATAAACATTATAAAATTATGTATGAAATAAAGCAGTGATTTATTTACAAATCCAGACTTATGAGTCCCACCAAGGACTCACTGTTTCCAATATCAATGAATCCAACTGCTTACTTATGAGTCCAAAACAGTATTTTTCATGACTAGTCTGCAATACCATTACATCCTGGGACTCACTGAAATTAAAACTGCATCCCAGAAACAAAATTGTGAGTAAAAGATGCAGGATGCGCAGGAAACAAAATCACTGATAAAGTACTGAAGATTTCAAATCAGTGTCCCATGGATATTTTTTTCTGATTATAGTTTATCATCTGTTAAAAATGAGCATCACAAATGACGAAATGATCATTTAGGCCTCGGCAACAGAAAACCTGTCTTGGGGGGGTTTGCGAACAACACAGGTGCAGACCAGCCTGCGCATCCATGCAGTCCGATCAGCGCCTTTGTTATTTGCTTTTTGAAAAGTATCATATGTAAACTTGCTACAGGTGAAATTTCAATCTTTTAGCTAGTCTCTGTAGCTGACGAGACTGTTTGTAGCTAGTCTCTGTATCTGACGAGACTGTTTTGGAACTCGCTTAGTTGGAAACCCAGAAGACAAGTTTTCTCGTGACAAGGCCCATTTATCAATATGGTCTACATTTAAAAATATCGCTTGTATAAAAAAAGTTGAAATTTTGTTTATCCCCAAATAAGGAAAGATATTTAGTATGTGATGCATTTCTTGTACCATCAATATGTAATCACTGCTCAGCTAAATGCTATCATCAGATGAAATGTGCATATTATGTCTCTTAAGAGGATATTGGGTCTCTTATAGAATACAAGACATTTGTCCAAGACCATTTTTGTCTCCAGACATTAGTCGAAAGAAGACTATGAAAATGGGTTTGTCTGTCTGTCTGTCCATAGACACAATGAGTGTGTGTGTTTGGGGGGGGGGGGGGGGGGGGGGGGGGGGGGGGGGGGGGGGGACTGACTATTTTTTATATCTTTTTACAAATTGCATATAATATTGTAACCTATTCCTGGAGAAGAAAACAAATTCTGCACTATTTGGTCCTATATTTTTTCTCTCATAAGCTCCCACCCCATCCCATAAAAATCAAAAGATCACCATCTAATAAAAGTTTTTTTCAAATAAAAACACTTGGTCTTGACGTTTTTATCACATGACATTAGCCATCAAATAACAAGAGATGTCATATGATAAAAGGATTCCACAGCTATGTTGTGGGGCCAATATCAATATAGCAGGGGACAAAAATATTTCAAAATTGCACTTTTCATGCAGGACGAGTGACTTACAATTCCACTCATCTTGCAAACACATGAACTTGTCCTTTAAAAGTGTATGCAATAAAAAAAAAACATAAGGGAGTAATTTGCAATATGACTTCCTCGAGTAATTCTTCCCAAAGCACTCATCCTACAGGACGAGTAGGACAAGTGCTTTGGGAAGAATTACTCATCCTTTCTAGATTTCACTCGTAATTACGAGCAGATGAGTGGAATTTTTATCCCCTGCTTAGTGTTTTTATTGCATGACATTAGCCATCAAATAACAAGAGATGACTTATGATAAAAGGATTCCACAGCTATGTTGTGGGCAGGTTTTGGGACCAATATCATTATAGTTTTATATGTGAATACCAAAGGCTCTGGCAGTGTCTCGTCTGAGCCTTTGTGGATGTGCAGTCGTCTTAAGGGCAGTGGCTCAGTGGAAGAGTGCTTGACTCGAGACTGAGGGGCTGCTGGTTTGAGTCTCACCGGCGTCAATGTGTTGTGTCCTTGAGCAAGACAAATTAATCCTAGCTTAGTACTGGTTCAACCCAGGAAGGCCCGTCCCTACATAACTGAAAGATTGTTGATGGGACGTAAAGAGTCAAATCAAACAAAATAACAAAATCAAACAAATATTTGTAAAATCTGATTACCTTTGTCATTTTTCTAACCAATATAGGCAAGAGCAGGAGATGAAAAAGCAGCAAGAACTGGAAAGACAGATGGAAAAACAAAGACAGCTAGAGAGACAGAGGGAAGAACAAAGACAGAAAATGATGGAGCAAAGAGAGGTACAGTAAAACCTGGGTAAAAAGTCCACTCTCAAAATGAGGAAAGAATTGGTCTTCAAGACTAATTATTGCTTAATGCAGTAAATAGTGAGTATGATCAGGAAATACCACAATCACAAACCGCAGACAAACCCATAGCACTGCGAGGAAGAGCCACACAACCATCACGAGACACCAGCAAAGCAACCAGCTCTCTCTTCCCCATCAAGATGATTGCAAAACAAGAATGGAAATAAAGTAACGTACAACAACAAAAAAAGAACAATTACAGACTCTAACAATGGGAGTAACAATAAACAAAAAGTCAACTAATTATCGCTTAATGCAGGTCAAAAGTATTGCAAGAGGAGCATTTTGCAATACTTTCAACCTTCATTAAGCCACCATTTGTCATTATGATCTTTGTTTTGTCTATTTTTGAGTGGCCGCTTTACACGTATTACTGTTCTAGAGATTGATAGTTTTTGAATGCTGGAACAAAAAAAAAAACATCATATGTACAGATAAGGGAACGTTTTGAGCATAAAATTGCAATTGTTTTTTTATTCAGCAGTCTAAACATTTGTTTTGGGTGCTCAAAAGAACTGTCTGGTTGAGAAGTGTCTTTTGAGTATGTACAACATTTGTTTTTGGTTCAGAGATAAGAAAAATAAATTATAAATTATCCCCTTTTATCAAGGGGCCTTTTGCATGTAGACCTCTACTTTGAATCATTGCAGTAATAAACTAATAAAATATAACAGATTATAGGGCTATCAAGTTTGATATTTGAGCCAGTGCATGAAAGATTTCCAACAATGTGGTATGTGTGACAACCAAAGCCTCAGATCAGCAAGCGCATACGCCCAGTCTGATCAGAGCCTGTGCTGGTCGCTTGAGTATTCTATGATTGTTAAGCTACTGACTGAACACCCTTTGGAGTTTCTAAGCTTAATAGGAGGCTGCACAGGCTCGTCAGAGTCTACACATGTTAAAATGCCACATTGTTGGAAATCTCATGCATTGGCTCATATTTCTTCCCCCCCAAAAATGTATGTTCTAGATGCTCATTGAAGACACTTCCATTGAGGAGGACAGCAAATATTTATTTTTGGAGGCAAGTTTCTTATCTTACATAGGCAAAAGTGCACTAAATACTAGCCTCAGTATGTTTTGTGCATTTCAGTTTTCTTTAAGGGGCTTATTTGAACAAATATGCAGGGTTCGCACAGGCTTGAAAAGTACTTGAATTTAGAGGGCTTTCTTGAAAAGTCCTTGAAAATAAAATCTGCCTTGAAAGGTACTGGAAAATCACTCAAAGACTTGAAAAATCCTTAGATTCTACTATTTTCTGTAGGACTTACCACTGTTGATAGAGACCTAATTCAGTATAAAATTTTTGTGCCTTTATTTGGTGCAGCAAATGCTGCACCAAATAAAGGCACAACAATTTCATACTCATTTTCTAGTACTAATTTCTCCATGATCTCAGTCTAGCATTTTTGAAGTAGAATTTTGATACTTAAATGATGATTTTTCCTAAACTGTCCTTGAAAACTGTAGGATAGTCTTTAGAAGTCCTTGAAAAGTCCTTGAAAAGTCCTTGAATTTTACTCAAACTTGCCTGTATGAAAAAAAAGTAAGTGAGTATGATCAGGAAATACCACAATCACAAACTGCAGACAACCCCGTGGCACCGCGAGGAAGAGCCGCTCAACCACCACGAGACACCAGGAAGACAAACCAAGCAAAGCAATCAGCTCTCTCTTCCCCGTCAAGATGATTGCAATACTAGAATGGACATAAAGCAACGTACAACAATACATAGAACAATTACAGACTCCCACAATGGGAGTAACAATAAACAAAAAGTCAACAACAACAGAACCACCGCCTTAGAACGGACAGCAGCCTAAGCCACTGGGGGGCTTAAATGCATTTTACTGGTACCAAATCTTCGCCCTAGATTCTGCTGTTGTTGAAGTACAATAAATATTCAGCTCGCATGGAGGCCATCTAACTAATGCAATGTATCATCATGGAAAACACTCTAATCAAATTAACACTCCATGATGAAACAAAGAAAAGGGCTCATGACTCACAGATAGTCAGAGCTAAAGAAAACCTCAAGTTGAGCCACGGTGGGTCCAGCTACAGATAAGCATCAGGCACCAACCCACCGATTAAAGCTTTACGTCAGAGCCGTCATAGAGTCTGAGGCCTGACCCACCGTCGTGCAATTAAAGAGGAAACCATAGCTATGAACCCTGATATGGTATATATTTCTGTTACAGTCGGCTAGACGTGAACTGGATAGACAGAGACAAATGGAGTGGGAAAGACAGAGAAAAGAACAGTTAATGGCAGAGAAAGCTAGAGAATATGAACAGCTCATGGCTTTGAAATCACAGACCAGTAACTTTACGTGTGAACTTGAGTCTCTGGTAAGACCTCTTTTAAAGTAAAAAAAAATATAGGCATAAAGCGAGCTGATCTGGATCTACAGTGTTTTCAAAAAAGGATAAATCTGGATTCAGCAGGACAGTGGTTAAAATTTGTAGTAGACTGCTTGAAACATCAGATCAAGATATTCATTGATTACACTACTAGCAAGCATTTAGTGAATCGAAGATCATCAGATAACCATAAAGCACATTGGCTCAGTGGTAGAGTGTTAAAATTGAGATCAAGGGGTTGCTGGTTAGAGACTCGCCAGCGACTCTGTTTGTTGTCCTTTAGCAAGACACTATCCTCTTATCTCAGCGGATTTTCTGCCTTTTTCTAGGGGTCAAATTTTGGCCCCATTCCCAATCAAAAATAGCCACCTTTTTCCCAATACCATGTCTGTTTGTTCCCAATTAAGAAAAGTAAAAAAAAGTATTTTTTTAGAGACCTCTTCTACTTATGAGAAACAATGACCCATATCAGAATGGTACTTTAACACTTGTGCTTAAGTCGTATAATATAAAATAACTTGAGGATATATTTTGCTCCCCTGGTTATGTTCTATGTCGTTAATTTCTCCAAATTTTGATGTTAAGTCGATCATTTTCCCAATTTTGGCCAGGGGCCTTTTCCCAAATTGCTGGAAAAAGCCCTGTATCTGCTTAGTACTTTTTCAACCCAGGAAGAAAGAAAAATGTCCCAACTTGACTGAAAAAATGTTGACTGGGACATAGAGCATCAACACAAAAAAAAGTGTTATTAATATTAGGATATTTGGTGTTAATTGAAAGCAATCTTTTGTATATTTTTACAGCAAGGCAAGAAGACTGAAATAAGCACAAAGATCTCACAGGTTCGAAATGGTGTTGCTGATTTCACTGCCCACATAGAAGCCATGAGAAGTACCAGGGATCTCAAGCTGGCCGATATGGAGAGGATACAGAAAGAACTACAGGTCAGTATTGGCTTACAAACTAGTTTTAGCTCTTCGCATGCTGGGTAATTTTTATGCCCCCAAAGGAACTTTGGGAGGCATATAGTAATCGCACTGTCCATCTGTCAGTCCGTCCGTCCGTCCATCCCACTTCGTGTCCGGTGCATATCTCCTATATTCTTTGAGGTAGGAATTCCAATTTTGGTGTGTGGATGCATCTTGGGATGACGGAGTGTCGCATACAATTTTCAGGTCACTGCAGGGATCAAGCTAGGGGGCCGAAATTTCGCCCTAAATGGGACCCAGGGAGAAGTGTGAGTCTCCCTAAAAAAAAAATTTTTTTTTTTTTTTTTAGGGAGACTCATTTTCATTCTGTCACCATACAAATGCAAGCTGTGGTGACATCATCAGACAATCTACTACCACTGCATCCTGTTTCTCCTTCCATTAAAAATGGCAAAAGTATATGTAATGGCTAATTTGCTTCTAAATTGACAGAAAATGCCGTAATTTTGGGCTATAACTTCTTCCTATCTGACTGTCACTTCTCCCTAATTTTCCTGCAGGGAGAAGTCATTTCTCCCTAAAATTCTGGGCCAGCTTGGTCCCTGCACTGTGACCTTGACCTTGATCTCTGACCTAGTTTTTAGAATAATCGTGTCCGGAGCATATCTCTTATATTATTTGAGGTAGAAATCTCAAATTTGGTGTGTGGATGCGTCTTGAGATGACGAAGTGTTGCGTACCATAATTGGGTCACTATGACCTTGAACTTGACCTCCGACCTAGTTTCTAGAAACTGCATTGAGTCTGGTGCATATCTCCTATATTCTATGAGACAGGAATTCCAAATTTGGTGTGTAAATGCATCTTGGGATGGCGGAGTGTCACATACCATTTTCGGGTCACTGTGAGCTTGACCTTGAATTCTGACCTAGTTATTAGAATAATCGTGTCTGGAGCATATCTCTTATAATATTTGAGCTAGGAATCTCAAATTTGGTGTGATGATGCACCTGAGATGACAAAGTGTCGTATACCATAATTGGGTCACTGTGACCTTCAACTTGATCTATGACCTAGTTTTTAGAATTATCGTGTCCGGAGCATATCTCTTATATTATTTGAGGTAGGAATCTCAAATTTGGTGTGTGGATGCGTCTTGGGATGAGGAAGTGTCGCGTACCATAATTGGGTCACTGTGACCTTGAACTTGACCTCTGACTTAATTTCTAGAAACTGCATTGTGTCTGGTGCATATCTCATATATTCTTTTAGATAGGAATTCCAAATTTGGTGTCTAAATGCATCTTGAGATGAAGGAGTGTCACACATACCATTTCGGGTCACTGTGACCTTGACCTCTGACCTAGTTTTAAGAATTTTTCTCTTATATTCTTTTAGGTAGGTTTTCCAAATTTGGTGTGTATATGCATCTTGGGATGGTGGAGTTGTACATATTATTTTCTGGCCACTGTGACCTTGACCTCTGACCTAGTTTTAGTTATAATTGTGTCAGGAGCATATCTCTTATATTATTTGAGAAGGGACTGGCCTAGTTTTTAGAAAAATCATGTCCAGAGCATATTTCTTATATTATTAAAGGTAGGAATCCCAAATTTGCTGTATGGATACATCTTTAGATGCTGATGTGTCGCGTACCATTTTTAGGTCACTGTGATCTTGACCTATGACCTAGTTTCTAGAATAATCGTGTCTGGAGCATATCTCCTATATAATTTTATGTAGAATCCCAAATTTGGTGTGTTGATTCCTCTTGGGATGGCGGAGTGGTGCGTACCATTTTGGGTCACTTCGACCTTGACATTGACTTCTGGCCTCATTTCTAGGTTTATCGTGTCTGGAGCATATCTCCTATATTACAGCTAACTTTCCTCAAATGTGTCTTATGCTTGACCAATTCCTTTAGGGGCATTCGTCACGTGACTGTGACATTTCTTGTTCATGATATTTTTGTCATCTGCAGAAATTTTTCAACATACTTCTTCTAAAATATTCTCAGGAATAACATATGAGTGTCAAACAGCTTGGATCCAAATATGGGTACAGACTGGTTCTAAAATCATCAGCAGATGACTAAGTCACCTATAGCAGGCAAAGAGTTGATTTAGTAATTAATTTTGAAATAAGGTTTTAGTTTTTTTATTCAATCCTTTTTTCACTTGCCAATTCAAACTTCTTGTGACAGAATTGCATGTACAGTAAAAACCTGTCTTAAGCGGCCACTCAAAAATAAGCAAAGCAAACATCTTAATAACAAATGGTAGCTTAATGAAGGTCGAATGTATTGCAGAATGCTCCCATTTGGTCAAAAGTATTGCAGAATGCTCCTCTTGGAGCATTCTGCAATGCTTTTGACCTGCATTAAACGATAATCTGTCTTGAAAACCAATTTTTGGTCTTCTTTTTGAGTGGCTGCTTAAGACAGGTTTTACTGTTTGGCAACTATGTTTCAAATGGTAGTCCTGCTGTATGCCTTATTTCCCCAAATCTCTTCCTAGCAGAAGTCCTGTTGCATTTACTGATTGGTAAAAGTTAGTTTAGATAGTATACTACATCAGTTTTACTATTTGGTAAGGATTATGTGGGCCTCCGAAGCAGGAAAATTTGGCTTTGTTGCATGTAAACAACAAATAATGCAGACCAGCCTGTGCATCCATGCAGACTAACCAGTGATCAATGCTTTTTATTCACAATCTGCAAAGTAGAATGACTCAACTTGCTACTGGAAAAATTTCACTATTCCTGCTGGAATCCAGCTAGCTTGCCCCGAGGTTATAAAACTTTTTTCATACTCAACTCAGCCGAGTACGAAATTTGTCCTGCTCATAAATGTTAAAATGCCAACAATTGTTGGCATTTTAACTTTTATTAGCATGATTAATACAACATGAGAGTTTGAAAGCAAGAACAATCTGTAGTTTGCGGAATTTTAGTCTTTATGAGGAGTTGAAATTTTGTGCTCAGTTGAGTTGAGCATGAAAAAAGTTTTATAACCTCGGGGCCAGGCTGGTTTGAATCTTACTTGGTTGGAAACTCTGAAGGCATGTTTTCTTTGGTTGAAGCCAATATTGCTAATAGTAAGAGCAAGAATATTGTATAACAAAAACTAAAAGCTCATATTTTCTTTTCTCTGTAGGAATTAAGCCAAAAGTTGCAGTCTGTTCAGTCAGAGAGGCAGGATTTGGATTTAAAAGTCCAGACCTCTATACAGAATAATCCAATGTGTGAGTATTACAGGAAATTGTATTCTTGTTAATAGATAGTAGATATTTCCTTTGTTTGAGGTGAATACCAAAAATATTTCACGAAGTGTGTTGAAAACATTCAAATTTTCTTCAGATAAAATATGTTAATGGGTTCAAACATGGTTTTTCATGCATAAATGTTTGCCATGTCCCAAGGGCTGGTGATAAAAAAAGCCATAAAAATTTGGTATTTTTTGGTATTCTTTATGATCTAATTAACCCTTTTTTATTTTGGATATCATTAAGCAGGTACTTCGGCAAACAGTGAAGCCCCAGATGAAATTAATGCAGCATTTCATCAGGGTCTGCACTGTAAGATGAAAACAATCTTCAGTGATAGAAATATATCATTTTCTAGAAATTTTGACTGGCAACCTTTTGAAATACAAAATGGACAATTTCATAGTTTTTGTATCAATATGCATGGAATAATCATCATAATGAAAAGGGTGGAACGCAGTGGCTCAGTGGTAGAGTGCTTGACTCGAGGCCGAGGGGCCGTGGGTTCGAGCCTCACCGGCATCACTGCATTGTGTCCTTGAGAAAGAACATTAATCCTAGCTTAGTACTGGTTCAACCCAGGAAGACCCGTCCCTGTTTAACTGAAAGATTATTGATGGGACGTAAAGAATCAAATCAACCAAAAACAAACAAACAAATAGAAGAAAGTTACAGACTACAGTAAAACCTGTGTAAAACAGCCACTCAAAAATAGACAAAACAAATATCTTAATGACAAATGGTAGCTTAATGAAGGTCAAAAGTATTGCAGAATGCCCTTGGAGCATTCTGTAATACTTTTGACCTGCATTAAGCGATAATTGGTCTTGAAAACCAATTTTCTGTCTTTTTGAGAACGGCCATTTTACACAAGTTTTACTGTAATTCATTTAATTGTTTGCAGCTGAAACCCACCGAACGATGATGCATAGTGTAGAACTGAAGAGAACATCTGTTCAGAGGTTAAAGAAAGATTTGGAACAAATAGAAAAACAGACAGAAACTAGACTCTCAGAAATAGATCAGTCCAATAATGAAATAAAAGTGAGTACTCAAGATTAAAAAGAGGATCTTACATGAGTGCTCATGTTTTATTGAATTTATTAGAGAAGTTGGGGAAAATAGATAAATGCGAGGCTTGCCGAGCACATTATAGCTTTTAGCAACAAGTTCAATAAATTCAATAATACAAGAGTACGAATGTTAGATTCTAGTTATCATATGACATTAAGATTACTTTGAAATCTCATTTCTGCAGTAAAATTTGGCATGGCATTATATCACTCCCAGATGCGATGTTATATGATAAATGATATTCTTTGCTTGGGCTTAACATCTCTTCAACATTTTTTAGTTATATGAAAATAAACATTTATATTATCACACTGTTCCCAGGCATTTGAAATATATATTTGATGATCAAATCCTTATTGTATCAATATGTATGGGAAAAGCCATCAGTATAAAAAAAGATTAAGAATACAATTGGTCTAGTACTTAAGATTTTGGTACTTATTGTATCAGCAAGCAGCCAAGACTCAGATGACCTGAGCATCTGCACAGTCTAACCAGTGCCTTTGCTGCTTGCATACACACAGTAAGGATGTAGTTGAATACTAAAACCAAAATTTAGACCTAGCTCCACTAGATACTTGGGTTTAGATAAACAAAATTTTCAGTGTAAAATTGTAAATATTTTCTTACCCATCATTTTTAGCATATGTTTTGGGTGCTCAAAAGAACCGTCTCATTGAGACGGTTCTTTTGAGTATCCACAACATATGGTTTGATTGAGAAATAAGAAAATTATTTTTCTATTACCCACTTTTAACTTAAGGCCTGTAGTTATGTATGCATATTCAAAGAATGACTTTCTGTATGTGCAAAAAAAACTGCGCTGGGGCATATGTTTATTAGATGACTTACTGATCTTGCAGGAATCTGATGGTAAAATTCAGAACCTACAGACTGACATCAGTAAGGCTGAGCAGCAGAACAAACTGGAGAGTAAGAACCAGGCTGATGAGGCAGAGAGAGTGAAGAAAGAAAAAGAAAAACATGAAAAACTCAGAAAAGAACTAGAGGCTCAGAGGTTGAAGTAAGTACCAATCGCAACAAAAGTTGTCTGCTTTTCTCGTCTGCTGAAATCATTAAGAAGCCTCTATGGCAAACAGAGTGGACCCAGATCAGACTGCTCCTATAGGAGCAGTCTGTTCTGGGTTCATGCTGTTTGCTTCTATACTTTATTCAACGGTAATGTAAGGCAATTATTTGCAGCAGATGACTTCAGCAGACAACATTTTTAGATACATTTTTTCTTGGCGCTCTAAGGGTTTATATTTGAATGCATTTATTAGGTGGCATGTTTATCATAAGATTTGAAGTACATTTGATTACCTAATATTTACACTTGCCGCCGTCTTCCCTTTAATGAACTTTTAACGAGCAACTGACTTCATTTGCTGATGTGGAGATTTGCCCACGTGAATTGCGTTGTCTATCAATTTCGCAAATAAACCTACATCATGATTGGTCAACATAATGTTCGATTGACGTCATGTCATGGCGACAGCTGTTGAATGTCATGGCCAAACATGTTGATAAATATCATCTCTGCGCCACATATTTCGCTTTATTCATGTGGAATTTTCACAAATAAAACAGAAAAATAATTTAAAAATAAAATGTAAATATAAGAATTAAGATTTTATTTTACAACTTTCAAGACGTGATGAAGAAAGTAGTTTGTTGCTAATATTCTATAATTTAGCTCTGCCCACTGTCTTCATCACATCATGATAGTTGATGATTAAAGTTTTAATCCTTAAGTGAAGTCAAGATGTTACTTAGGCCAAATAGAAAAATAAGTGGGTTTCGGGTAACGGGTCTGAAAACTTTAAGGTAGGGTAGGCACACTTTTTTTAATTATTTTTTTTCTGGAAAAAAATATAATTTTATAAAATTATATATTTTTTTTCCAGAAAACCTGAAATAAATTCTAGGTTTTAAAAGTAAATTTATGTAGGGTCGGGTTAGCCTAAACACAGGTTATAATTTTATTTGGCCTTATGCATTTGTTTTGCTGGCTGTCTATTCTCACACTTTTTTATTACAAAATTCGTATTTTCAGGAATTTGTGGAAAATAATCAGATTTTTTTGATAGGTCATTTAGCACCATTGATTGGTGATATAAAAAATGTAGATATAAGAATTGAAATTCAAATTTTAGATTGCACTGAATGATGAAAACCTGTAAGCATGATAACCATTTGTGAATGGCCTGGCCAATGTGGAATTTACTAATTAAGTTAAGGTCAGTTCAAATAGCATTTACATAGACATGATAGTTATGCAATGATTTTCAAAAATTTGTCACTATGACAATTTCTACAATATTTGGTGTACGGTAAATATTATAATATTTCAAACACAAATACTCTTTTTCTTCTCAAATAAAAAAGTGGTTATCAGGGCTGGAATCAACAAAATTCTAGTCAGAATAGCAAACAGGGGAGACCCTCATCAGACTGCTTCTGCAGAAGCAGTCTGATCTGGGTCTGCACTGTTTGTCTAGGCCTCTTTAGCAGGCAACTAGTGTTCCAACTTTTAGAACATTTACCATATATTATTTTGTGAATTTGATGTTTCAGAGAGGAAGAGGGAACCAAGAAGAAGAAAGAAGGTAGGCATCTTAATAAATCCTCCCTATGTTGTTATCTCCCAATAGTAGCTCGAGAAGGCTGGTCTTTTTCTCTCACTGACTCGTATACTGAAAGAGAGATTAAAGTATTATAATGTCTGAGTTAGAACATGAAATTTTGGTACTTACCGCATATGTGCAAAAGCAAGATTTAAACATCCATGCTGACACATCAAGCCAGGCTAGAGGCACAGGTTTAGATAAGCAAAAATGTTCAGCATAAAATTGTAAATATTTTCTTACCCATAATATTTAGCATATATTTTGTGTGCTAAAAAGAACCGTCTCATTGAGACGGTTCTCTTGAGTACCCACAATATATGTTTGGGTTGAGAAATAATTAAATTATTTTTCTATTACACACTCTTAAGTAAAGGCCTGTAGAAGTCTAAATTTTTGAGTACAGCTACATCCATACTTTGTGCAAGCGAGCAGCCTTTATTAATCGACAATACAATGAGTACCAAACACTTTATGTGCTGGCCCAGATATTCTTACACACCAAAAGATATCTGCATTTTTTTCCTGGGTTAGAATTTTTTTATCTTGCCTATGTTATCCTAGGTTTTAGTCATTAAGGAACATAATTGAAATGCCAGCAGATGACTAACATTATTAAGTACCAAAGCCTTTTTTTGCCATAAGATAAATCCTACATCTACACTGTTTTCAAAAGAGTTAATATATCACAGTAAGGGCAATTATTCATCACAGTAATGGCTAAGCTAAGTTCTCTGTGCATTATCTGTTCTTTGAGGCAAGTAAATCTTTCTTTGGACTATTACATTATAGCCAATAACATGTCCCTGGGACAAGTATCTAATCTTTCTATTTAGACATCTGCCCAGGCTGATTTGAGTCTTTTCATGGCATGCAGGCCCGAGGTTATAAAACTTTTTCCATGCTGAACTTGGCTGAGCACGAAGTTTATTTTGCTCATAAATGTTAAAATGCCAACAATTGTTGGCATTTTAACATTTATTAGCATGATTAATACAACACCTGAGAGACTTAAAGCAAGAAACTTCTTCATTTGTTGGTATTTTAGGTTTTTATGAGCAGTTGAAATTCCATGCTCAGTTGATTTGAGCATGAAAAAAAATTTATAACCCCAGGGTCAGGTTATTTTCTTGGTTTTGTCAAGCAGCACTTATTCTACTTTCCAGCTCCCAAACCAGTCACAGATACATCATTAGGAGGAAACTGGTTTGATTTTGGTGGAGACACAAAGACGTCATCGGCCAATGATAACTGGGCATCAGTGTTTGATTCTCAGCCAACCACCACTTCACAGTCTTCAAATGTATGGAGTTCATTATCTAGTCAAACTACAACTGCCACCCCCTTAACTGGTAAGAGACATTAGGGAATCAAGTTTGGCATTTGTTAACGTGTTAAATGCTAGTACAGTAAAACATGTGTAAAACTGCCACTCTAAAAAAGATCGAAAATTGGTTTTCAAGACCAATTATAGCTTAATGCAGGTCAAAAGTAAGGAGCATTCTGCAATACTTTCAACCTTCATTAAGCTATCATTTGTCATTAAGATCTTTGTTTTGTCTATTTTACACAGGTTTTACTGTAGTTTTTCCAAAAAGCAAGTAGAAATAAACATCACTTGCTATTTTTAGTGAGTGAATACAAGTTACTTTCACATCAATCAAATCATTTACTGCATGGCAAACTGTAGATCCTTATCAGCCAGCACCTGAAGAAGCTGGTTGATTTTGGTCCACACTGTTTGCTAAAAAACCTAAAGATGGATTAAATAAGAAATACATTTTTATACCCCCCGCAAACTTTGTTTGTAGGGGGTATACTGTTTTCACGTTGTCCGTGCGTCTGTCCGTCCATGCGTCCGTCCCTCCGTCCGTCCCCAACGCTTTGTTTCCTTAATAACTCGAAGAGTCATTGCTGGATTTCCATCAAACCTTGCAAACATGTTCATATATGCAAGACAAATACTTTAGACAAAAAAGTAAGGGCTAGGGGCCAATTCTATTAGAGTTATTTCCCTTTGTAGTTCAAATGGCTTTTAATATAGTGCTTTATGCTTATGCTATTATAGGCCATACACGGGCCGATCAACTCCTACCACAGCTTTTGATGGAACAATTTGATACTTTTCCTATACAATGTAGACACATTGAACATATGCATGAAGGAATTTTGTTCAGAAAAAATAATTTTTGAGGAAATGACAGCTGTGAGAACTTAGACAATTTTTCCCTTATTAGGCTTTTGTATATGCATAGATGGTGCCTTCATGGGCCGATCAACTCCTACTACAGCTTTTGATGGAACAATTTGATACTCTGTCGATACAATGTAGACACATTGAACATATGCATGAAGGAGTTTGGTTCACAAGAAATAATTTTGACAAAATGACAGCTGTGAGAACTTAGACAATTATTCCCTTATATGGCTTTTGTATATGCATGGATAGTGCCTTTATGGGCAGATCAATTCCTACTACAGCTTTTGATGGAGCAATTTGATACTTTGCTGACACAATGTAGACACATTGAACATATGCACGAAGGAGTTTATAATTTTTGTTTGCACAGATTCTACTGAAATCTTCTTATCAAAACTAAGGTCTTCTTGTTTGAACTATAACTTGCCAAGTTTTTTCACTGACTCTTACTGTGCGGGGGGTATCTAATAAGCATTGCTTATTGACTTTTTTCATTTGACACTCAATCTATACAATTTATTCTTATTTAATTTTCTAATTTGAGATACTCAACACAAGCAAATGCGGAGCTCAGTGGCTGAGTTGGTAGAGCATTAGACTGGGGGTCAAAGGGTTGCTAGTTCGAGGGTCATCAACAGCAGAGTCACTGTGTTGTACTTTTATGGATTGATATTCATATTTTAAGCTTGCACTGGATGATGAAAAAAATTAGCTATTTTTATGTCTTTGAAGCCGGAAGTGCTTCTCGGAAACATTAAAATAGCTCATATTTTTCATCATACAGTGCAAGCTTAAAATATGAATTTCAATCCTTATCTTTACATTCCATATTATCAAACAAATTTACTTATTTTTTTCCACCCAACCAATTCAGTTATCCTTATAAAATGAAATATTTCATTTGT
The DNA here is from genome assembly GCA_964019695.1 of Loripinus fragilis. Lineage (NCBI taxonomy): Eukaryota > Metazoa > Mollusca > Bivalvia > Lucinida > Lucinidae > Loripinus > Loripinus fragilis. The sequence continues at coordinate 16,613,694 of OZ026517.1, read as the reverse complement.
AACGGTGGTGTTGGAACAGCCAGGGCGCAAACTCGTGAACATAATGTCATGGCTATATGTGAATGACGATAAACAATAAACATTATTGGCTGGTGTTGACGTTACTCTGCCGGTCTAGAACATGACATTTCAATGTTTTGCATCGAGAAATGCAAGCAGTCAGAAATGTTGGTTTTATCTAAAGCAACTACACTGAGAATGTAAATATTATCTGTTGAAGTTAGGAAATCGTCATGACATGACTGAAAAATTGTTGACTGGGACATACAGCATTAAAACAAATGAGAACAAACATGAGAAAAAAGTATATCATTCAAATATTATCTGTTGAAGTTAGGAAATCGTCATGACATGACTGAAAAATTGTTGACTGGGACATACAGCATTAAAACAAATGAGAACAAACATGAGAAAAAAGTATATCATTCAGCAAGTTGCCTAACACATTTAGCAAGTGAAAAAGTAATCACTTGCTATTTTAAGTAAGCATTTAAAAATCTTGAATTTGATCACCGAGGGTATGAATTTCCAGAGATTGGTTTGCACCTTGATAATAATTGAGCAACAACTTGAGATTTCCAACAATGTGGTATATGCGACCAACAAAGCCTCAGATCAGACTGCGCGCAGATCAGCCTGCGCATATACGCAGTCTGATCAGAGCCTTTGCTAGTCGTTTGAATATTCTATGAGTGTTAAGCTACTGACTGAATATCATTTGGAGTTTCTAAGCTTAAAAGGAGGCTATGTCTACACATGTCAAAATACCACATTGTTGGAAATCACATGTCGCATCTCATATTTATATTCTCTGAGTGACATTTTCTCATGATATGGCTCAATTGTATCATTTAACCTCAACATATATTAAATGCATACCTTTGTAATACTATATCATTAACATGTAAGTGAGCCAATTCAGATATAAATGGAACTTACCACATAAGCCACCAGCGATGACTTCAGCCAAGCTGTACAAACACACAGTCTCACCAGAGCCTTCCTGTTGGCACACGTATAGTATGGAAATGGATGAGTATTTCATACAAAAAACATAATATTCAGCTCCACTTGATAGCTTAACAGGAGTGTTTAAAGAAAGACAATATAGGACAAAAGTAATGTTAGCCCATGACTGGGCTTAAATGGTCTTAAATGATATGGGCCTCGTCGTGAGAAAACCTGTCTTCGGGGTTTCCGTCAAAGCGAGACTTAAAACAGTCTCCTCAGCTACAGAGACTAGCTAGAAAATAGAAATTTCGCTTGTAGCAGGTCTAGATATAACACTTTCCAAATAGCGAATAACAAAGACGCTGATCAGACTGCGCGGATGCGCAGGCTGGTCTGCGCCTGTGTTGTTCACAATCCCCCGAAGACAGGTTTTCTCGCGACGAGGCCCATATAGTTTTAACTTACTTGTTTTAATTTTGATTTTGTATTTTCTGGTTTTACATATTTTACATCTTTTTATAAGGTTTTACACCATTTTTTTGAAATATATTTTTTATTGAAAAGGAATAATGGATTTATATGGCTGGGAAGAAATTATAGATACAAGTTATGGTAAATGTCAGCAGCTCGGATGAATGAATTCAAGTACCCCTCAGAAGGGGAGGTGGATATATGGGCCAGCTAATTAGAACCTGCATATTTTCTTATTTCTCAACCAGAATATATGTTGGTGTTCTAAAAAGAACTGTCTCAATGAGATAGTTCATGTGTGGTATTGACTATTCTCTTTTTCACTAGTGCAGACTTGTCCTCTTCTAAAACCTTTGCAAACTGTTTGGATCCATATCGGGCTCAGCAGAATATCCAGCCTGATCTGGATGCAAACGATTTGTTACTCGGATGGTAGATCTACTCCATAATTTTTTTTTAAAAGGTTGATTTAAAAACAAAATATGCAGACGTCAAAAAAGAATGCAAAATTACCCAGCATGCAGAGGCTTGCGAAACACCTTATGCTTAGTCCTCTATCTCAATTGGATAGCTGCACATGTACATTTTAACCCTTTCCTTCATGAATGTTCAAGCTAAGCTCCACCCACTATGAATAATTATACAAATAAACTTTCATGTTTGTACATAGAGATTACCTGTCAGGTCCACTAGTGTAGGATCATATTCAATCATATTTCCACAAGCAAACAGAGTAGACCCTGGTCAGGCAGCTCTACCAAGAGCTGCCTGATCTGGGTCTGCTCTGTTTGCAAAGTGTAAAGGCGTCTCTATGAGGTAAAGGGTTGAATAAGGTATACAATAATTGGCAGCCTCCAGATATGATTGTTATTAAAATCACGATATGTATATGGATTAACCCTCAAAGCGCCAATAGCAACAAAAGTTGTCTGCTTTTCTCGTCTGCAAAATGTTTAAGAGGCCTCTATGACAAACAGTGTGGATCCAGATCAGACTGTCTGATCTGGGTCCACCCTGTTTGCTTCTGTACTTAAATTCGCCAGTAATGTTAGGCAATTATTTGCAGCAGATGACTTCCGCAGACGTCATTTTTCTGATGCATTTTTCTTGGCGCTTTAAAGAATTCACCCAGCAGGACCAATGTTAACAAAACTTATTCTATTTTTAGCCACCAGTGTTGATCAGAAGAAGATAAAATTGTCGGGTCCAACACAGAAATACAAGGCTCTGTATCAGTTTGACGCCAGAAATGATGATGAGCTGTCATTGTTGCCCGGTGACTTCGTCATGGTAAATGACCGACCCAGATCAGGTCCGACAGAATGTCCGTCCTGATCTGGATCCAAACCGTTTGACTCTATGTCATGGTAAATGCTTGAATCTTTAATTTAACGATTGCCTAAAGTTTGCAGCAGATGAGATAACCTTTGCAAACAAATTGGACCCAGATCAGGTCCGACAGAACGTCGGTCCTGATCTGGTTCCAAACTGTTTGACACTCTGATAGTGTTTCTGAAAAAAAAATTGAAACAGATAGTTTTGAAAAAAAGTTGGCAGACGGCAACATTTGCCTTTCTTCATTTATTAAGTATGGGTTGATAGTTTGTATGAATCAGCCTTATTATTATTTAAACCCTTAATGTGCCACCTGAATATTGCAGCAGACAACATTTTTAAATATTCGTTATTTCACGAAATTTAAAAATCCTGAATGCTCTGCTGGCATAGGCCATTCAAAAGAAATAGCAAGCTTTTTTGTTTCCACTGAAAGAAAGATACCACAAAATTTGTCGTCTACAATAGTAGAGAGTAGCATTTCATCAGGATCTTAACTGTTTGTTAATTAAAAGCCCTTCTCAGCAGATAAAATTGTGGTAGTTCTGTATTTCCCTATTAACCCATATAAGCCTAGCCTCCTTTTTATGGGACATTGGCAAATCGTGCAGAACCAGATCAGACTCCCCAAAATGTGGCATCTGATCAGGCTCTTCACTATTTGCTTACAGAAGGTTCTACCAAAATTTGAATTAACTGGAAAAATACCAATTACAACCCTTAAAACAGAAATGGACTGGTCCAATGGATAAGGGTGGGAAATCTCGTCAGGCATAAATGGCAGGACTTAAGAGTGCGTAACAGAAAAATAACCCAAAATATGTTGTTGGTACTCAAAATAACCGTCTCAATGAGACGGTTCTTTTGAGCACCCAAAACATATGCTAAAAATTATGTACAATTTTATGCTGAAAATGTTTGGTTATCTAAACCTGTGAATGGGTTAAAGAATAATGAAATAACCAAATCTTATCACATCATCAATGACAGTGTAAAAGGGTTAAGTCCTTTCACGCTAGTGTTGCCTTTTGTCGCATGTTGTTAACCTTGACATACAGTTTAAACTGATCAGACCCCAAGGTTATAAAAAAAAATTCATACTCAACTCAGCTGAGCTCGAAATTTATCCTGCTCATAAATGTTAAAATGCCAACAATTGTTGGCATTTTAACATTTATTAGCAGGATAAATTAACATCTGAGAGATTTAAAGCAAGAAACTTCATTATTTGTTGGTATTTTAGTTTTTATGAGCAGTTGAAATTTTGTGCTCAATTGAGTTGAGCATGAAAAAAGTTTTATAACCTCGGGGCCAGGCCCGGTAATATGTCCATCCTGATCTCGATCCAAACTCTTGACACTGCTGATATTTCTGAAATAATTGTTTGAAGAAGTTAGAAGAGAACCAATCTCGATGGTTCTCAGAAGATTGATTCATGTTGAAATTGCTGGAATGGAAAACAATGTAGAGCCAGATCAGACTGTTCATTAAGAATACATGGGTGAAAATTTTCAGGATTATTCCTGAATTCAGGATTTCGAGACTGACTTTCCATAGAAAGTCAGCCTCAAAATCCTGAATTAGGTAGATTCTAATGGCTTCTTTGAAGACAAATGACTATTTAAATTTTGAAATTGTTGATTTTATAGACATTGTGCAAGTTTTAAGATTTGATTTTCAAAAGTTTGGGATTTTGGAAATTTTGAACTCTCACCCATGAGAATAGTCTGATTTGAGTTTCCACTGTTTTCTGAAGCCTGTCTATCCAAATATATAGAGTTAATATGTTTGTCATTATTATCTGGTCCCAAGGTTATAAAACTTTTTTTCATGCTCAATTCAGCTGAGCATGAAACTTCAACTGATCATAGAAAGTAAAATACTGAAAATAACGATATTCTACTGCTTAAAACACTCAAAAGTTGTATTTATTCTGCTCGTAAACGTTAAAATGCCAATGATTGTTGTCATTTTAACATTTATGAGTAGGGTAAATTTCATGCTCAGTTGAGTTGAGTATGAAAAATTTAAATAACCTCTAGGCCTTGTCTCATACTTGATTACAGGTATTTGATGATCAGAGTGGTGCTGAACCTGGCTGGAAGGGAGGTGAAAGTAATGGCAAATCCGGCTGGTTCCCAGAAGCCTATGTTGAAAAAGTAGAAGAATCTAGTCAGTCAGTATTCGGAGCAGACATGAGGTACGATTTTTTTTATTTCTTGTTTTTCTGTAAACCAAAATGGCAGTTCTTTAGAAGATGCCAAAATGAAATTTGTGATACTCATTAAAATTGACTTCAAATTCTAATGCACTTGTTTGTGTTGTGCTTTACGTCCCAGTGGGAGCATTCTGCAATACTTTCGAACTTCATTAAGCTACCATTTGTCACTAAGATCTTTTTGTCTATTTTTGAGTGGCCGCTTAAGACAGGTTTAACCGTATATCTCTTCCCCCTTAATGCCCTTATCCACTTGTTTGCATAAAAAATCCTTGTTTTATCTCCGAACAAGAATGATGCATGCTGCATTGAATTGTATTACACAGTACAGTAAAACCTGTGTAAAACTGCCACTCAAAAATAGACAAAACAAAGATCTTAATGACAAATGCTAGCTTAATGAAGGGCGAAAGTATTGCAGAATGCTCTCCTTGGATTAAGCGATAATCCCCCTGCATTAAGCGATAATTGCCCTTGAAAACCAAATTTTGGTCTTTTTGAGAGTGGCCATTTTACACAGGTTTTTTACTGTATATTAGCTTCATCATTTGGGCCTCATCTGAGATAATATTTTCTTGCATGCCAGGCCCCCAGATAAGAGTGCATAGCTGAAAATTATTTTCTTACATATGTTGTTGGTACTCAAAAGAACCGCCTTATTGAAACGGTTCTTTTGAGCACCAAAACGCATGTTTAAACTGATGGATAAGCAAATAATTGCAATTTTACGCTGAAAATATTTGCTTATGGTTGCAACAAAGATCAGCACCTTTGTCATTATTCACTCTCTGGAAAGAATAACAGCTTAACTTGCTGTATGAACAAGGCCAAATAAAAAAAATAAGTGTGTTTCGGGTAACAGTTCTGAAAATTTTAGGTAGGGTAGGCACACACATTTGTTTGTTTTTTGGAACAATATATATTTTTTTTATGCTTTTTGAAAGGCATTTCACCTTCAGAATGCATAAATTTGTTGTTGTTGTTGTTGTTGTTCCAGAAAACCTGAAAAAATTCCTAGGTTTCACCCGTAAACTTAGGTAGGGTTGGGTTACCCTAAACACAGCTATTTTTATTTGGTCCAATTTTAATGTTCTATCTAGTCTCTCTACCAGATCAGACAGGTTTTTTCGCGAGGAGACTTATTCCAGGAGTTGATTATCATTTTCCATGATATATTGCCTACTGGTGTCGTCTGCTGATAACATTTGCAAACAGTTTAGAACCAGATCAGGCCCAACAAAATGTCGGGCCTGATCTGGATCCGAACTGTTTAACACTCTGATGGTACGCCTGAAAGAATTTTTCAAAAAAGTTAATTTTGAACAAAATCAGCGGACAACAAAAAAGCATGCAAAATTATCCAGTAGGCAAAGAGTTAACATTTTGATTGTTTGGAGCTAACATTCGGGATTTTTAATCTCATAAACTGTTTTTCATGCATATATATTTACATTTAAAAAGCAATCCTTTAATGAATCTTTAGATTTTTGAAACCGTTCATAGCCTCATGAATTATACAAAATTTGATTGACAGCTGCCTAGCTCACTTGCTCGTGCAATTTGCTTCGAACATTGAATTCATTCGGCAGATGTGACACTGGTGTTGTGATTGACAGCGAGCCACTCCTGAGTGGCACGTGCAAAACAAGCTACTTGTTTGCTCCATTGGCTGTCCGTGTTCACACTGGCTGTTCTGCTTTTCCGTTTTACACTCCGACTAAACCATTAATACAATTATACTTTAAATACAAAACTGTTTTAAGTCCTAAATTAAAAATAATTTTTTGTATTTTAAATATCTATAATAAAATGTAAATATAAGCAATAAATTCAATTTTTGGAAGGTTCATGGAATCATAAATACTTCAGGTCTCTTGCAAAGTTAACGTGAAGCCTTACTTTGCAAGAGACCAAAGGGCTTCACATTAACTTTGCAAGAGACCCGAAGTATTCATGATTCCATGAACCTTCCAAAAATCGAATTCATTTCTTAAATGTATCATTATTGCATGAACAACCCAGAAAATGTATGCTTAGAACAATTTTGCTCTATTGCAGTGGTAGTACAAATGCAATATCAACCTCGGAAGAATCCTCATTTATGGCTGTGCCAGGAAAAATGCCATCTGTTTCACCGACACCTGGACAGGTGAGTTAGGTAGACAGCACTAGAGTCCGTAGGTTTGAAGATCCAGGCCGGGTTTTCTTATAATTACTGTCACTTGAAAAAATTGTTGTTTTTTCTCAAGATATATGTGAAGCTTTTGACATTTAGAACGATTTGAAAAGTTGGGCCTAGATCTTTTTACCTGTAGGGTTAGCCAAATATTATTCAAGAGAGTCTTTAAAACACTTCTTTGTGTGATAGGAATTAATTTCATTTTGGTGGATTTGATTTGTGTGTAAACTCTGACAGGTATATCACTAGCAAAGCCAGAGTTTACATACTTTGTCATTTGCTGCTATATTTTGGAAGTCTTAATAGCAAACTGTGAGGATCTGGATCTATACTGTTTGTACGCAAGTTAAAATTTTTATGTTGTTAAGGGAGCACAGTGGCTCAGTGGTAGAGTGCTTGACTCAAGACCGAGAGGCAGCGGGTTCGAGTTGCACCGGCGTCACTGCCTTGTTGTCCTTGAGCAAGACACATTTATCCTAGCTTAGTACTGGTTCAACGGAGCAAGACCTGTCCCGACATGACTGAAAAATCATTGACTGGGACATAAAGAATCAAAACAAACAGCCAAAATATGTAAGTGAAAACAAAAAATGGCAGCAGAAGACTTTAGCAGATGACATTTTCAGCAGATTTTTCACTGGTAGTTAAAGAGTTAACAAGAATGTTGTTATAAACAGAAAAGCTTAAAAAAAATACTTAACATTTGTATGTACAGTTTAACTTTGATGGCTGACAACAAATTGATCAATGCAAGTGCTTGGCCTTAGGATGTTTTCGTTTCTTTATAAAATGACCTTTATAAAGTCGAGGAGCTTGGTGGCGCAGTGGTAGAGTGCTTGACTTGAGATCGAGAGGTTGCGGGTTTGAGCCTCACCAGAGGCACTGCATTGTGTCCTTGAGCAAGACACTTTATCCACTGCTTAGGACTGGTTCAATCCAGGAAGACACATCCCAACAGGACTGAAAAATTGTTGACTGGGATGTAAAGAATCAAATCAAACAAAAACCTTTACTAAGTCAAAATAAGATTCTGGCTGGACAGGGTCTGAGCCATCAAATTTTTACTGTAGCAGTAGATTAACCCTTATCATGTTAAACTCAGATATATCCTATTTTGGAAACAGTGTAGATCCAGATCAGCTGGCTTCTCAGAAGCCAGCTGATCAGGATCCACACTGCTTTCCACTGTACTTGTTAAACCATGTCAATTGCTGAAATCCTGCAGATCAATTTGATAAAAATTGGACTGGGGAGGAGTGTAGTACATTTCAATATCCAGCATGATAAGGGTTAAAATCCACTTTGTAGATTATCCATTATACACTGAGGTCACCTTTGTTGTTGTAAAACCTTTTCAGTTACCGAAACACCTTTTCATTTGTCGAAAATTATATTTTTGAAAAATCTTGGTCCTACTGAATGGAACCTGCACACAAGATTTTGGAACTTATGGTACATACATGGGTGAAAGTTTTCAGGATTATTCCTGAATTGAGGATTTTGAGGCTGACAGAAAGTCGGCCTCAAAATGCTGATTTAGGGAGATTATAATAGCTTTTCTGATTTATATTCAGTCTGTCTAACGACATTTGAAGGTGTGAATATTTAGTGGGCATACTGCAAGTTTTAAGATTGGAGTTTCAAAAGTTCAGGATTTTGGAAATTTTGAACTTTCACCCATGCACATGGGATCAGCAAATGCTCTAATTCATGAGTCTCTTTCGGGCCTCCAGATAAGAGTGTGTACTCAAAAATTTATTTTGTTATTTCTCAACCAAAACATATGTTGTGGTACTCAAAAGAACCATCTCAATCAGACAGTTCTTTTGAGGACCCACAACATATGAGACCGTTCTTTTGAGCACCCCAGGCCCCCAGATAAGACTGTGTAATAGAAAAATGTTTTTCTTATCTCTCAACCAAAACATATGCTGTGGGTACTCAAAAGAACCGTCTAGATGAGACAGTTCTTTTGAGCACCCAAAACAAATGTTTAAACTGATGGGTAAGAAAATAATCAACAACATCTGAGTGTTTTAAGCAAGAAAAAAATTGTTTTTTTTTTTTTCAATATATTACTTTCTATGAGCAGTTGAAATTTCATGCTTAGCTGAGTTGAGCATGAAAAAAAGTTTATATCATTGGGGCCGAGACAGTTGCAAATGCACTTTTAACCTTTAAAGCGGCAAGAAAAAAATGCATCTGAAAATGTCGTCTGCTGAAGTCCTCTGCTGCAAATAATTGCCTAACATTACTGACGAATGAAGCATATAAGCAAACAGCATGGACCCAGAACAGACTGCTCCTATATAGGAGCAGTCTCCTATATAGGAGCAGTCTGATCTGGGTCCACACTGTTTGCCATAGAGGCTTCTTTAACATTCCAGCAGACTAGAAAAGCAGACGACTTTTGTTGCGAGAGGCACATTAAGGGTTAAAGTATGACTTTATACATATGCTATGTGTACCCTAATCTTGTGGGCTGTAATCTCTTAACTATGTAGACCCTGATCAGTTGACTCCAGGACAGAGGAGCTGATCTGTGTTTATTATTCAGCAGGACAAGATTTTTTTTATTAATCATCATTTTATATTACCTCCCATTCCCATTCTCACTCCACACCTCCCACAGAAAGAACCACGCCTCCCACCAAAAAAAACCCCCAAAAAACACTTCTCTTCCCACAGAAGAGGACAGAAAGATATTTCCCAGCTTCTGCTTTGAATTAAGGCGAAAAAAAAAGTTATTGCCTTGTCAAGGATAACTAAGTTGAGGCTGTATTTATTGAGTTTGGAATTGTACATTAGCGAAAGCCGGTCTAATTGTGGGTCCATTCTGTCCGTCTGTCCGTTCGTCTGTCCGCAACACTTTTTGGGTGCCTAGTTTGTGTAATCTGTATCCAACAGTTTTCATTCCTATATATTCAAACTTTGCATAATGATTGTTCACACACCTCCTATTTTGTGCACATTTGATAACACATTTTTTACGGATGTTAAACTTAGACATTTTTTCCATCCAAAATGCGTAGGGGGTGTCTGGTTTGTGTAATCTATAACTCCCACAGTTGGCATTCCTTTATATTCAAACTTTGCATAATGATTGTTCACACATTGAAGATGTGCACCTCCTATTTTGTATACATTTAATGATTTTTTTCTCATTTTTGGGGGTCTTGAACTTAGACATTTTTTTCTGTAAAATACTAAGAGGGTGTCTGGTTTGTGTAATCTGTAACTCTAAAAGTTTTCATTCCTTGATATTCAAACTTTGCATAATGATTATTCATACATTGAACATGTGCACCTCCTAATTTGTGCACATTTGATAAATATTTTCTATTTTTTAGGTCTGTTGAACTTAGATATTTTATTTGAAATGCTTAGAGGGTGTCTGGTTTGTGTAATCTGTGACTCCAGCAGTTTTCATTCCTTCATATTCAAACTTTATACCTTATGATTGCTCACACATTGAACATGTGTGCACCTATATTTTGTGCACATTTGATAATATTTTTGGGATCGTTGAACTGAGACATTATTATGTCTACACCACCTTTGGAGTGTTTACATTGTTTATTTGTGTGTAATCTGTTATTCAAATAGATTTCATTGCTTTGTACATAGCTCCAGATAAGGCTGCGTATTGCGTATTTACGCAATTTCGTGGACCTGAGAACGCAATTAAATTCATTTCTGTGCGTACAAAAACGCAATAAAAATCCTTGATACTCAATTCCGAACTTTTTCGTAGCGTATGACGCTATAGTTTTCAATTTGCGATTGTCGTTTTTCGCATCACAAGCTGTTGTTGGATACAAATTTATACACGGCGTGGCGCCGAATCTAGTTAATTAAATTGTAAACCAGTCCAGGAACATTCTTATCGCTGTTTAGCTATACCGAATATTTACACGATTACGACATTTGTCTCGCTTTACAATAACAATGGCGTAACGTGGGCGAAAAAGCCTTAGAGCAATTGAATAATATACCGTAACTACCTCTAATACCCTGTTGGTGGATTCGAAGAATCAAAGATGAATTGATAGAAACGTTGGATTTTCGAAATAAGTTGGGAATAGCGGTCTCAGATATACTAATATTGCAAGTGTGCTTTCTGAAGGTGAAACCGAAAGTAAGCAAAAAAGTCAGGAGAAACAAGGCCCGGTTTCATTGCTTATTTGCTTTCAGATAGATACCCAATACAAAAAATTGAAATACCCAATTCAAAATTTGAAATACCCAATTAAGCCAAAAAGAGGTGGGTAAATACCCAATTGCCTCCAATCCTTATCTGGAGCTATGTTTGTATTCAAACTTTGCATTATGATTGTTCACACATTGAAGATGTGCCCCGGCGACACAGGTCCAGAGCAGAGTTTGGTCTTGTTCATAAGCTCATGGTCCATGAAAACTGTGGAGAGTCTTTTCTAAATTCTTGAAAAGTCCTTGAAATTTATACAGACTTGCCTGTATTAACCCCTGGACTCAGATCAGCCTGAGTACCAGCCTGAGTAGCAGGCTGATCAGGGTTTACATTGTTTACCAATTCAACACTACATTTTAAACACCTTATCAAGTGCGTAGTGGCCCAGTGGTAAAGTGCTTGACTCAAGATACGATGGGCTGCGGGTTTCAGCCTTACCAGAAGCACTGCAGCATGTCCTTAAGCAAGACACTTTATCCTCTGCTTAGTATTGGTTCAACCCAGGAAGACCCGTCCTGATTTGACTGAAAAATTGTTGACTGGGACGTATACTACCACTTAGAAAAAAATGTTATAAATGAAGGTGAAATGAATACAATTATAAAACCTTGACACGGATGAAACACTGATTAAGGGTATTCAAACTCAAAAAATTAAAGAGCGCCACAAGTTGATGTTTGTTACTTTAAAGGGTAAGACTGCCCCAGATGGACTTCAGGCCCAGGCACTGTACCCATGGAAGGCAAAGAAAGAGAATCACCTCACCTTCAATAAAGGTGATATTATATTAGTGAGAGAGCAGCAGGATATGTGGTGGTCGGGGGATTTAGCAGGAAAAGTAAGTGATGGCTTGTGATTGTGTTTCATCATCAGCATCATCATCATCATCATCATCATCATCATCATCATCATCATCATCATCATCATCATCATCATTATCATCATCATTATCATCATCATCATCATCATCATCATCATCATCATCATCATCATCATCATCATCATCATCATCATCATCATCATCATCATCATCATCATCATCATCATCATCATCATCATCATCATCGGGTTTTGATTAACATGTAGGTGCAGGAGCATCTTCCACATAAGTGGGCCCCTCTCCGGGGCACTGGCTAGCTGCACACAGAGCAGATCTTACTTTGGGTAAGACTGTCATTTATATATATTTTAAGCAAAGTTTTGTGGCAAGATGCCCTTCCTTTCACCAACTCAGACACTCTTGGCAGTCCATTACCTCCGCCTGTACCCTGCTGACTTGGGCTGTGTGCTCCACCATTGGCACCATGAATTAGTAGTTTAAGCTTGTCAAATATCAGTTGTCTAAAGTCCTCCAGAAAATTGAAATTTTTATTTTTCAAACGCAACATATAGTGTGGGTACTCAAAAGAACCCATAATATATGTTTAAAATTGCTTATACAGTAAAACGGCCACTCAAAAATAGACAAAATGAAGATCTTAATGACAAATGGTAGCTTAATGAAGGTCAAAAATATTGCAGTATGCTCCTCTTGGAGCATTCTGCAATACTTTTGACCTGCATTAAGTGATAATTGGTATTGAAGCATAAACTTCATTTATTCTGCTGATTAAACTTTTCAGGTAATCAGAAAAATTGATTTTAATAGGGCTGACCCCACATGCTACAAAACTAATTTTTCTTACGCCAGATAACAAAATGGAGCTTTTTCGTACATAGTACTATGCATAATGCGCCCTACGTACACCTGAGGCTGGATTCTATTCTCAATCATGCCGGGCTTTCCCGATTCCGTTTGAGCCTTACCTTGTCACAAACGCTTTCTTGTGTCACGGCCAATATGTTTTTGTTGAACATGTAGTTGACTTGATGTATTTTTTATGGGATTTTACTATCTTTTCTATTTAGTTAAAAAAAATGCATGCATTTCCTTTTACTTCCTTACCAAAGCTTATTAAACCACCCCATCCATCTAGGTATATTTCCTCCACAGAATCAACCTAAGTGAACAGAACCTACTATCCTTTATATTGAAATATTTCATCTGAATAATTCTCTTGAACATTTCTTTTTATTATGACTCTACAGTAAAACCTGTCTTAAGCTGCCACTCAAAAATAGACAAACAAAGATCTTAATGGCATATGGTAGCTTAATGAAGGTCGAAAGTATTGCAGAATGCTCCCCTTGGAGCATTCTGCAATACTTTGGACCTTCATTAAGCGATAATCGGTCTTGAAAACCAATTTTGGTCTTCTTTTTGAGTGGTCGCTTAAGACAGGTTTTACTGTATTGGTGTTTCCTCACTGTGAATTATCACTATCAATGTTGTCCAGGTTTTGTTTAATGGGGAATGCACCTCTAAAAATATTGCAGTTGAAGTTCAAAGTTAAGAACTTATAAAACCATACATTTTGATACAAATCTGATCAAAGTCAGTTGAGAACTAATGAAGTTATGGACAAATGAACAGTTTAATCTATAGTGATAAACTGTTTTGACATAACACAATCAGATCTCCTACCATATCAATTGACGACAAACACGGGTGGGCATCAGCGGAACTACCGCGAAATCGCGTCAACGTAAATTTGTTCCTTCGTCACATCCGGGACCTTTCGCGTTAGTGGCATCGTCACACAAAAGCCAAACAAAGGTAGGTACATTCGCTTGTTTTGATTTTTTTAAAAGAATGAGCAAACTATGTAAAAATTCGGCAATGCTTTTCCATGTAGATATGATTTACCTTGCTAAACAGGCCAAACGCGATGTTGAAAAAAGCTTTGCTCTGAGATGAGGACCGTAACCAATTCGAACCCAGTACGGGATTTCTTCAGTTTTATGTCAAATCGAAGAAAGTTTGCAGATGTTTGCCAGTTTTAGCTCAGAGCACGAGCATTTTACACATGGCATGTACATAACAGCCCTTATACGTCCTTCAGACGTAAAAAATCGAACCGATCATGTACTATGAAGGAATGATGCCAACGTTTTCAGGCGCGGAGGCTCCTTCGCCATCGCGTTAGCTGTAACGTCACGCTCTAGTTCCTTGGAGGATACCATGTCAGTACATGCAGGCGCGGAGAGAAATGTGTGTATTATTAAAGTATCTGCTGAAACACCCCAATCGACCACCAATCCATCTCAAACGCTGCTCCACATGTACAAACTAGCACACTTACCCCTGTCTCACCTCCAAGACTCCCACAACCTTTAGCTCAGATGTGCTACATATGCAAGTATCAGGTACCGTCCACTGGCCCAACTAGGCTTGAAGAGTGTTTATATAACTTATCTACACGTATGTATGCGTCAGTACATGAGATTTTTCATTTATCGCAAGTGCCACGAATCCAATAAGCCTGCGCATTTGTGACAAACTCGCATGTACTGACAGATAAATATAAACACACTTTAAGTCTATTTGGGCCATTGGACGATACCTGATACTTGCATCTGTAGCAAATCTGCGCAAAAGGCTGAGATAAAGGTTGTGGGAGTCTTGGAGGTGAGACAGGGGTAAGTGTGCTAGTTTGTACATGGGAAGCAGCGTTTGAGATGGATCGGTGGTCGATTGGGGTGTTTCAGCAGATACTTTAATAATACACACATTTCTCTCCGCGCTTGCATGTACTGACATGGTATCCTCCAAGGAACTAGAGCGTGACGTTACAGCTAACGCGATGGCGAAGGAGCCGCCGCGCCTGAAAAAGTTGGCATCATTCCTTCATAGTACATGATCGGTTCGATTTTTTTACGTCCGAAGGACGAATAAGGGCTGTTATGTACATGCAATGTGTAAAATGCTCGTGCTCTGAGCTAAAACTGGCAAACATCTGCAAACTTTCTTCGATTTGACATAAAACTGAAGAAATCCCGTACTGGGTTCGAATTGGTTACGGTCCTCATCTCAGAGCAAAGCTTTTTTCAACATCGCATTTGGCCTGTTTAGTAAGGTAAATCATATCTACATGGAATAGCATTGCCGGATTTTTACATAGTTTGCTCATTCTTTTAAAAAAAAATCAAAACAAGCGAGAGTACCCACCTTTGTTTGGCTTTTGTGTGACGATGCCACTAACGCGAAAGGTCCCGGATGTGATGAAGGAACAAATTTACGTTGACGCGATTTCGCGGTAGTTCCGCTGATGCCCACCCGTGACAAATCTACAGAAAAACTGAGTACAAACAACATTAATGGCAAAATAGAGCACTTCAGTCTAGATTTTTTTCATGAACCCTGATCAGACGGCTCCATAATATTCTCTTCCATGAAAAATCTAGTCTGAAGTGCACTTGACTTTATGTAGCAGACATAAAAAGTAGACAACATTTTCAGAACATAAAATAGCGGCAGTAAAAAGTGCACAATTTCTTAAAAGCACACACTGAGTACTTACATGTTATTCATTATATATTTTGATTTCTAGTCAATCCAGTGGCAGAATTTCTTTAGTGATATTGATTTATCATATGTATGAAAAAGGAAGATCCTGATCAGCTGGCTACACCAGAAGCCAGCTGATCTGGATCTACACTGTTTCCAAAAGGCAGTCTAAACATTTTTAAAAAATAAACCCACAGTTCTAATAACTGTGAATATAAATTTTCCTTAAGTATCACAATGGACATTTAACATTATCTGCATATCAGTATATTAACTTATCAGAGTAAATTTGTGTTTAATGTCCCATCAACAGGTAAAGTCATATCGAGACGGGGGCCACGGTTTAGAGTCTCATCTGACAGACTGGAGGAGCCAGGGATCAAACTCTGGGAACCCTGGGACAAGAGAGTGGTTTATCCACTACACCACAGCGGCTCCAACTTATCAAAGTTTATGGCCATTCTGACAAAAAAGAGATATAAATAATGCTTTACTCTTTGTATGCTCGAAAATTTTCAATGATTTGTTATCTGTGATTTTTTTTCATTTTTTTTAAATAATTTGTCAGCAATACCTTCATTGTGTCATGGAGCCAGATAAGGTCCGCTATCGCTAACACGTCATTGGGCTTGATCTTTGTCCAAATTGTATGCAAAGATTATCAGCAGGGGACACTAGCAAATAATGAGTTATCTCTGCGTACTTTTGTCATCAGCTGATAATCTTTGCAAACCGTTTTGACCCAGATCAGGCCAGACATAATGTCAGGCCTGATCTGGATCCAAACTGTTTGACTCTGATTGTGTTCCTGAAAGAATTTTTGAAAAAGTTAGTCAGTCAGCAGATAAAAAAAATCATGAAAAATTACCTAGCATACAAAGAGTTAATCTATTTTTCAGACGGGCTGGTTCCCAAAATCCTACGTGAAGTTGATCGGTGGTCCTACTGCTGTTTCGTCGGCCAGTGATTCATTAACAAACTCCCCATCAATGACCCCTACAAACATTTCAATGACACCCCCTAACATCTCAATGACACCCACTAGTATCGTAGAACCAGCTAGAGATTCACCAAGCCTCGACAGAAGAGATGGTAAGATTAGAATTTAGTGTATTAACCCATTTAAGCCTAGCATCCTTTTTGTGGGACGAAGGCAAACAGTTCAGACCCAGACCAGACGCCGCATTCTGCGGCGTCTGATCAGAGTCTCCACTGTTTGCTTACATATTTTTCTATCAAGATTTAACACTTTCACTGCCAAACACGACTGTAGTCGAATTTACTGTTCACTGCCAAACGCGACTACAGTCGAAATTTAAAGGCACAGTTGATAGCTGTCTATTTTTAAGCCTTATAAGGAATGCAACTCTTTGTTCTTTTTTTCAAACTGTTAAGGGGACATAATACTATCGTATATGGAGGTATGTGCAATTTTCTGTACAAGAATTGACTTTACAAACTTTTTTGTAATGTCATTAGATTTCACGGAAATCAAAAATATCGAAAACATGTCCGTGGGGATGATATACAGGATGCATTAAGCCCTTCAACCGCTATATTTTGATTTATTTCTGATGAAACAATATATCAGAATAAATCCTGATGTTTGATACTTGATGTAGACTGATGTTTTATCTATTTTTGCATAAAATAGTTGTTTATAGGCATTTTTCATATTTTCAATATGGCTCCCAAAATGGCCACCAAAGGTCACGTGACTATCTTTTTTATTATTGGTTCAAATAATTTTTTTTATATATTAGCAACATTCTGTGAAAGTTTCACAGCGATAGGTTGAATGGTTCTGGAGATACTCTGTGTTAAACCCATAAACCCTCAATATTCAAGAGTCCTTGAAACATGCGTGGCATTGAGGTATTGGTTTTTTGAGGTGCTTGGCAGCGAAAGTGTTAAATAAAAATGAAAACAAATTCACCCAACAACCCTTAAAACAGAAATGGACTGGTCCAATTGATAACAGCGGGAAATTCCATTCGGCATAAATGGGTTAATATGGCATTCATACTTTATGAAACTTTGAATTATGAGATTTGTCTTTTATATTTACCCTGTGATTCTATGCTGCTCGATTTACAATCTACAGTAAAAACCTGTGTAAAACGGCCACTCAAAAATAGACAAACCAAAGATCTTAATGACAAACTGTAGCTTAATGAAGGTGGAAAGTATTGCAGAATGCTCCCATTGGAGCAGTCTGCAATACTTTTGACCCACATATTGCGATATTTGGTCTTGAAAACCATTTTGTGGTCTTTTTGAGAGTGGCCATTTTACACAGGTTTTACTGTATCATAAAGATGGCTATTAGTGATGACAAATGAATCACAATTGCTGATTGGCTTATGCAATGGTCCATTTATGTCATATCATAGAGATGGCTATTGAACATTGTAAACTAAAATATCATTTACAAGAGCTTCTCTGCTGCTAATTTTGCAAGATTTTCCTGCAATCATTTAATATGATGGCTACACATGAATCAGGAGTGCAGTGTTTCAGTGGTAGCCATTTTCGGCTTACTGCTTCTTAACGGCATAGTTTTGAATAATGCATAGTGCATACCTCATATGAACACAATCCCTGTTTTTGGGAAGGGATGTGCCATAGCAGACAGGTCAATCTTCAGACACGCGCAAACAATGGTGTTTCACTTTTATTCTAGATATGTATGTGGCAGTGTATCCCTATCAATCAGATGAGGCGGGAGATTTGACCTTTAATGTTCAGGACCTTATCCAGGTCACAAAGATGGATGGAGATTGGTGGACTGGTTCTATAGGCGACAGAACAGGAATATTCCCCGCTAATTATGTGAAAAAGTCGGAGATACAGGCAAGTGTACTTATTTGTTTAGACAAATCAATATTTTTGCCAGATCGTGAGATTTTATACAGTTATTTCATGCCTGTTGTAGTATAGTCAAAACTATTACCCTGAGGTGCTGTGGACGACATGATGCACTATTGCACGAGACCAAAGTATAGTCAAAACTATTACCCCTCGGTGCCATGGGCGACCTGATGCACTATTGCATGAGGCTGAGTGCAATAGTGCATCAGGTCGTCGATGGCTCCGAGGGATAAATGTTTGACTATACTACAAACAGGCATGAAATAACTGTTTTATTACCCAACTCATTTGATGACATACTTGGCAGAGGTCCTTGAATGGAGTTGCTGCAGACGATGCCGTTTTGTTGCAAAACAGAAAAGTTCACCTAATCTGCTCAATTGTCGTCTCAAAGTGTTCCGCTTGTTCTAACTAAGAAAACGAGTACCCACACTTTATGTTTCTGGCCATAAACAACAAAGTTATTGGAGTTTAAAGTTGTTAAACCATCTGCCATTTTACATAACATCGCCTGGTGTAAAGGAACCGTACGCCCATCGTCATCACGCATGCGGATAAGTACCTTCGCTTTTTTAACAGTGAAGCTATAAACCAGGGCATGGTATTGTCCTAGTCAATATCCAAAACTATTCCTCAGGCAATAGTTCAGTGACTCATTGGATAGCAAAAACTACACAATTACATAAATATAGAGTTGGGTAATAATAATACTTATCATCACATAAGCAACCAGCAAAGTGCTGCAAATATTCAAGTGTACTTCAGACTAGATTTTTTCACGGAAGCAAACTATATGAACCCTTGGGAGCAGTCTGTATAAAATTGTTCTCTCTTGCAAGAATTCTCCTAATTTATAATGACCCCCTGCCACTGATGGGGAGGGCGGGTTTCAGCCTCACCGGTGTCACTGTGTTGACCTAGACACATTTATCCTTTTCTTAGTACTGGTTCAACCCAGGAAGACTCATCCCAACATAGCTGAAAAATTGTTGACTGGGATGTAAAGAATCAAATCAAACAAAACTGATAGGGGGTGTATATAGATGCTGTCAGGGTTGACTTCAACATTCTCATTGGGCTTGATTTATATGTCCAGTTAAGCAAAACAATTTTTGTGTAAAATTGTAATTATTTTCTTACCCATCAATTTAAACATGTTTTTGGGGCTCAGAAGAAGAACCATCTCATTGAGGCGTTTCTTTTGAGTACCCACAAAGTATGTTTTTGTTTAGAAATAAAAAAAAAAATCAATTACACACTTCTGGAGGCCTGCAATGATTTAATGGAAAGAGTAAATGACACATGTATAATTATGATATTTAAGCATTGAAAGAAATATTTTACACTTTTTTTCTAGCCTCAAGACAGTTTAACATCACCACCAAACACCAGTACACTTTCAAATAATGCAGGATTCTCAATGCCAGGACAAAATGACTCCCCGTTTCCTGATGACCCTTTCAAAGAGTCTTCCATTAATCCAGGTCCCGGTGCTATATCTTTTACCCCCACTGTTGATCATTCAACAGAATTCAAAGCCCCAACTTCTTTGGTTGCCTCCTCTGGTGATCCCTTTGGAAACTTGGGCTCCCTAATGTTGCCACCTCAGACAGATGTTGCAGCTCTTGTGACAGCTCAAACCCCAGCATCTACGGTTGCTACATCAGGGCTTGATCATAATAGCTCCAGTCCTTTCCCAGCAGATCCATTTGCTGATCTCACAGCTACTCCCGGTGAAATGACAAATCAGGACATTCCTGAATCTAAAATACCACCTTTCAGTAGACCATTAGACAATGTTGATGGCATTGGGAAAATAGATTCAATCCCAGTGAATGAGGATTCATTGGCTTCAATGGCATCTTTATCATTTCCAGCTCCTTCAAATCTAACAGAAGCTAGTGGAGGCAGTACTAGTTTGACTGATACTGGTATGCTTGACTCAGTTGCTAAGGCAAGCTCGCTTGCCTTAGCATTTGAGGCAAGCACACCAGCACCTGTTGAGCCTTCTTCTGGTGATAAAAAGTCTGAAATTGTGGGATCCAGTCCATTCTCAGATGATCCATTCGCAGATATGAACATGAGTTCTGGAGCTTTTCTGGACTCTGCAGCAGCATTAAATGCATCTTCTACAGCTAATATCCCCATTTCAAGTAATTCTAACATGTCACCATTGAAAGTTGAAGCTGCTAAATCTGATGATCCATTTGCAGATCTCGGTGGTACAAAGCTTGGAGATAACCCTTTCCCTTCTGATCCTTTTGCTGGGTCAGATGTTTTCAGCAGCGACCTAAGTTTTAATGCTAATTCAGCTGTAATGTCAGGTTTAGGTGAAGTTAATAAAGATTCTGGTGCAACTACAGATAATACAGGTGACCGATATGCTGCATTTGCAGATTTTGGAGAAACACCACAATCTACGGTACATACCGCAGGACTTCCTTCCCCTCCCAGTGATTGGTTTGCATCAGTTGAAAAGGATGCATTAACTTCAGATCAGTCAGACCATTTAGCTTTGACTGGTGGCTCACAAATGACCCATACTAAAGTGGATTTCTCCATACAAACATCTGATAGTGGTCCTCTTTCCCCAACAAGCTCGGAAGTGTCTCAGCTAAATGCTACTTTTGGAGGTATTGTGCCAAGCACCAGCAATGGTACATCTGTCCCTCTACCCACCACTACTGACCTGTCAGGTGGTTCCAAGCCCCCGGCCCTTCCTAAGAAACAAGGTCCACCAAGACCACGGCCACCATCAATTAGTAGGTCAGTGTCTAAAGATGAAAGTGGTGCTGGACAAGAGAACCAAAATAAACCTGATGTAAGATCATGTGACAAGCGGTGTATAGGCTTTCACATTTATAATTACCCATGGTAACTTTTATCAACCCCAAAAAAGCACCCTGCCCTCCTACACACCACACACCCACCACCTCAGCCTTGTAAAGTTATATCGTATGATAGTAATGGACTTAAAAAGGTATTGACATCTGTAATGCCTACACAAAAATATGCATTGCATTCAATTAAAGCACTCCAGATATTTATATTATAGAATATTCCTTCCTTTGCTTTTCAAAGAACACAGATATATATATATATATATATATATATATATATATATATATATATATATATATATATATATATATATATATATATATATATATATATATATATATATATATATATATATATATATATATATATATATATATATATATATATATATATATATATAAACACCTATTGCACAATAAAATACCCAGTCCATAAAAGAAATGTTATGGTTTCAGATTTTTTGCAAGTTTTTTTCACTGAATTCTGTAACCTTAAAAATCACCAGATAGCATAAAAATATGTAAAAAAAAACATTTCTTTTTTGATTTTCTTCTTTATGTCTTACTTACTAAAAATTGATGTACTGTAAATCTTGTATTAGTTTGAACATTGTCATAATTTCAAGGCCATAAATTATTTGCAATGGAAGGCTTAAAATATCATGTATTAGTTTGTACAGTGGTCAATGTTCTGACATTTAATTTTTATTAGTTTGTTTACAATGTTTTTTCCCGTCATTTGTACTTGGCTTTAATCAGTATAGCTGTCTGTGATACTTTTGCGTTTCCTATAGCAGTTATACAGTGGTAATTGCGTTACTTAGCATATGATGTGGAGATAAGATGCCTAAACATGAAATATGGAACTTATCAAGGTGAATCTAAAAATGACACTACTGTTCATTTTGTAGGCAGCCCCCAAGCAAGGTGGTACCTTGAAGAAACCAGAGATTGCCACAGTGATAGCGGCCTACTCTGCTACCGGACCCGAACAGTTGTCTCTTAATCCCGGTCAGCTGATTCAAGTACGGAAGAAAAGTTCAAGTGGTTGGTGGGAGGGAGAGCTACAGGTGAGCTTGACATTACATCATATTCAGGTACTGCAGTGTATAACTATTTTGTTTGCACTTTCAACCTTTTTAGATTTTGCCGAATAGAATGTGTTTGTTTGGATGTTGTCATACAGGAATTTAACAGAAAATGTAACAGAAAAATAATTTTCTAATTTCTCATTCAAAACATAAGTTGTGGGTACTCAAAAGAACTGTCTCAGTGAGACGGTTCTTTTGAGCACCCAAAACATATGCTAAACATTATGGTTTAGAAAATATTTACAATTTTACGCTGAAAATTTTTGTTTATCTAAACCTTTGTTGTCATATATGACTGAAAACATCTTCTATCCTTTTATCTCCCTGATAAACGCACATGCTGAAATATCCAGTATTATCCAGTATTTTTCATCTCTATTTAGAATTCAAGGATTATATAGCTAGAAACTTTGATTAGCTTGCATTGCATTCCAGGGATTTTTAACCAGCTTTTCAAAAAATCTAGGATTCCCTTTCTAAGCATATTTTTTTTACAACCTCATGACAATTGTCACCTGCTGTCATGCCTGCTAATCTACTTTGGTTGTCGATGTTGCAAACACCATGGCCTCAGATCAGACTGCTCCCTTTGGAGCAGTCTGTACTGGGGCCATGGTGCTTGCTTCCATGATAAAAACTAGTCTGAAATGCATTTGAATATATGCAGCAGATGTAATAAGCAGACAACATTTTCAGGAAAAAAATATATTGGCAGAATATGGGTTAACTCTTTCCTTGCTAGTGTTGACTTTTGTGGTCTGCTGATAACCTTTAAAACAGTTAAGACCCAGATCAGGACCAACAGAACATCGGTCCTGATACGGATTTAAACCGTTTAACATTGATAGTGTTCCTGAATGAATCTTTTGTGAAAGATAATTTTGAAAAAAAAGTCAGCAGACTACAACAAAAGCATGAAAAATTACCCAGCATGCAAAGAATTGATATGATTCAGGCCTCCAGATAAGAGTGCATATATGTCTTTACTTTGCATACTGCAAAATGATTTCCTTACCCATCAATTGAAACATTTGTTTTGGGTACTCAAAAGAACCATCTCAATGTGATGGTTCTTTTGAGCACCCAAAACACATGTTTAAATTGATGGGCAAGGAAATAAATGCAATTTAAGGTGCACAAACTATTCTTATCTGGACCTATGTGATTCTTACCACTCCTGTTTTTGTACACAGGCTAGAGGTCAGAAGAGAAAGATTGGATGGTTTCCAGCTAATTATGTGAAGTTACTGGGAGGCAGTGCCAGATCAACTCCTGATAATACTCTTGGTGGGGGAACCAGAGGGATCTCACCTGCTCCTGGAATCATTGTAAGTTGAGATTCAAATGAACCAACCCATGAGATAATTACACCTGCGTGAAAACATACAGTCAAATCTCGTAAACGGGTGATGCACAATTGGGCTAATTTGCAAGATGTGGCTAAAAAAAGATACGATGGGGCTAGGAAAAAAGTATGAATGGAGCTGATTTAACTGTAGTTTTATTAGAAGTAAATGGGGGCTAATCCTGTATTTTACCTGTATTTTTAAACAAAAAAAGGCAATATTGCCCCAAAAAAATCTACTCTGTAATATACAACTAAGATCAGACAAAGTAAAATAAGCACACAGTGTAAAATATTTAAACTTTGAGTTATGCATATATTTTCAATCAGCACTTCATAAATATATTCATATACAGTGTATGCAGTCCAGATTAAATATGCATGTCCTTCATATTACTGTATGGAATCAATAAAACTGATAAACTGTTAAATATCTAAAATCAGTAAAATTATTTCTCAATAAAACACACCAAGAATGAAAGAACAGACATGCTCAATATGTTGAGCGTTTACCTGTGTTTCAAACATTATAATAGGTGTGAACCTCTTATGATTGTACAGGTAAGTTTAGCCCCATTCATACCTTTTCATTTTACCCCATTATATACTTTCAGATTTTAAAAATTAGTCCCATTGTATTGCGGCCGTGAAAACATAGTCGAATCTCGTAGATTCCAAGTCTTCAGACTAGAGGTTTTATTTCGAATTATCAGTAGTTCGAATTATAAAGAGGTAGATGGAACAATATGTAACCCCCAAATTGATTATTATCAGGGTTTTTTCCTATCAAACATGTTTTGGGTGGGTAAAAGAAACGTCTCTAGATGTTTCTTTTACGCGCCCAAAACAAACATTTTGATAGACAGTTATGATGCATGGGCATCGTCCACATCAGTGGGCCCCCTTCCAGGTAACTGGCTAGCTGCACGCATAACAGATCTCACACCTGAACTTCCACTCACGGCAGTCTTTGTCAGTTTCTTCCATGTTAGCTTTGGCCTTTTTGCCCCCCGCCTGCCATCAATCTGTATATCACATTGATATTGACCATAGTGCACTAGCTAGGACTTATTTTCCATTTAACAGTTAAGGTGATTGCAACAGTTATGTGTTACCCATTTCTGGATCCAAACTGTTTGACAGATCCAAACTGTTTGACACCCTGATGGTATTTCTGAAAGAAATTTTGAAAAAAAAAAAAAAAAAAAAAAAATTAAAAAATATCTTCAGACGACAAAAAGAAAGATAGCAAATTGTCTAGCATGCTAGATATTAGATGCAATTTAGTAATGCTAGATGCAATTTAGTAATATTGTTATCATATGACATCGCCTTTGGGAGTGATATAATACCATGTAAAATCAATATTACAGTAAAACCTGTGTAAGACAGCCACTCTCAGAAAGATCAAAAATTGGTTTTCAAGACCAATTATTGCTTAATGCAGGTCAAAAGTATTGCAGAATTCTCCAAGGGGGAGCATTCTGCAATACTTTTGACTTTCATTAAGCTTCCATTTGTCATTAAGATCTTGTTTTACACAGGTTATACTGTAAATATTTTGTAATGTTACTTAATGACCTCCATAATATTGTTGCACTGTATTTTTGTTGTCGTATAATAAAAAGAATATGAACGAGCATGCTCCTGTTTAAATAAATTTTATTGAGAGCAGAGCACAGTGGCTCAGTTGGTAGAGTGTTAGACTGGGGACCGAAGGCTTGCTAGTTAGAGACTCACTGTGTTGTGTCCTAGAGCAAGACACTTTATCCGCTGCTTAGAACTGGTTCAGCCCAGGAGGACAAAAAGTTATCCCAACATGACAGAAAAATGTTGGCTAGGACTTAAGAATCAATTCAAACAAACGAATCATAAATTTGTTGCAAACAAGCGATAAAATGCTTAACAAGCCTCGCATTTGATCACTTTTGCCCAACTCATTTCATAAATTCAGTAGTACATGAGCACTCATGTAAGATCCTCTATATGTACTAATGCTATTTATACAGGCCTTTAGTTAAGACTGCGTACCAAAAAATTAATTTTCTTATTTCTCAACCAAAGTATATGATGTTGGTACTCAAAAGAACTGTCTCAATGAGACGGTTCTTTTGAGCACACAAAACATATGCTAAGACTGATGGGTAGGAAGATATTTACACTTTTTCGCCCAAAAATTTTGCTTATCTAATCTTATGATTATATCAATATTTTTTCATTTTACAGCAACAAGACAGCAGTAGCAGTAATCCATCACCAGCCCTTCAACCAACTGTGCAGCAGAGTAAATATGGTAAGAACTGCTTGACCCTTTACTTCATAATAACGCCTTTATATGCCTTTGAAATATCATGTATTTGAAAATATTATGGAAAATGGAGCATTTGCTCTTTTGGAGCAAATACTCAATTTTCCATGATATTTCCAAAAGTATTCAAAACTTAATTCAAATTTTTCTTTAATTTTTCAATGTTGTCTAAAAATAGAAAATGATGTCATGATCTTAAAATAGCCTATGGAGTAAAGAGTTAATGTAATTGGAAGGCATCTTGGTGATGTAATAATTTGTAACAAGATCCATGATAAGTCAAATCCTCTCACCTCTCACTGATTACAAATTGGGGAGGAGTGTAGTACATAAAAAAATCCAGCATGATAGGAGTGCAATGGTTCAGACCGAGTGAGTCAGTGGTAAAGTGATCACCCTGAGATTGAGGGGTTACTGGTTCCTACCTCCCGAAAAGCACTGTATTGTGTCCTTGAGCAAGACACTTTATCCTCTGCTTAGTGCTGGTTCAACTCGGGAAACGTTGCAACCTGTAAAATTATGACTGGCAGGGTTTACACTGGCTCAGAATTTGTTGTAGCCAACACTTTAGCCAGATGGAAAAAGTTGGAGGCAAATGAAATTAACTTTAGCCAATGTTTTAGCCAGAAACAAGTATCAAATTGTTTTGTAGTTAACTCTTTGCCCGCTAGGGGGGGACTTTTGTTGTCTGCTGATAACCTTTGCAAACAGTTTAGACCCTGATCAGGCCCGACAAAATGTCGGGCCTAATCTGGATATGAAACTGTTTGACACTTGGATGGTATTGAAAAAATCCAGCATCCAAAAAGTAAAATATGGCACAATAATAAAGTGTGAAAGAAAATTAAAAGCAATACATTTGAAAATCCAAAAGCTGATCAAAATACACTTTTCTGCAATATATATCTAATTTTTGAACCACCTGAGCCAATGACTTATATTTATAGCCACTCTACATTTTTAGCAGCAAATGGCTACAATGGCTAATGACAGGGTGAGTCCTGACTGGGATGTAAAGCATCAACTCAAACAAGCAATGACTTAAGAGGGTATTTTGAGTTTGAAGGATTCGAGTTAGCGAGAGAACACTGTATTGATCATGTTTAAACATTAAAAAAAAACAAAGTTATTCATAAGATCCTGCTATATATTGAGCTTTTCTAGTACAACCCATGCTACACTGTATCTAACTGAATGTGGCATCTGATCAGGGTCTCCACTGTTTGTTCTATCAAAATTTGAATAAAAATTAAAAATGTCACCCAACAACCCTTAAAATGGAAATAGACTCGTCCAATTGATAAGGATGGGAAATTCCATTTGGCTTAAATGGGTTAAATACTCATTCTGCTGTATCTAGCGGGGCTAGTGGTCTATTTTTTGTCTGAACCTTCCTCTATATCCATACTTTGAGTTAGGGAGCGCAGTGGCTCAGTGGTAGGGTGCTTGACTCGAGACCGAAGGGCCGCGTGTTCGAGCCTCACCGGCGTCACTGCGTTGTGGTCCTTTGGCAAGACACATTTATCCTAGCTTAGTACTGGTTCAACCCAGGAAGACCCGTCCCGCATAACTGAAAGATTGTTGAGTGGACGAAAAAAATCAAATCAATCAAATCATACTTTGAGTTAGCCAGCCTGGTGAGACTGTGTATATGTGCAGGCTTGTCTGAACTTTCGCAGATCACCGATGGGATAAGTTTCAAAATCTCATGTGAGGCCCATATGATATATATCAAATCTCTCTTTTTTCACTACAGAAATATACAGTGCAGTCCCTTTATACAGCTATGTTTGGGATCCATAGGAAATTGACTTTGTTATTTGTGAATAATGTTATAAAGGGGCAATTTTACAATGGCATTAAAGGAAAATGACCATTTTTTAATCATTTTCCTATAATTCCATTGTAAAATTCCAGGGAGCCACAACAAAGCCGTGTTATATCCAAATCCCTGTTATAATAAAATGTGTTATAAAGGGACTTAATGTATTTTGTAGGGAAAAGTCTGCCTTTTAGGCAAATGAATATATTATATGAGCCATGGCATGAAATTTCCAACAATTTGGTATGTGCGACCAGCAAAGGCTCAGACCAGCCTGCGCATACGCGCAGTCTGATCAGAGCCTTTGCTAGTCGCTTGAGTATTCTATGATTGTTAAGCTACTGACTGAACACCATTTGGAGTTTCTAAACTTAAAAGGAGGCTGCACAGGCTAGTCTGAGTCTACACTTGTCAAAATGCGACATTGTTGGAAATCACGTGTCATGGCTCATGATACACTTAGTCTACTTCATTCCAGTGGACCATGTAATAGCACTGTATCCGTATAAAGCCCAGCATGCTGATGAGTTAACATTCCCGAAAGACGCTGTGATTAATGTGATTAAGAAGGAGGGGGCTGAGTGGTGGCAAGGGGAGTATAATGGAGAGATCGGAATGTTTCCGGCCAACTACGTGTCAAGCACTTCACCTGATTCGACGTCATGTGAGTAACTTTTTTATCACAATACAGGCCTCCTGATAAGAGTATGATAGAAAACTAGTTTTCTTATTTCTCTGCCAAAACATAATGTTGAGGCTACTCAAAAGAACTGTCTCAATGAGAAGGTTCTTATGAGCACCCAGAACATATGTTTAGACTGATTGGTATGGAAATAATGACAATTTTATGCTAATTGATTTTTGCTTATCTAAACCTATACAATCTAACCTGTTACCCCTTGATATGTGCAATGAACCATCCCAAGGTCAGTGACCCAAACAAGATGGAAGAGTTCATTAGTCCACTATTTTAAAGTGTTAAAGTATGACATCAGGTTTGTGCGATAAGTTCCATTTATATGGGCTGGCCCATATCCTTTCCACTAGCATAGCGTATTTATGTGTGATTGAAGACAAACACTTTTTGAATGACCCTCTCTTCAACAAGATGGCAATAACGTCTTACATTATGATACCACAGAGTAGGGCAATTTGTTGACTAAGCGTACAGTAAAACCTGCCTTAAGCAGCCACTCAAAAAGAACACCAAAAATGGGTTTTCAAGACCAATTATCGCTTAATGCAGGTCAAAAGTATTGCAGAATGCTCTCTTGGAGCATTCTGCAACACTTTCAACCTTCATTAAGCTACCATTTATCTCTAAGACCTTTGTTATGTCTATTTTTGAGTGGCCGCTTAAGGCAGGTTCTACTATACTGTACTATGAATATGAGGTAGCCAACATTTATAAGAAGCTAGTTAGAAGCTTCCAAAGTTGGAAAAAAATGTAAAACTTTCCTCTTTAAAAAAGCTTTTTTCTACCCTTATCCTGGAAGTGCAGTCAAATCAAAACCAATTGAGCCTGATCTAAAGGGCTAAGTGACAGAAATGGGTGCTTAGAAGGAGGAGACAGAAAGTGGAAGAGAAAAGAAAGAAAAGAAGAAAAGGGACGAAAAAATGGGAATGAAAAAAGCTTCTTTTTTTAAGTCCGTGTACAGGTTTTTCCTCTGCTAAGTTAGACCAAACAGGCTAAACTGTACCTAATGAAATTGTTTATGTTCGCTTTTGTTTCCATGCAAAAATTTTAATTCTGAGTGAGTTGGCGACTATTAAGGGCCAAACAACCACGCCCAACCCCCATTTTGACAGCTATTTAGAAAAAAAAATCTCTGGACATCCTAAGGATATTGTATATTTCTGTGAGGATATCACAATTCTAACATTTGACTTAAGTCTGTAGTGCTAAGATTAGATTTCAGAAATGAAGCTGAAGTACTGTAGTCACTGTTATAACATCACATGCTCTAATAATAATAAATGCACACCTAGAACAGTTTTACTTGTACTCTGCACCCTATCGTATTTAGAATGTAATAGAGAGGACATGCCTCTAGATAGGAGTGTGTAATTAACCAACCAAAACATATGTTGTTGGTACTCAAAAGAACTGTCTCAACGAGATGGTTCTTTTTGAGCACCCAAAACATCTGTTACACCTGATGAATAAGAAAATATTAACATTTTTCTACTCAAAATTTTCTACTCAGTTTCTGTGACGTCAGTGTCAAGTTATCAAAGTAGACTTTCCATGTCTGATTCCAGGGAATTGGCCGGGGCAGTTCCGATTTCCTTTTCATTTCTATCAATCAGTCAGTCTGAAACTGACATTTTGAGGACTATTTTTGGTAAAAGATATGGCAGAATTAAACAATTTTCTTGTCTGTAGAAGTTTGAATGTCTATTTGAAATTGAAAGAAGTATATATTGTCTCTGGAGGACTTAGAATTACATTTACTCTTTGCCTGCTAGTGTCATCTGCTGATACCCTTTACAAACAGTTGGGACCTAGATCAGGCCGGACAAGATGTCGTGCCTGATCTGGATCCAAACTATTTGACATTTTGATGGTATTCCTGAATTTTTTTTCTGAAAAAGTTGATTTTGAGAAAAATCAGCAGACAACAAAAAAAACATTTAAAATTACCCAGCATGCAAAGTGTTATCTTTCTTCACCTATATTTCAGGACATCAGACAGCTGAAGTTCAAGGTCGTGGAGAACTCTGACCCATTACAAGATTACCTCCCCCCTTGCTTAGTAGTGGAGCATTTATCTCCCTTGTTCCTAGCCAATGTTCAGTAGAAATAGTGAAAAAGACTTGTCACATTCCCGTCTAGCTTTAAGCTTGTTATGTCCTGTGACACCGTGCAATATTACGATTTTATTTGTGTGAAAATTGTTTCATTTTTTGTCACTACCATATTATACGTACAACTACCTAGCACTTGTCCCTTGCCAAATACCCCACAACGTAGCTAAATTTTAATCAATCCATTTATTTATATCCTCTATGGGAAACTTTCAGTTTTGCACAATTTTTTTTCCATTTAATTGCACCATAAATATTTCCATTTTTCCTAATCACCCATGAACCATGAGGCGATCCCATTAGGGATTTTCTTTTATACTTTAATCTGTCAATTTTCAATTTTTTTTAGGCCACAGGTCTTTTTGGGAATATATCTGTCTTTAAAATCTATTTTCATTAAAAAAAAAAATAATATTTGAGCCATGATGTAACATTTCTAACAATGTGGTATGTGCGACCATCAAAGGCTCAGACCAGCCTGCGCATATGCGCAGATTGGTCAGAGCCTTTGCTAGTCGCTTAAATATTCTTTGACTGTTAAATTACTGACCAAACATCATTTGAAGTTTCTAAGCTTAAAAGTAGGCTGCACAAGCTCGTTTGAGTCTACACTTGTCAAAATGCCACGTTGGAAATTACATGTGGCTCATTTTTCAATTTTTAAATAGTTACATTTGTTGCGGTGTTCGTTGGAAGTGTGTCATTGAGACGCTTTTAATGAGTACCCACAACAAAGGTATTAATTGCAAAAAAAGAAAGAATGATCTTTCGTATATAATGAACTCATTAAGAGTAAATTAACCTTAATTAGGAAAATTTTGCTTTTTCATCGAAAGAATAACTTTTTCATCAAAAAAATAACTTTTTTAAAAAAAAAAGATTTTGTAGAACACTATCAGAGTGTCCAACTGTTTGGATCCAGATCAGGACCGATTTTCTGTCGGTCCTGATCTGGGTCCAAACTGTTAGCAAAGAATATCAGCAGATGACTTCAGTTGCCTCTATCAAAGAAAGAGTTAATATAGGTTGCACAGTAAGTACTGAGGGCATTTTTGGGATTGATTTCATAAATAGGGGGCAGGGGGGAAGTATCCTCAATGTATTTTTAACGAGAAATTGGGTCCCATACTTGGCGTCAAACTTAGGTCATATAATTGTTTAAAATGATAGCCTGTAAGTGTCTGATATAAAGCAACAGATATATTTGTGTTTGTAAGTGTCTAATTTATATAAAATAGGTTTTACATTATGGCATAATCATACATGTATTTATAGACAATCCATATTGATCACTAAAATCAAACTAAAAAATACTTTAAAAAGTATTTCTGTCAGAAATATTATAAAAGCATGTGTGCTTTATTGTTCAAATATGATACTTGTTATTTGGAACTATGCATGTTGTTTGGAGATTGGCTGAATGTCATTTGTTCCATATAACCATTCTGTTTTCATAAAGTTGAAACTTGTAAGGAAATGCTATCTGAAATAGACATAAAAAAAATAATATTTTCAATAATTACGTTGCTATTGGTTTGCCCTTTGGGTCTACCTGAGGCAGTGATCAAACTTAACAACAATTTCAATGATGATAGTTCTCACGAACATTCTCATTTTATTTTTACTATACATTATAACTGTATCATTTATTTAATTAACTAATTTGAACAATAATAATTGATGATAATATTATCTCATAATAAACAGAAATAAACCAAAACTGATAAGGTCTTAAAACACATGTAGATTTTTTTTTACTGAGTTTTTATTACACATGTATGTAAAATATGGTAGAATATCTTTAGTATTTATTGTGATTGGCCAGTGAAGGCCAATTCAGAAATGAGTCTCTGATAATATGCTAGTGACAGCTATTGGCTTCATCTAGGTAAATGTACAGCAGTGAAAAGATGTAAAAAAAAAATGGCTGACACCCTATAAAAAGATTTTTAAAAGAAAAATGGCATTCAGCCTATTCACCTTGCATGCCATTCATTTTCTAACTAACCCTTTCTTGAGTTATAATTTCAGTGGTCTCAATAATAAGCAAAATATGTTGTGGGGGAAATTGTGAATGATTTCCTACCCCACAGCCAAAACCTGTTTTGGGTGCTCAGAAGAACGATTCAGCAAGACGGTTCTTTTGGGTACCCAGAAAATATGTTTGGTTGTTTGGTCGAGAAATAGGAAAATTCTGAGATTTGATTATCTGGATCGCAATAAAAAGTACTGTTACTTTTGTGCATCAGCCAAAAGAAACGTTTTGTGCATTCAGCAGAACCCTCACTACGAGACCCTTATTTTGATTGCCCATAACATACGTTTCAGTTGAGAAACGGAAACAAATATTTCAAAATTGTGCCCACTTGTTGGGAGGCCTGAATATATCCCCACAACAAACTTCAAAGTCTACTCAGACTTGTAAAGGAGATGATCAAAATTAAACTATTTTTTGCTTGGGGAAAAATTTTGTCTGCTATTTATATAGATATGCTTTAAGAGTATGGCTGGCTTTTTGGACATCTTTTTTTCAAATACTCATTTTATTCCTTGATTTATTTTTGTTACTGCAGTATGTGAGCTTATTTTCTTCCTTTTAATCTCAGTTTTAAGAAAGTTTGTTGATTGTTTAGAGTTCTGTCCCTTGAATAATTTACAAGTCTGTCGGCCACTTCTGATTTTCGAGGTCGTTCTGAGGCAGTTGTAATGGGTCAGAGGTAAGACTGACCTTGACCTTCATTTTTCTTTTTTTTCTTGTGAAATGCGATATTATAGTGCATGAAAAATAACTTTCTTTCTCTCTTTTTCTAACAAGCTGGTGATTTGGTAGCACATCTAAGCTTTTTTATCTTAGTGTAGTCCTGTCATGAATTAAAATAAAAATACATGTAGGTTGAAAAAGTTGAAAATATGCATGCAACAGAAAAAGCAGCTGACTGCAGATAATACTACTAACAACACACAGTTGCGGCAAATCATAGGCATTTTCAAAACTGGTACTTTGATGGAAATATTTACACTACTGCGCTTCCAGGCTTAACATGGCCCCCTTTTTTTGCCATTTATTCCTTAATGGTTATTTCAACTGAAAAAGAAATTACAGAAATGAATTTAGATATAGACAGCGTAATTAGATTAAATTTCTCACTAAATTATGATCTTGTATATAGGCTGGGATTAGATGGAATTTCTGCGTGTTTTTGTTCCTCCACCTTGAATTAGACCCCAAGTGTACCTTATCGATATATAAATAAACTACCGATCAGTAGTGTAAAACTCGTGCATCAAGCTTATGATAACTAATATAGGGGCACAAATGGGTTTTTATCTCAAGGAAAAAAGATTAAGTTATTCTGATTTGCAGAGCATTTGGGCCTTAGTTCAAAATAAGGGTTGCTACCAAAAATAAGATTTAGTTACGCTGTGTGCATTTACATCCACATGCTAAATGCCGGGCCACTTAGCGCAGTCAGTAACGTGCCTGGCTACAGATGCTTGTCTGACTGCAGATCTAGGGGTCGCAAGTTCGATCCCGGCCCGGTCCAATACTTTCTTGGAGATTGATCATGAAATAATTTCTACGGTCATTCTCCTCCCTTCTGCTGATTCATTCAAGAAGGGTTGTTGTCAGTTACAAGCGAAAGTATGTGGACGAAATACTGGTTAACCGCTTGTTCAAGTCTGCTCAGGAAAAAGTGTGGTTAGGTGAACTGAGTGTCCCGCCATGACCATAGGCTGTTGACTTGGGACGTAAAGCAAGAAAACAAACAAACAAAACCACATACTAAGCGTCAATCGTATTGGTAAAGATTAAAGCTGTTAAATAAAAGAAAAACAGGGGTCACCTCAAACCTGGAAATGCAGTAGGAAATGAGATCAGGGTAGTCATTATATATGCGTAATGTCACTAACTCTTTGCCTATTATTAATTGCTCTAGGAATCACCAGTCACAAGCGGAGTGGTAAAACACTGACACTAGACCAAAATTAGGAAGGGGGTGGGGAAGTTTGGGGATGTAATTCATGATACATCCATGCCATACTGAAATATGCTGTATTACAATATTCAATTCTATTATCATAGTGATATTTTATTTACTTCTGTTAGTAGTATTTCTTCACATCAGCTGCGACTCAATTGCTATCTCTATTGCAGATTAACCTGTAAATAGCTAGTTTAGTAAAGATGATTATTCAACACTTTAGAATAGCTCACTGTAGAACTCCCCAGCAGTTGCAAACTACCGATATTTAACTCTTTGAGAGCTGGAATTCTAAAAGGAACTTTCATCTAAGCCAACCCTTATCCTGCCAATATTTTTCTGTCTTAAATATGTTGTCTGCTTAATACGTCTGTTGCATATGTTCAAATGCACTCCAGACTACTTTTACCCCAGAAAAATGTGCGTACCTGAAATTATTTTTTTGATTTCTCAACCAAAACATGTTGTGGGTACTCAAAAGAACCGTCTCAATGAGACGGTTCTTTTGAGCGCCCAAAACATGCTTAGATTGCTGGGTAAAAAAATAATTGCGATTTTATGCTAAATTTTTTTGCTTATCTAGACCTATGCATGAACCCTTTTCAGACTTATAGACCAGTCTAATATACAGTGGCTCAGTGGTAGAGTGCTTGACTCAAGGCCGAAGGGCCGCAGGTTCGAGCCTCACCAGCATCACTGTGTTGTGGTCCTTGAGCAAGACACATTTATCCTAGCTTACTACTGGTTGAACCCAGGAAGAACCGTCCCTGTATAACTGAAAGATTGTTGATGGGACGTATAGAATCAAATCAAACAAACAAAATAATATGGGTCAATAGTGTTTACAATATAGGCTACCAAATTACATCATCAAATGACAAAGCATGCAAAAATACAGCATATGGCGGGAAAGAGTTGACAATTAATTATTAGCTGAAGAAAGCAAAGAAATAGTTCCTACCATGACTGCTCCTCTTGGAACAGTCTGATCTGGGGACTTTTGTTTGCATATGCTTTTCCTATCTTGGACTCAGAGAGTTAAGTCTGTTTTTCTCTCATCTTTAATCATTTTCTAACAAAAGTTGTCGACTGAAGGTAGAATATCAAAAATCTCAAAATCTGTCGTGATAATATCTATAATACTAAATAAACGAATTACCGCATAAACTGAAAAATCGAGGTCATTTTCATGCTTGATTTCTTTACTGTTACTTTAAGATATTGCTTTCATTGATAATCTCGGTTAGGATGAGTTTTCATTTAGCATAGATTTAGAGAATTTTGGAATTAAGTGTGTTTTCTAAAAGAACTGCGCCCTCTGGCGAATGTTTCTATATTTAGTGTATGTCACGTTCATGGTCACGCGTCACTATTTTTAGATCGATTGGGTTTCCAATACAAACTGAATGGAGATGACCGAAGCGTTCCGAATTTTTGTGTATATGTCATATGTATATGTGTATTATGCTGTGTCAAGTCGGCCATATTATAAACAACAATGGGGAAAACGCCGCCAAACTCGCCAAAGAAAAAAAGATATGGCTGTAATTTTAAATAATCCCTTATCAAAACTGATTATTAGTCGCGGTAATCATCACACCTTTCTTCGACACGCGCTTAATAATCCTAAGTGTCAAGGTCGCTGCGCATAATGTACTGTTTACATCGATTGGCTTGGTCGTACCACTTATATCACGGTAGGCAATGACGCTATCAAATATTATTAGTAAAAGGCGCCTCGCTGAAGTTTTTCTGTGATTTTCTTGACGAGAAGAAATAAACATAACCGCATTTACAAGTATCAGCTTTTGTAAAAAGAAAATAAAAAAAAAATCGTCGGTTCCGGGTCATTTCGGCCCATGGTCATTTCGGCCCAATAATCCCTTTTTGGTTCTTAGAAAAAAATAAATCTCACTCCTAAAAAATTTGGTAAAATTGGTCCGCGCGGTAAATGCGAGCAGAAAATAACCATTTTAAGGGCGTCGCGCGCAATCTCACTCTTTAAGATTTCAAAAAGTTGACAGGTATGCAAATAACGAAGTAAGAACTACACCAAAATCACCACCTTAGAACGGTCAGGTGCAAGCTACTGGTGAGGGCTTGAGGTTGAATTTGTTTTTAGCTCACCTTAGCAGCATATGTCAGCTTATAGGTAGGATGCCCATGGTCCGTTGTCGTCAACAATTTCAAACATCTTCTTCTCAGAAACCATTTGACCAATCAAAGACAAATTTTATGTGGAGCCTCTTTGGGTAGGGGGAATGAAAGTTTGTTTGTTGCATCTGGGTCACATGACCAAGATGGCCGCCACGCCCATATATGGTAAAAACCCTTCAAAAATCTTCTTCCCCGGAACCGGTGAACCAATTTCCACGAAACTTGGTATGTAGCAGTGGTGACTCTGCCCATCATACTTTGTTCAAATGATGACCTACGGTTGACCTTGACCAATTTTACAACAAGGTCAAATTTGTTAACTTAGGCTTTTCTACAGGAAAAAGTGAAAGCTGTTGATTTTTTCACAAATATTTCAGCCTCTGACCTGAAACCAACTGAAATAATGAAGAATTGTGAGTATTGAAGGCCGAGGTCATTTCTTGACCTTGGCTAAAGGTCATTTACGTATATGAAAATTAAAACTGGCTTTTCTCGGAAATTGATGGGCCAATCAAACCCAAATTTTATATGTTAGCTTTCAGGTACAAGCAGGGTTCCAGTTTGAGGGCAAATCGGCGAAATACTTCGCCCCAGACCGCTCCGTTTCGCCTATAATGGTCGTAAAAAGGGAAGTGTATTTCGGCATATGGAGGCGCGGTGGCTCAGTGGTAGAGCGTCGGACTCGGGACCTAGAGGCCCCGAGTTCGAACCCCACGACCGCTGTGTAGTGTCCTTGAGAAAGGCACTTTCACCTTCCCAAAGT
This sequence comes from Loripinus fragilis, assembly GCA_964019695.1. Lineage (NCBI taxonomy): Eukaryota > Metazoa > Mollusca > Bivalvia > Lucinida > Lucinidae > Loripinus > Loripinus fragilis. Next base: position 16,575,955 of record OZ026517.1, on the reverse strand, counting down.
ACTAATAATACCCAGGAAGAAGTGGCTCCGTCTCAACATGACTGAAAAATTGTTTACCGGGACGTAAAACACCAATCAATCCAAACCATTTCGGCATCAGTGTTCCTTTTCAGGCCATTTTGGGGGGCGAAATTCGGCCCCACTCCCAAAGGCGAAACACCTCCTTTTTCCCAATTGGCACAGTAAAATTCCCAATCAGAAGTTGGAAGAAAAATAAGGAGAAAAAGTTTGTTTTTTAACCACGAAAAGTAACGACATTTCCAGGTTTGCCTTTGAAGAAGATAATTTGGTATACAAAAATTTCCTTAAATATTGTATTTCTTTGCATTTTGAGTGTGAAAACCACTCATTTATTGGTTTGGGCAGCTACCACTTAAAAAATTGCAGACTAATTTTTCCGACATTGTCCCTATTTTTGGACAGTACCAGTAACCAACACAACACTAAACTATAATAATCAGCAGACCTTAGTATAAACTTAAATTGACACTAGCTTTAAACAAGTACAGACTTTTGGGGGGGGGGGACTCACAAAACAGTAACAAAACAAACAGAACTTCTATAAAATAGTTAATTACTACCATTGATGGCAACTAGAGTTATGAAAGTTCAAGACACCTTTCTCTGACTCACGCTCAATAATCCTAAGTTTCAAGGTCGCTAAACAGCTTACATTGATAGGCTTGGTCGTACCACTTGACGCAGTAGGCAATGACGCTATCAATAAAATCTGTTTAAAAAAGTGCATTGTTCAGAAATAAGAACCTGGATTTGAGCGATTTTTGGCATTGTTTGGAGGAAAACAAATATAGTAAAAGTCACCTCGCTGAAGATTTTTAGTGATTTTCAAGATGAGAAGATATAAGCATAATCATGTTTACAAGTATCAGCTTTTGTAAAAAAAATTAAAACTCGCCGGTTTCGGGTCATTTCGGCCCATACCTATTTGGGCCCATGGTCATTTCGGCGACTAGAATCGCCAATACAAGTTTCAGATTTCATAAAGCTGTGAAAAATTAACACACATGAAAGGGGGATACAAGTTTCAGCTTTTTTAAATGCAAAATAAAGGTAAATTGACAATCATGAAATATTTCCGCGCTTGCGTGGGCTCTTTTCTAGTGTAGTAAAAATGTACAGGTAACTTCTAAACTATCTCCCAATAATCATTTTATTACGAATCATGTTTTGTTTTTAAAACAATTTCATCAATTATCGTGATTCTTTAATACCCTGCGTATGGTATGTTCAATAGATATTACCATGCCTACCAAATAAATCAAGAAAACGTGCAGAAATCACTTTTAAAAGCACTTTTTACTTTCACGAAATTTTAGACCCCCTCCCCTTTCTACCCGCCATAACTCTCGAGTGCGTAGGAATTTTGAAAATATTTTGCTAGCTGGCTCTTGCCATTAGATTCACCTATTGTACTGATACTACATGCACCACACTAGAAGCTCAACAGCAGCGTTCTGGGAATCAGAAAAATAGGCGTAAAAGGCCCAAACCGTCAATGATCCTTTGATATTGTGGTGTCCTTTATATTTTAAAAAGCTAAAGCTTGTCACACTGCCAAGAATGCATATATCTTTCACTGGCATATTATCTTCTCTCTTTTCATACCTGTTTATTTGAGCCACAACATGAGATTTCCAACAATGTGGTATGTGTGTCCAGCAAAGGCTCAGACCAGCCTGCGCATACGCTCAGTCTGATCAGAGCCTTTGCTAGTCGCTTGAATATTTACAACTGTTAAGCTACTGACCGAACATCATTTGGAGTGTCTAAGCTTAACAGGGGCTGCACAGGCTCGTCTGAATTTACACTTGTCAAAATGCCATATTGTTGGAAATCACATGTCGCGGCTCAATTATATAGTTTCATTGGATAGTTATCCATGTTCATATAATAAATAAGTTTATCAGTTACCATTCATATTAACTGCAGCGTTGCACATTGCCTGATAAACATTGGCTATATCACGGCATGTGCCTTCTTCAGGTCATGATGACGTTGCACTTATTGAATGACGTTGCCAATGAAGCTGAATCAACACAAAAAATCGATAATTACGTCAAAATTGCTAGTTTGAAGAGTGAATCAACTTGGTAAGCTGATAAATAGAATACCAGGTTTGCGTCTTTAGATAACAAGTTTACCAGGCTTAGGTGAGAGAACGCATGTTGAATCGCTCGGCAAGCCTTGCGATGTCAACAAGCGTTCTCGAAACCTTTCCTGGTAAACTTGATATCAAAAGACACTTACCTATTATTCTCTATTTTTGTGATAAGTACCCATATCACATGGGATGTACCCTTTCAACAATGTGAACAGGTAGGAAAACTCTACAAGAACAAGGAGGCAACATATTTTATGTGCATCCATGATGGTTACTTGAAACCCATTGGTTCTGTTGAAGGACACATCTTGTCGAAATTACATCTTATCACACTCAGCGAGATGGTCCGCTTGAATACCCACAACATATGTTTGGCTGAGAAATAAGCAAATGATCAAACATTTAGGTTTAGAAGGTTGCTACATGTATTGATAATTTGATATTAACTTTTTTCTTGCTAACGGCAACTTTTGTCGTCGGCTGATAACCTTTGCAAACAGTTTGGACAGAGATCAGGACCGACAGAACATCAGTCCTGACTGAATCCAAACCATATGACACTCGAATAGTGTTCCTGAAAGGTTGTTTTGTTTTTTTAAAGTTAAATATGAAAAAAAGTCCCCAGATGATACTGAAAGCATGAAAAATTACCTAGCATGCAAAGAGTTAATTGTTTAGAGGAGGTTGAAAGTTCTGACCTGTCACAGACGTTGTCAAGTTACTCAGCAAGCCTCCTCGTGCGCAAAATTTGCCTATGGTAGTTATAGATTTCTCACTTTGTATATCCGTTGTGCAAGAATTTTCACTCTGTATGTCACAGTCAAAACTGCTCAGCCTACCTCCACCAACGAATGATAGTGGATATAAATATATAAATGTTGTCCTGTCATTATGTTGTCTATGTCTTAGAGACACGTAGAATAGGTCCAGATATAAAAGGGCTTTTTTTTTAGGCTTAAAATTTGATTATTTTCAAATCTATCAGTTTGAACATATGTTTTGGGTACTCTAAAGAACCATCTCAATGAGATGGTTCTTTTGAGTACCCACAACATATGCTCTGGCTGAAAGATAAGAAATAAATTTTAAGAACATCTTCATATATAGAGGCATTGGGTAGGGAGGTTAATCTTAGGTTTGTATAGTTGAAGATTCGGACTGAAAGAAAATTGGCTGACCCGTGTGATAATGGTATGTATGCTTGTCACATATGTGCAGTCATTCCTTAATTAACCTATATGCAGAACCAAAAATAAGGGAACCCTTGTTATGCCCCCGCCATGATAATGGCCGGGGCATTAAGTGTTACCCCTGTCCGTACGTAGGTACTTACGTACGTACGTCTGTCCAAACGATGTCCGCTCTCTAAGTCGAATACTTTTGATCACAATTTTATGAAACTTGGTCACATTGTTTAGTACCATGATGTCTTCAAGTTCGATAATGGTCCATAACGCACCATGCTTTCAGTAGTTATGGCCCTTTGTTTATGAAATTCACGATTTGAAATGATGTCCACTCTCGAAGTCAAATATTTTTGATCAGAATTTTATGAAACTTGGTCACATTGTTTAGTACCATGATGTCTTCTAAATGGTTTGATAACTGTTGTCAGTTACTGGAGTACTAGTAAGCAACTTCAGTTTATATCTGCCGACCGAGCCCCATAGTGCAGTCTGTAGCGAGTCTGACTGCAGATCCAGGGGTCACGAGTTCAATTCTGGCCTCAGGTCTCATACTTTTGTGGAGATTGTTCATGAAATAATGTCTACGGTCATTCTCCTTCTTGCGCTGATTCAAGATGGGTTGTTGGCGAAAGTATGTGCACAAAGTACTGGTTAACCACTTAGTCAATCTTGCCCAGGAAAAAGTGTGGTTAGGTGAACTGATTGTCTCAATATGACCATAGCTGTTGACTGGGATGTAAAACCTCAAACCAAACAAACAAAAGGTTTATTTATATCTGCCTTGGAAAGTTGAGGCTTTAACTGCCTCATCATGAACACAGCTGTTGGCTAGTCTATAGTGTAAAGCATTAAAACAAGCAAAGCTACAAGTGAAAGGATAATCTAACAGAAATTATAGAAAAAATTCCATTTTCTCTACAGTAAAACCTGTCTTAAGCGGCCACTCAAAATAAGACAAAACAAAGGTCTTAATGACAAATGGTAGCTTAATGAAGGTCAAAAGTATTGCAGAATACTCCCTTTGGAGCATTCAGCAATACTTTTGACCTTCATTCAGCGATATTCAGTCTTGAAAACCAAGTATTGTTCTTCTTTTTGAGTGGCCGCTTAAGACAGGTTTTACTGTAGTAAAATTCTTAGTTTTGGCATGTTATATCATAATATTCTTATATTGAAAGGCATTATAAAGGGACTGCTTTAATGCTAGTATTCATATAACAATAATCGTTAGTCATTTTCTTTTCTACATCTGTATACAAGGAATACTCATATATATCTTTGTTCACAAATGGTTACTGTAAGAGTGTATCGTATTGTACAACTTTGATTGAACTCCCATAAATCTCCACTATCAAATAAAGCATAGCTTTTACATTGTAATGATGTTAACCCATTTTTGCAGAACGTAACTTCCCATTCTTATCAAATGGACGGGTTGTTGGGTATTTTTCAATTTTATTCAAATTTTAAGAGAAACTTTGGTTTGGAAACAGTGGAGAACCTGACCAGATGCCGCATTTTTTGGCGCCACATTTTGCGGCATGTGATCTGGTTTTGCACTGTTTGTCGATATCCCACAAAAAGGACACTAGGCTTATATAAGTTAAATATTTTGTAAATTTTTCTAAAACCCTTTCAACAAAAACAACACAAACACAAAACAAAAAACACTCCCACAAGGACTTCCTGTAGTTGATGTGTTTTTATACCCCCGATATATGAATACATAGTATGTCGAGATGTGTATAGTTTTCACCTTTCCATTCGTACATACATTCATTCGTTCGTTTGTCTTTCAGTCCCATTAGGCCAGCCAAAATTGTTTGCATTAAAGTTGTATTTGACTTAATATTTCATTAGGAAATGATTTTTTTTATCAGAATAAAAGAAGACAGTTTTACTTGAACCCTTAGCAACTTCTATCTTTTCCTGCTGAACGCAGTAGAGAATGTCACACATACCCTCTTGTTATATTCAGCAAATCAAAGTCATTATTTATTATGCCGAATCGGAATTTACTCGGCTTTAAAAGTTACGGTAAATGTTCTAAAATTTCGAACACTAAAAAAATAATTAATTTTTCCGCTGTTAGTAATTTTAGAAATTACGTTTCAGAAAAAGTGCTAGTGTTCGTAATTTTAGAATGTGGTCTTTATCATGAGCAAAAACGGTATATATGCATGTAAAAATGTGGTAGAAACGAGTTGAAAACACGGCGACATGTTCCTGCGCTATCTACTCATTTTTTTTAACCGCCGCTAAATTCTTGCGGACTGAGTCAGTAAAATGTCCAGCGTGTGCGGTAATTGCCAAGTCGAGAGCCAGGCACGGTGCATGTCATGTCACTCAATTTACTTACAAGGATTCGCTACACTTTCGTTCTTCCTTCAGAAAAACAAGCTCTACCTCTGCGCATCTGCCAATTTCCAGTTTATAATGTGATACAGTCACTAAATGACATCTCGTCGATCAGAATTGAAATACGTAGACGAGTTCTCAGAGTTAAAAAAAAATGACGAAATTCAAAAAGAACACACAACTCTCTCTCTCTCTCTCTCTCTCTCTCTCTCTCTCTCTCTCTCTCTCTCTCTCTCTTTCTCTCTCTCTCTCTCTCTCTTAGTTTGTAAAAAGTTTGGATCCAGAAGACAAATCAGGGGCAAACAGGCGTACCTAGAATTAATCATGTAAGCGAACGTCCGACTTTGCGTCCGATGCCTCGAAAGAATATAATTAATGAGCCGTGACATGAGATTTCCAACAATGTGGTACCAGCAAAGCCTCAGATCAGCCTGCGCATATGCACAGTCTGATCAGAGCCTTTGCTAGTCGCTTGAATATTCTATGAGTGTTAAGCTACTGACTGAACATCATTTGGAGTTCGTAAGCTTAAAAGGAGGCTGCACAGGCTCGTCTGAGTCTACACTCGTCAAAATGCCACAGTGTTGAAATCACATGTCGCGGCTCAATTTATGATATATTGGCTTCGAGCCGATGCGTACGATACGCTGGGTACATTCACATTTCAAAGACAAGAAAAAAAATCAGACAAGTACCACAAATCTAGTTTTTCATGCATGCAGTGCCCCGTTTCATGCTGAGTTCATTGATTTTTTATGCAAACCCATGAAAAGGAGACGCAGCTTGGCTATTATGTTTTGTGTACTAAGTCCGTTTTCGTGCGCCAAAGCCACTGCGTGCTACCTGAGTCTTAAAACAACAACAACATGTGGTCTGATAGTCGGCTTCTTTGATCTCAAACATGTCCGTGAACCATAACCCTGTCCCTTTGTCTGCGGCTGATACTATTAGCAGTGCCGGACCCAGAGTGGGCCCCCACCCCCCCCCCACCCCACAAGAGGCTGTGACAAACTAATTTAGATGTCGCGAGCATCTCAAGGGCTTTACTGTTTTTAAATTCACAGCCACGGCATGCACCTTCATCTACATTCATTCTATGAATGTGGGCAGTTAAGGCGCTGGCGATTTTCCGCGGATGTTCAGGCTCGTCTGAGCCTTCGCTGCTCGCATATGTGATAGGTAACATAATCTCATGAACTGGCATATTTCGTGAAATTAAATATGTTAATATAAAATTCATCAAGATGCAGAATCGTGCCACAATCAATTTATTTCATGGTACATGTATGTGCGTCTGTGCGTACATTATACCGGTAATGCACTGGTAGGACCTTCCATGTGCAGTTTCACGAGGACAAACAGACACGCCGCGATCGGCTCAACAGTTTGTTAAAATGTTCCATTTTGAGGAATTTGATGTTTTTGATTGATAGGAATAGCCATTATTACATGTACTTAGAAAACCGCTGACAAGTATTTCAAAGACAACGAACGTAGATGCCTAGATTTTTTTTTGTTTTTTGGCTAGAGTCTTCATCCACTTTAAACTTGGTTAGTGAGCGAGACCTTGACGAGATTGTGCAAACTGAGCCTTCGCTGATCACATCTGTCATAAGTACTAGCAGGGTCTTTACCAGCTCATATGGGGCTCCGCGCACGTTTGATTTCATGCTCGGGTTCAAGAAAAGAGCACACGCATAGAATGATAGAAGTGGCCTCCGTGTTGCACGCGGCTTGGGCATATTGCCGAACTGGGAAATCTTTTAAAATGCTTAAAAGGGAGGGGAGGGTATGGGGTGTCAGTCGGATAACCTGAGAATCACACATATTTCAGCCATAAAGTAACCGTAATGGACCGTGAATAAAAATGAGATGACCACGTGCGAGTTCTTGCAGGCATGTCGGTAAATATTAAATATTTTCTGCATTGGATGTCTCTTTAGAAAAAAAACAACATGCGACTTGCAAGTGATCGTCTCATTTTCCGCAACTCTCTCTCTTCGGGGCGAAAAACAAGTACGTGTCAAAGCTGCTCTGCGTGTGTCAACGCGCATAATTCACGTACAATTAGCTGGTCAATGTTTGGTCAGAAATAAATAATGACCTCAGCCATTTGGGTGGATTAATAATACTCAAAAGGGTTAGTCAAAGCAGTTTCGGAATCGTTGCAGGAACTTGTCCGTGCATCAAGTTCGTCAATGCTGGTGACCTTGAATAATGTATAACGTATAACATCGCGGCTGGCATGCGAAATAGAACGTCACGTTCCAGATTACCCATCTAAGTAGAATGGAAACTTCCAAATGTCGCTACAGCTCACATGCTGTACGGTAGAAGTATACCGAACACAGATGGGACAAACAGATAAACGGACATCGATTTTCCGACGAAAATAACGTGTTTTCGTAATTTTAGAAATTCATTTTTCCGAAAAATGGCAGTGTTTGATTTTTTAGGATGTTTTAAAATTATTTTCGACCATAATTTTAGGTGTTCGTAATTTTAGAGTGTTCGAAATTGTAGAACATTTACCGTATGTATCTTGAAAAGGCAAGAGAAGGTTTACTATATTGCCAAGCCTCTCAAAGTCCAGAACTGTAAACTATCTATTGATTAAAGTACATACTTATAAGCAAGCATCAATCGGAACTGCCTAGGCCAATTCCTTGGAATCAGACCTTGGATGACATCGAGGATCTACTTTGATACCGTGACGCTAATGTTACATAACGTGACGCTGACATCTTAGAAACCATGCCAACACAATAACAAGTGTGATTGCAGCAAAACAAACGGTTATAAATGAAGTTTTTTTTTTCAATAAAATATAGCTATATTTAATTGAAAAATACATAAACTTTATTTATTCTGCTGATTAAACTTTTTAGGTAATCAGAAAAATGGATTTTAATATGGCTGAACCCACATGCTGCAGAAGTAATTTTCCTTAAGCCAGTTCCAACTAACAAAATGGAGCTTTTTCGTACATAGTTCCATGTGTAATGTGCTATATGTACACCCGAGGCTTGATTCGATTCTCGAATTGTGCCGGACTTTCCCGATTGAAGCAAGCATATGAAACAAAATACAAAACTGAACAGTTTTGTATTTTGGTTCATATGCTTACTTTAAGCAATAAATAGTTGTGCTATAAATAAATAGTGATACTATTTATAGATAAATACTGAAAACTCTGATAAACCATATTGTAGAACATCATTGGTTCTAGTGTGTGAGGGTCATAATACCATATATAATAGCTAAATCATATAGATATTCATCAAATACAGTATAAGCAATATGTGTTTATATTTTGTGCGCTCATATTTTATCATTTTGTTAAGTTTGCTTGTTATTATGTTGAATTTTATTGCGATTTGTAAATGTTTAGGTGCATTTTTAAAATTAATATCATAAGTATCATCTGTAATGTTTATATCATAAGTTTTAACATTGTGTATGTTTATGAATTAGTTGTCATCTAACAGTAGATAATATGGGCCTCATCACGACAAAACCTGTCTTCGGGGTTTCCGACAAAGTGATATGCAAACCAGCCTGCTCAGCTACAGAGACTAGCTAGAAAATTGAAATTTCCCTTGTAGCAAGTCTAGATATGATACTTTTCAATAAGCAAATAACAAAGGCGCTGATCAGACTGCGCGGATGCGCAGGCTGGCCTGTGCCTGTGTTGTTAGCAAAACCCCGAAGACGGGGTTTGTCGCGTCCAGGCCCATATTTTGAAGATATTGTGCAGAAAATGAACATGCCCTCTGAAGTAGGAGAGAGTTTATATTGGTAAATTATTCTGAAAATATTTATTTGGTTGAGAAAATGTCGAATTTTATGCAAAAAGTTTAACATGTTTCTCCGATATTGACCATGAAATTCATTTTTGAAGGACATGCATAGCATACCAGGGCATTACGGTAAATGTTCTAAAATTTTGAATGCTAGCTGCCTGCTTAAAAGGCATAGACAAACATGTTTATGCAGGTTTGATTTCTATTTTTAATGTCAGCATGTTAAGATCAAAGGGGTACTTTCAGTGGCATTGAACTCTAGATAAAATGATGTTTTTACAATTCATTTTTGTGGTGCTGAATTTTCATTGTAATTACACAATGTATTGACCTGCCAACATCTACTTTTCCATGATTAAGATTAGCATATACATGCATATTAATTTCTTTTCGCAGAATAAGTACTGCATTATCACGTTGATGGGCATAAATAAAACAGAATCTTACTTCCCCCTTATATGATGATCATTTTGGGGATTTGCAAAAGAAAGCAATGAACAAATGCCCACTGCCCACTCCGTGATTGGTAATGATTTTATTAAATGCCTGGGCATCTATTAGAGCAAATACAATACCTTATAAACTGGTTTCAATATTTTCTCAAACAAATGGCTATTTCACAATAAAACAACATGGGTGAAAGTTTTCAGGATTAATCCTGAATTCAGGATTTTGAGGCCGACTTTCCATAGAAAGTCGGCCTCAAAATGCTGAATTAGGCAGATTTTTTATAGCTTCTCTGATTAGTTTTCAGATGATCTAAACACAATTAACCATTTAAACAAGAAATTATTCATTTTTGTAGGCATCTTGCAAGTTTTAAAATTGGAATTTCTAATGTTCAGGATTTTGGAAATTTTGAACTTTCACCCATGAATTAAGATATTTTTGAGGGGAGAAATGTTCACTTTGTCTGCTGAAATTATTACCATGGTGCAAAGTGTTAGCTACTCGTGCTGTGTAGCATAATGTTAGAAGAGATTGTAATAAATGTATTAAATATATCTTTGGGTCTTTATTTAACATGTGCGGATCCAGAGGGGGGGGGGGGGGGGGGGGGGGGCAGGGGGTTCCAACCCCCCCCCCCCCCCTGAAAAATCACAAAAATATAGGGTTTCCTAGTAAAACTGGTCCTGATCTCCTGTAAATCACAAAGCTACCAAGCCAGCATTCATTGGGGCCATTATCAGCCCACCAGCGAAACGCCATTTCAATGGGGTTTCGCTGGCAGGCTGATAATTGCCCGCTTTTGGTGTTTTTTGGAGCCTCGCTCCAATCAGAAAACAAAAAAACAAACAAAGAACAACCTAATCAGAGATGGACCCCCTCATGTTCAAATTCATAAAAATAAAGAGCTATCAGGAGGAAGCAGTGAGTATGACCAGGCAATAGTGTACCCAGAACTCTAAAATAGTTACGCAAATCAAAGAGAGACTACTGAGACGAGAATTGATTCTCATCAATTGTCTTCCTTTTCCAAATGGGGACTTCTCTTAAAGGAAATAATTTGCACCTGGAGGAGCAAATTATTTCCTTAACCCTTAAAGCGCCAATCACAACTGCAGCAGATGACAAATTTTGGGACATCTTCCTAATTTTCAGAAAAAAATAAGGTATGATATTTCATGAGAATCGTCTGCCCTGCAGACGATTCTCATGAAATATCATGCCTTATTTGTTATTTTTGAAAAAAAAACAGCAAAATTTCAAATTGTCGTCTACTGCAAAATATAGATGGCGCTTTATGGGTTAAAGAGCAGTCCCTTGTAGTATGGAAGAGCACTATTTCCATATTAGGGGAATTACATTGAATGGCGACAATTTTCCCTACACATGTGCGTAACTGCGTAATGGGAGCTACGCATATGCCAGGAAATGCCACAACCACAGACCACAGAACAACCCACAGCACCATGAGGAAGAGACACAACAATAACAGCCACATAACAACAGAAAACACTGTTTAGAGAGTCTCCTAGTCAAATAGCACTTAGTCTATTTAAGCATACTAAACATAACAATGGCAGGTCAAAAAATTATCAGCCTCACATAGAAAAAATCTATTATACTAAATTATTACCCTCAACTGACAAGATCAGGGAATATGACCACCAGTCTGGTGTCTTTCTGTAGACAGAAGCTTGTGGGCTACATAACTTTCATACCCAGAGATATATTGGAAGGGTCTTAAATCAGGTCCTGTCAAAAATGTTTGCTCTCCCTTGCCACCTGTTTTAGTTATCACCCGACAAAGTCGGAGTGATATAGTTTTGGCTCACTCCATCTGTTCATCCGTCAAGAACCATATCTCAGTACATACTCGTCAAATTTGAAGCAGTCTTGGTATAAATGATAAGTACCATGGATAGACAATATCCTGTATGTTTCGTCAGTATTGACCTATTAACTCTAGAGTTATTGTCCTTGAGTTATTTTGAATAGGCAATTATAGTGCAAAAGTTACATTGGCTTTTTATGAAATGAACTTCACATTTCCCCATAACTAATATATCAACTTCATACTATGGGCCATGCCTTCCCACTGCCTGCTGATAAGCACAACTGTGTCAAAAAATGTACCCCCCATCCTATTCAAATTTTGCAATATCTAAGTCGGCTGTCAATATTTTTAAAGAAAATTTGGCATGCAGACAGAGAAACAATAGGTATGAATCATATCAAACATGATTTTAGTTTGAAGGCCTGGGTCTGATCCCCCCAATTTTTTTTTTCAGAATACGGCCATTGTGCATATCAAGGGAATGAAACTTACAGTAACATACATGCAAATATATTTCCTTTACACATACATACCCTTGACCCCTAGGATGGGGTCAAAAGGTCAAAACATTTTTGTGAAGGTGGTCATGTTGCATATCAAATTAAAGGGAATGAAGCATGGAACAAAATGCAAGCACCATTAGTATTACAGTATTTGCCCTACAATAAAAACTGTCTTAAGCGGCCACTCAAAGATAGACAAAACCAAGGTCTTAAAGACAAATGGTAGCTTAATGAAGGTTGAAAGTATTGCAGAATGCTCTAAGAGAGCATTCTGCAATACTTTTGACCTGCATTTAGTGATAGTCGGTCTTGAAAACCAGTTTTTGGTCTTCTTTTTGAGTGGCCCCTTAAGACAGGTTTTACTTTACTTGTATTTGCGCACTTAAAGTGATAAACATTTCTGGTGAAGCCAGCCTGTGTAAACAGCTCATAAAGCACTCATTGTGGGCTTACAAGAGCATGTGCACATTTTAGATAGACTATGGTAGTATATTGCCAGCCCCAGAATTTGTAAAACTTGTCAGAGTGGTGTATTGACAAATTATATATTATTATTTGGTACAATTTTCAGGCATGTTGCATTACTGGTTACAGAGATATCACGCCAGGATCAGAACTTTAGGATCATCCCTCGTATGTATGTCGGGGCATGTTTCACATGACTTACACCTGGTGCATTCATCGTATACACAAACACAGTCTGATCAGGGCCTACCCTGTTTGCTATTCTGACAAACATTTGATGAATCACAGCCCTGACAACCAACATTTTATTGAGAACAGAAAGAGAAAAGTATTGGAAATTTTAGAACATTTACCGTACCCCTTTTGTTAAGGACTATGAAATTCCTTGTTTTACAGGGTCAACAGATCCTTCAGTTCTGGCTATGACATCATCAGAGGAGGGGAAACGGCAGACGTATATACATGAATTGATGAATACTGAAGAAACTTATATGGAGGACATGTCTGTAGTCATGGATGTAAGTACACACTATGAAATCATATTGGTAACACCTGAGCCATGTTGCATAAGGCCAGCACTACAAAGTGGTAGCACACTGCTATGCAACGGTATGCAGGGATTTTTTTTGCAATTTTGGGAAGGGGCCCTAGGGCCTTTCAGAGTGGGAAAATAAGCGCGGTAAACCACTATTTTGGGAAATTTTCTAAACAAACAAGAACAGCATTTTTGGTCAGTTTAAAAACAAAATTAGCTATTACACATACTATTGCCATTGAATTGAAGGAAAATAGGATGCAATTCTAGAAGATTGTCTTTTTTTTTTTTTTTTTTTTTAGATTGGGAATTTTTTTTTCAAATTGGGAAAAAAGTCACCTTAATCCCATTGGGAAAGGGGCCCCTGAGGACACCAAAAAAAATCCTTGGCACTTTGTAGCGCTATGTGACTTATTTTGAGCAGTCTCGTAAAGCAAACTGTCGCATATAGGCAAAGCGCTATGTGGCTTTTTTTGTTTATGCATATTATGAACGAAACTGCTATCCTTCAGCGCAACAGACTGCTACAGAAAAGCAATTTTTGAGACACAGTCATTGCATAATGTTAAGAAAGCACTACAAAGCGCCAAATAAATGTGCTCGCCTCATGCAACTCTCACCTGGTTAACCCTTAAAGGGCCAAGAAGAAATGCATCTGAAAATGTCGTCTGCTGAAGCCGTCTGCTGCAAATAATTGCCTAGCATTACTGATGAATTAAGTATAGAAGCAAACAGCTTGGACCCAGAACAGACTGCTCCTATAGGAGCAGTCTGATCTGGGTCCACACTGCTTGCCAAAGAGGCTTCTTAAACATTTCAGCAGACAAGAAAAGCAGACGACTTTTGTTGCAATTGGGGCATTAAGGGTTAAAGCAGCTCAATGATTACAATGTTTAGTTGTTATAGCATGTTGTAGGAACGAAAGAATGAGTCGCTAGCATGATTTATCTTGGCCTGTGTACAGGGTTCATACCCACTGCAAATGCTCAGAAGAGACTGATAAATCATATTTTGCAAGGATCAATTTACCAGTGCTATATCAATCTTTTCGCATCCAGAATGGCAAAAAATTTGGGCCCTTAATTCATTAAATTAGGACTTAGTCAAAATTATTACACAGTTCTATTAACAAACCCTTTTATATATTTTTTCCTAAAGATTCAAACTGTTACAAGTTCTCATTTTTTTAAATGAAAAAGGATGGATTAGCGACATTTTACCACTGGACCTAGCTGCACTGTGCAGTAAGTGGGTAGAATAAAGAACTTTGCAGTAATTGGGTAGAATATAGAACTAAGCAGCTATTGGGTTGAATATATTGGGTAGAAAAAATAGAACTGTACAGTAATTCTATGTAGAATATAGAACTTTGCAATTATTGGATTGAATATAAAACTGCGCATTGATTACTTTGCAGTTATTGGGTCGAATAATGAACTTTGCAGTTATTGGGTAGAATATTGAAATATACAGTACGCTAAATTTGCTTAAATTTTGAATGCTATTTGCCTGCAAAAAAGCCCTAGATAAAAATGCATACCCTGATCAGACTGCTTCTGAAGAGGTCTTCCCTGTTTGTGATCCTGACAATCATTTGTACAACCAACCAAAATTTTATTTGAGAACAGAAATAGGAAAGTGTTTGAAATTTTAGAACATTTACCGTAATTGGACAGATAATAGAAAATACTTTATCACATGACGTCGCGTCTGGGAGTGAAATAACGCCATGCAATAAAATCAATAAACCACTAGTAGTTTATAATTTTACGGGAAACGTTATGTTGTCCATAACAATGTTGCGTACATTATGACATGATTATGACCTAATTATAACATTTTTACTGCCGAAATGAGATTTCAGAGTAATCTTAATGTCATGATAAATAGAATCTAACATTCATGCTCTTGTATTATTGAATTTATTAAACTCGTTGCGAAAAAGAGACAAAATGCTCGGCAAGCCTCGCATTTTATCTCTTTTCCTCAACTAGTTTAATAAATTCAATAAAACATTAGCACTCATGTGAGATCTTCTATGTATTTTGCAGGCATTTTACAAGCCAATGCGGTACAGTGGTCAAGTGATAGAAGAACATCTCAATGCCATCTTTGTTAACTGGCAGGAACTTATCATATGCAATACTAAATTTCTCAAGTAAGTTTAACAACAATGGAGCCGCTGCATGTGGTTTCCAACAATGTGGCATTTTGACAAGTGTAGACTCAGACGAGCCTGTGCAGCCCCCTTTTAAGCTTAGAAACTCCAAATTATGTTCAGTAAGTAGCTGATAGAATATTCAAGCGACTTGCAAGGGCTCTGATCAGACTGCGCGTATGCGCAGGCTGATCTGAGGCTTTGCTGGCCGCACATACTACATTGTTGGAAATCCCATGCCATGGCTCAATTATATTATCATTCAATTCACATCCATCCCCCCCATACATTTAGTTGGAAGTTATACTGTGTTTGGTTGTCCATTCATGTACTTGACCATCCCTACATCTAACCATTACATCGCCAAAGGCAAGATGAGTATATAGATCATTACGTACCATTTTTGATCCACTATTTATAGAGTTGTGGCCCTTGACTTCAGACAAATTTTTTAGAGTAAACCCAAAACAAATGTATTTTTTGAAACCATATTCTACCATATATATGTATTGTGCTGGCTTTTAACCTGATCAACACTTTTTTTCATTCACACAAATCCATTTGGATAGCAATATTATCATATGATGTCTCGTCTGGGAGTGATATAACACCATGCACTAAAATCGATAAACCACTAGTGGTTTACAGATTTTAGTAACGTTATGAAATGATGCCCATAACAACGTCACATGTATTTGTCAAAATCTTTATGGTTTCAAACAAAAACATGATTACAAAATAATTTGAAGGCATATTATAAATAGAATCTAACATTCGTGCTCATATGTTATTGGATTTATTAAACTCGTTGCGAAAAAGTGATAAAATGCTCAGCAAGCCTTCTATCCAACTTGTTTAATTAGTTCAATAAAGCATGAACACTCATGTAAGATCCTCTATTTACACCACTGGGTTTTGGAAGTTTATTAAGAAATTTAGTAGATTTTTAGAATGTTCATAGAATCATGAATACTTCGGGTCACTTGCAAAGTAAGTGCTTCACGTTAACTTTCCAAGAGCCCTGAAGTATTCATGATTCCATGAACAGACCAAAAGTTGAATGTATTACTTATATTTACATTTGATTATAAATATCTAAAATGTAGAAAATATTAATAATTTAAGAAACAAAACAGTTTTGTATTTAATATGTAATCATATTAACAGTTTTGTTGGAATGTAAAATGGAAAAGCCGCACAGCCAGTGTGAACAAGGACATCCAATGGAGCAAACAAGAGGCTTGTTTTGCATGTGTGATTCAGGTGTGGTTCACTGTCAATCACAACACCAGTGTCACTTCTTGTGAATTGATACTATGTTCAAATTGTATTGCACGGACAAGTGAACTTAGCAGCTGTCAATCAAATTTGTGTCTTTCATGAGGCTAGGAACGGTTGCAAAAATCTAAAGATTCATTAACCTCACCGGTGTCACTGCATTGTGATTGTTGAGCAAGACACTTTAATTCTAGCTTAGTACTGGTTCAACCCAGGAAGACCCGTCCCTGTTTAACTGAAAGATTGTTAATGGGACATAAAGAATCAAATCAAACAAAAAAATAAAGATTCATGATAGGCTTGCTTCGAAAATGTAAAAAATCATCATATAAACAACCTATAAAGTAGCCAGTGTGGGTGTATGGTAATGGAAGGGCAACAGTCAATGTCACTAAATATATCTCCAGCATTGGTGCACAAATAAGTATAATAAGTATGAACACTGTACACAGTAAAACCTGTCTTAAGCTTCCACTCAAAAAGAAGACAAAAAATTGGTTTTCAAGACTGATTATCGCTTAATGCTGGCCAAAAGAATCACAGAATGCTCCTTCAACCTTCATTAAGCTACCATTTGTCTTTAAGATCTTTGTTTTGTCTATTTTTGAGTGGCAGCTTAAGACAGGTTTCACTGTATTTTACGTTTTTCAAATAAATAAGTAAAGAAGGGCAGTGGCTCAGTGGTAGAGTGCTTGACTCTAGACCGAGGGGCCGCGGGTTCGAGCCTCACCAGCGTCACTGCGTTGAGGTCCTTGAGCAAGACACATTTATCCTATCTTAGTACTGGTTCAACCCAGGAAGACCCATCCCTGTTTCATTGAAAGATCGTTGATGGGACCAAAAGAATCAAATCAAACAAAAAACAAAAGTAAATAATTTTATTCCTATGATTAACACTAAACTCTGATGCAAACTTGCACATCCCCAGAATGACCAAATAATCGACAGCCAAGGTACGCATTGAAAGAAATGGAGGCCATGGCACACAAAGAAGATGTTTTTCTTGTCACCGAAATGTCTATTTCAATACTGCATGGACATTGTCTTAAAAAAACATGCAAATGCTGATTGGTATGTGATCAGATGAAATTACAGTGCAGTCCCTTTGTAACCTGGGTTTGGGTCCATAGGAATGGACCGTGTTATAAGCGAATAAAGGGAGAATTTTACAAAAGAATAATAGGAAAATGACCATTTCATTTTTACAAAGGAATAATAGGAAAATGACCATTTCATTTTTACAAAGGAATAATAGGAAAATGACCATTTCATTTTTACAAAGGAATAATAGGAAAATGATCATTTCATTTTTACAAAGGAATAATAGGAAAATGACCATTTCATTTTTACAAAGGAATAATAGGAAAATGACCATTTCATTTTTACAAATGAATAATAGGAAAACGACCATTTCATTTTTACAAAGGAATAATAGGAAAACGACCATTTCATTTTTACAAAGGAATAATAGGAAAACGACCATTTCATTTTTACAAAGGAATAATAGGAAAACGACCATTTCATTTTTACAAAGGAATAATAGGAAAATGACCATTTCATTTTTACAAAGGAATAATAGGAAAATGACCATTTCATTTTTACAAAGGAATAATAGGAAAATGACCATTTCATTTTTACAAAGGAATAATAGGAAAACAACCATTTCATTTTTACAAAGGAATAATAGGAAAATGACCATTTCATTTTTACAAAGGAATAATAGGAAAATGACCATTTCATTTTTACAAAGGAAAAATCCGAAAATGACCATTTCATTTTTACAAAGGAATAATAGGAAAATGACCATTTCATTTTTACAAAGGAAAAATCCGAAAATGACCATTTCATTTTTACAAAGGAATAATAGGAAAATGACCATTTCATTTTTACAAAGGAATAATAGGAAAATGACCATTTCATTTTTACAAAGGAAAAATCCGAAAATGACCATTTCATTTTTACAAAGGAATAATAGGAAAATGACCATTTCATTTTTACAAAGGAATAATAGGAAAATGATCATTTCATTTTTACAAAGGAATAATAGGAAAATGACCATTTCATTTTTACAAAGGAAAAATCCGAAAATGACCATTTCATTTTTACAAAGGAATAATAGGAAAATGACCATTTCATTTTTACAAAGGAATAATAGGAAAATGACCATTTCATTTTTACAAAGGAATAATAGGAAAATGATCATTTCATTTTTACAAAGGAATAATAGGAAAATGACCATTTCATTTTTACAAAGGAATAATAGGAAAATGACCATTTCATTTTTAAAAAAGGAATAATAGGAAAACGACCATTTCATTTTTACAAAGGAATAATAGGAAAATGACCATTTCATTTTTACAAAGGAATAATAGGAAAATGACCATTTCATTTTTACAAAGGAAAAATCCGAAAATGACCATTTCATTTTTACAAAGGAATAATAGGAAAATGACCATTTCATTTTTACAAAGGAATAATAGGAAAACGACCATTTCATTTTTACAAAGGAATAATAGGAAAATGACCATTTCATTTTTACAAAAGAATAATAGGAAAATGACCATTTCATTTTTACAAAGGAATAATAGGAAAATGACCATTTCATTTTTACAAAGGAATAATAGGAAAATGACCATTTCATTTTTACAAAGGAATAATAGGAAAATGACCATTTCAATTATTCAAAGGAATAATAGGAAAATGACCATTTCATTTTTACAAAGGAATAATAGGAAAATGACCATTTCATTTTTACAAAGGAATAATAGGAAAATGACCATTTCATTTTTACAAAGGAATAATAGGAAAATGACCATTTCAATTATTCAAAGGAATAATAGGAAAATGACCATTTCATTTTTACAAAGGAATAATAGGAAAATGACCATTTCATTTTTACAAAGGAAAAATCCGAAAATGACCATTTCATTTTTACAAAGGAATAATAGGAAAATGACCATTTCATTTTTACAAAGGAATAATAGGAAAATGACCATTTCATTTTTACAAAGGAATAATAGGAAAATGACCATTTCATTTTTACAAAGGAATAATAGGAAAATGACCATTTCAATTATTCAAAGGAATAATAGGAAAATGACCATTTCATTTTTACAAAGGAATAATATGAAAATGACCATTTCATTTTTACAAAGGAAAAATCCGAAAATGACCATTTCATTTTTACAAAGGAAAAATCCGAAAATGACCATTTCATTTTTACAAAGGAATAATAGGAAAATGACCATTTCATTTTTACAAAGGAATAATAGGAAAATGACCATTTCATTTTTACAAAGGAATAATAGGAAAATGACCATTTCATTTTTACAAAGGAATAATAGGAAAATGACCATTTCATTTTTACAAAGAAAAAATCCGAAAATGACCATTTCATTTTTACAAAGGAATAATAGGAAAATGACCATTTCATTTTTACAAAGGAATAATAGGAAAATGACCATTTCATTTTTACAAAGGAATAATAGGAAAATGACCATTTCATTTTTACAAAGGAATAATAGGAAAATGACCATTTCAATTATTCAAAGGAATAATAGGAAAATGACCATTTCATTTTTACAAAGGAATAATAGGAAAATGACCATTTCATTTTTACAAAGGAAAAATCCGAAAATGACCATTTCATTTTTACAAAGGAATAATAGGAAAATGACCATTTCATTTTTACAAAGTAATAATAGGAAAATGACCATTTCATTTTTACAAAGGAAAAATCCGAAAATGACCATTTCATTTTTACAAAGGAATAATAGGAAAATGACCATTTCATTTTTACAAAGGAATAATAGGAAAATGACCATTTCATTTTTACAAAAGAATAATAGGAAAATGACCATTTCATTTTAACAAAGGAATAATAGGAAAATGACCATTTCATTTTTACAAAGGAATAATAGGAAAATGACCATTTCATTTTTACAAAGGAATAATAGGAAAATGACCATTTCATTTTTACAAAGGAAAAATCCGAAAATGACCATTTCATTTTTACAAAGGAATAATAGGAAAATGACCATTTCATTTTTACAAAGGAATAATAGGAAAATGACCATTTCATTTTTAAAAAAGGAATAATAGGAAAACGACCATTTCATTTTTACAAAGGAATAATAGGAAAATGACCATTTCATTTTTACAAAGGAATAATAGGAAAATGACCATTTCATTTTTACAAAGGAAAAATCCGAAAATGACCATTTCATTTTTACAAAGGAATAATAGGAAAATGACCATTTCATTTTTACAAAGGAATAATAGGAAAATGACCATTTCATTTTTACAAAGGAATAATAGGAAAATGACCATTTCATTTTTACAAAGGAATAATAGGAAAATGACCATTTCAATTATTCAAAGGAATAATAGGAAAATGACCATTTCATTTTTACAAAGGAATAATATGAAAATGACCATTTCATTTTTACAAAGGAAAAATCCGAAAATGACCATTTCATTTTTACAAAGGAAAAATCCGAAAATGACCATTTCATTTTTACAAAGGAATAATAGGAAAATGACCATTTCATTTTTACAAAGGAATAATAGGAAAATGACCATTTCATTTTTACAAAGGAATAATAGGAAAATGACCATTTCATTTTTACAAAGGAATAATAGGAAAACGACCATTTCATTTTTACAAAGGAATAATGGGAAAATGACCATTTCATTTTTACAAAGGAATAATAGGAAAATGACCATTTCATTTTTACAAAAGAATAATAGGAAAATGACCATTTCATTTTTACAAAGGAAAAATCCGAAAATGACCATTTCATTTTTACAAAGGAATAATAGGAAAATGACCATTTCATTTTTACAAAGGAATAATAGGAAAATGACCATTTCATTTTTACAAAGGAATAATAGGAAAATGACCATTTCATTTTTACAAAGGAATAATAGGAAAACGACCATTTCATTTTTACAAAGGAATAATGGGAAAATGACCATTTCATTTTTACAAAGGAATAATAGGAAAATGACCATTTCATTTTTACAAAGGAATAATAGGAAAATGACCATTTCATTTTTACAAAGGAAAAATCCGAAAATGACCATTTCATTTTTACAAAGGAATAATAGGAAAATGACCATTTCATTTTTACAAAGGAATAATAGGAAAATGACCATTTCATTTTTACAAAGGAATAATAGGAAAATGACCATTTCATTTTTACAAAGGAAAAATCCGAAAATGATTATTTCATTTTTACAAAGGAATAATAGGACAATGACCATTTCATTTTTACAAAGGAATAATAGGAAATTGACTTTTCATTTTTACAAAGGAAAAATCCGAAAATGACCATTTCATTTTTACAAAGGAATAATAGGAAAATGACCATTTCCTTTTTACAAAGGAATAATAGGAAAACGACCATTTCATTTTTACAAAGGAATAATAGGAAAATGACCATTTCATTTTTACAAAGGAATAATAGGAAAATGACCATTTCATTTTTACAAAGGAATAATAGGAAAATGACCATTT
This sequence comes from Loripinus fragilis, assembly GCA_964019695.1. Lineage (NCBI taxonomy): Eukaryota > Metazoa > Mollusca > Bivalvia > Lucinida > Lucinidae > Loripinus > Loripinus fragilis. The sequence goes on along the minus strand of OZ026517.1, from coordinate 16,553,747 downwards.
CATTTTTACAAAGGAAAAATCCGAAAATGACCATTTCATTTTTACAAAGGAATAATAGGAAAATGACCATTTCATTTTTACAAAGGAATAATAAGAAAATGACCATTTCATTTTTACAAAGGAATAATAGGAAAATGACCATTTCATTTTTACAAAGGAATAATAGGAAAATGAGCATTTCATTTTTACAAAGGAAAAATCCGAAAATGACCATTTCATTTTTACAAAGGAATAATAGGAAAATGACCATTTCATTTTTACAAAGGAATAATAGGAAAATGACCATTTCATTTTTACAAAGGAATGATAGGAAAATGACCATTTCATTTTTACAAAGGAATAATAGGAAAATGACCATTTCAATTATTCAAAGGAATAATAGGAAAATGACCATTTCATTTTTACAAAGGAATAATAGGAAAATGACCATTTCATTTTTACAAAGGAAAAATCCGAAAATGACCATTTCATTTTTACAAAGGAATAATAGGAAAATGACCATTTCATTTTTACAAAGGAATAATAGGAAAATGACCATTTCATTTTTACAAAGGAAAAATCCGAAAATGACCATTTCATTTTTACAAAGGAATAATAGGAAAATGACCATTTCATTTTTACAAAGGAATAATAGGAAAATGACCATTTCATTTTTACAAAAGAATAATAGGAAAATGACCATTTCATTTTAACAAAGGAATAATAGGAAAATGACCATTTCATTTTTACAAAGGAATAATAGGAAAATGACCATTTCATTTTTACAAAGGAATAATAGGAAAATGACCATTTCATTTTTACAAAGGAAAAATCCGAAAATGACCATTTCATTTTTACAAAGGAATAATAGGAAAATGACCATTTCATTTTTACAAAGGAATAATAGGAAAATGACCATTTCATTTTTAAAAAAGGAATAATAGGAAAACGACCATTTCATTTTTACAAAGGAATAATAGGAAAATGACCATTTCATTTTTACAAAGGAATAATAGGAAAATGACCATTTCATTTTTACAAAGGAAAAATCCGAAAATGACCATTTCATTTTTACAAAGGAATAATAGGAAAATGACCATTTCATTTTTACAAAGGAATAATAGGAAAATGACCATTTCATTTTTACAAAGGAATAATAGGAAAATGATCATTTCATTTTTACAAAGGAATAATAGGAAAATGACCATTTCATTTTTACAAAGGAATAATAGGAAAATGACCATTTCATTTTTACAAATGAATAATAGGAAAACGACCATTTCATTTTTACAAAGGAATAATAGGAAAATGACCATTTCATTTTTACAAAGGAATAATAGGAAAACGACCATTTCATTTTTACAAAGGAATAATAGGAAAACGACCATTTCATTTTTACAAAGGAATAATAGGAAAATGACCATTTCATTTTTACAAAGGAATAATAGGAAAATGACCATTTCATTTTTACAAAGGAATAATAGGAAAATGACCATTTCATTTTTACAAAGGAATAATAGGAAAATGACCATTTCATTTTTACAAAGGAATAATAGGAAAATGACCATTTCATTTTTACAAAGGAAAAATCCGAAAATGACCATTTCATTTTTACAAAGGAATAATAGGAAAATGACCATTTCATTTTTACAAAGGAAAAATCCGAAAATGACCATTTCATTTTTACAAAGGAATAATAGGAAAATGACCATTTCATTTTTACAAAGGAATAATAGGAAAATGACCATTTCATTTTTACAAAGGAAAAATCCGAAAATGACCATTTCATTTTTACAAAGGAATAATAGGAAAATGACCATTTCATTTTTACAAAGGAATAATAGGAAAATGATCATTTCATTTTTACAAAGGAATAATAGGAAAATGACCATTTCATTTTTACAAAGGAAAAATCCGAAAATGACCATTTCATTTTTACAAAGGAATAATAGGAAAATGACCATTTCATTTTTACAAAGGAATAATAGGAAAATGACCATTTCATTTTTACAAAGGAATAATAGGAAAATGATCATTTCATTTTTACAAAGGAATAATAGGAAAATGACCATTTCATTTTTACAAAGGAATAATAGGAAAATGACCATTTCATTTTTAAAAAAGGAATAATAGGAAAACGACCATTTCATTTTTACAAAGGAATAATAGGAAAATGACCATTTCATTTTTACAAAGGAATAATAGGAAAATGACCATTTCATTTTTACAAAGGAAAAATCCGAAAATGACCATTTCATTTTTACAAAGGAATAATAGGAAAATGACCATTTCATTTTTACAAAGGAATAATAGGAAAACGACCATTTCATTTTTACAAAGGAATAATAGGAAAATGACCATTTCATTTTTACAAAAGAATAATAGGAAAATGACCATTTCATTTTTACAAAGGAATAATAGGAAAATGACCATTTCATTTTTACAAAGGAATAATAGGAAAATGACCATTTCATTTTTACAAAGGAATAATAGGAAAATGACCATTTCATTTTTACAAAGGAAAAATCCGAAAATGACCATTTCATTTTTACAAAGGAATAATAGGAAAATGACCATTTCATTTTTACAAAGGAATAATAGGAAAATGACCATTTCATTTTTAAAAAAGGAATAATAGGAAAACGACCATTTCATTTTTACAAAGGAATAATAGGAAAATGACCATTTCATTTTTACAAAGGAATAATAGGAAAATGACCATTTCATTTTTACAAAGGAAAAATCCGAAAATGACCATTTCATTTTTACAAAGGAATAATAGGAAAATGACCATTTCATTTTTACAAAGGAATAATAGGAAAATGACCATTTCATTTTTACAAAGGAATAATAGGAAAATGACCATTTCATTTTTACAAAGGAATAATAGGAAAATGACCATTTCAATTATTCAAAGGAATAATAGGAAAATGACCATTTCATTTTTACAAAGGAATAATATGAAAATGACCATTTCATTTTTACAAAGGAAAAATCCGAAAATGACCATTTCATTTTTACAAAGGAAAAATCCGAAAATGACCATTTCATTTTTATAAAGGAATAATAGGAAAATGACCATTTCATTTTTACAAAGGAATAATAGGAAAATGACCATTTCATTTTTACAAAGGAATAATAGGAAAATGACCATTTCATTTTTACAAAGGAATAATAGGAAAATGACCATTTCATTTTTACAAAAGAATAATAGGAAAATGACCATTTCATTTTAACAAAGGAATAATAGGAAAATGACCATTTCATTTTTACAAAGGAATAATAGGAAAATGACCATTTCATTTTTACAAAGGAATAATAGGAAAATGACCATTTCATTTTTACAAAGGAAAAATCCGAAAATGACCATTTCATTTTTACAAAGGAATAATAGGAAAATGACCATTTCATTTTTACAAAGGAATAATAGGAAAATGACCATTTCATTTTTAAAAAAGGAATAATAGGAAAACGACCATTTCATTTTTACAAAGGAATAATAGGAAAATGACCATTTCATTTTTACAAAGGAATAATAGGAAAATGACCATTTCATTTTTACAAAGGAAAAATCCGAAAATGACCATTTCATTTTTACAAAGGAATAATAGGAAAATGACCATTTCATTTTTACAAAGGAATAATAGGAAAATGACCATTTCATTTTTACAAAGGAATAATAGGAAAATGACCATTTCATTTTTACAAAGGAATAATAGGAAAATGACCATTTCAATTATTCAAAGGAATAATAGGAAAATGACCATTTCATTTTTACAAAGGAATAATATGAAAATGACCATTTCATTTTTACAAAGGAAAAATCCGAAAATGACCATTTCATTTTTACAAAGGAAAAATCCGAAAATGACCATTTCATTTTTACAAAGGAATAATAGGAAAATGACCATTTCATTTTTACAAAGGAATAATAGGAAAATGACCATTTCATTTTTACAAAGGAATAATAGGAAAATGACCATTTCATTTTTACAAAGGAATAATAGGAAAACGACCATTTCATTTTTACAAAGGAATAATGGGAAAATGACCATTTCATTTTTACAAAGGAATAATAGGAAAATGACCATTTCATTTTTACAAAAGAATAATAGGAAAATGACCATTTCATTTTTACAAAGGAAAAATCCGAAAATGACCATTTCATTTTTACAAAGGAATAATAGGAAAATGACCATTTCATTTTTACAAAGGAATAATAGGAAAATGACCATTTCATTTTTACAAAGGAATAATAGGAAAATGACCATTTCATTTTTACAAAGGAATAATAGGAAAACGACCATTTCATTTTTACAAAGGAATAATGGGAAAATGACCATTTCATTTTTACAAAGGAATAATAGGAAAATGACCATTTCATTTTTACAAAGGAATAATAGGAAAATGACCATTTCATTTTTACAAAGGAAAAATCCGAAAATGACCATTTCATTTTTACAAAGGAATAATAGGAAAATGACCATTTCATTTTTACAAAGGAATGATAGGAAAATGACCATTTCATTTTTACAAAGGAATAATAGGAAAATGGCCATTTCATTTTTACAAAGGAAAAATCCGAAAATGATTATTTCATTTTTACAAAGGAATAATAGGAAAATGACCATTTCATTTTTACAAAGGAATAATAGGAAAATGACCATTTCATTTTTACAAAGGAAAAATCCGAAAATGACCATTTCATTTTTACAAAGGAATAATAGGAAAATGACCATTTCATTTTTACAAAGGAATAATAGGAAAATGACCATTTCATTTTTAAAAAAGGAATAATAGGAAAACGACCATTTCATTTTTACAAAGGAATAATAGGAAAATGACCATTTCATTTTTACAAAGGAATAATAGGAAAATGACCATTTCATTTTTACAAAGGAAAAATCCGAAAATGACCATTTCATTTTTACAAAGGAATAATAGGAAAATGACCATTTCATTTTTACAAAGGAATAATAGGAAAATGACCATTTCATTTTTACAAAGGAATAATAGGAAAATGACCATTTCATTTTTACAAAGGAATAATAGGAAAATGACCATTTCAATTATTCAAAGGAATAATAGGAAAATGACCATTTCATTTTTACAAAGGAATAATATGAAAATGACCATTTCATTTTTACAAAGGAAAAATCCGAAAATGACCATTTCATTTTTACAAAGGAAAAATCCGAAAATGACCATTTCATTTTTACAAAGGAATAATAGGAAAATGACCATTTCATTTTTACAAAGGAATAATAGGAAAATGACCATTTCATTTTTACAAAGGAATAATAGGAAAATGACCATTTCATTTTTACAAAGGAATAATAGGAAAACGACCATTTCATTTTTACAAAGGAATAATGGGAAAATGACCATTTCATTTTTACAAAGGAATAATAGGAAAATGACCATTTCATTTTTACAAAAGAATAATAGGAAAATGACCATTTCATTTTTACAAAGGAAAAATCCGAAAATGACCATTTCATTTTTACAAAGGAATAATAGGAAAATGACCATTTCATTTTTACAAAGGAATAATAGGAAAATGACCATTTCATTTTTACAAAGGAATAATAGGAAAATGACCATTTCATTTTTACAAAGGAATAATAGGAAAACGACCATTTCATTTTTACAAAGGAATAATGGGAAAATGACCATTTCATTTTTACAAAGGAATAATAGGAAAATGACCATTTCATTTTTACAAAGGAATAATAGGAAAATGACCATTTCATTTTTACAAAGGAAAAATCCGAAAATGACCATTTCATTTTTACAAAGGAATAATAGGAAAATGACCATTTCATTTTTACAAAGGAATAATAGGAAAATGACCATTTCATTTTTACAAAGGAATAATAGGAAAATGACCATTTCATTTTTACAAAGGAAAAATCCGAAAATGATTATTTCATTTTTACAAAGGAATAATAGGACAATGACCATTTCATTTTTACAAAGGAATAATAGGAAATTGACTTTTCATTTTTACAAAGGAAAAATCCGAAAATGACCATTTCATTTTTACAAAGGAATAATAGGAAAATGACCATTTCCTTTTTACAAAGGAATAATAGGAAAACGACCATTTCATTTTTACAAAGGAATAATAGGAAAATGACCATTTCATTTTTACAAAGGAATAATAGGAAAATGACCATTTCATTTTTACAAAGGAATAATAGGAAAATGACCATTTCATTTTTACAAAGGAAAAATCCGAAAATGACCATTTCATTTTTACAAAGGAATAATAGGAAAATGACCATTTCATTTTTACAAAGGAATAATAAGAAAATGACCATTTCATTTTTACAAAGGAATAATAGGAAAATGACCATTTCATTTTTACAAAGGAATAATAGGAAAATGAGCATTTCATTTTTACAAAGGAAAAATCCGAAAATGACCATTTCATTTTTACAAAGGAATAATAGGAAAATGACCATTTCATTTTTACAAAGGAATGATAGGAAAATGACCATTTCATTTTTACAAAGGAATAATAGGAAAATGACCATTTCAATTATTCAAAGGAATAATAGGAAAATGACCATTTCATTTTTACAAAGGAATAATATGAAAATGACCATTTCATTTTTACAAAGGAAAAATCCGAAAATGACCATTTCATTTTTACAAAGGAAAAATCCGAAAATGACCATTTCATTTTTACAAAGGAATAATAGGAAAATGACCATTTCATTTTTACAAAGGAATAATAGGAAAATGACCATTTCATTTTTACAAAGGAATAATAGGAAAACGACCATTTCATTTTTACAAAGGAATAATGGGAAAATGACCATTTCATTTTTACAAAGGAATAATAGGAAAATGACCATTTCCTTTTTACAAAGGAATAATAGGAAAACGACCATTTCATTTTTACAAAGGAATAATAGGAAAATGACCATTTCATTTTTACAAAGGAATAATAGGAAAATGACCATTTCATTTTTACAAAGGAATAATAGGAAAATGACCATTTCATTTTTACAAAGGAAAAATCCGAAAATGACCATTTCATTTTTACAAAGGAATAATAGGAAAATGAGCATTTCATTTTTACAAAGGAAAAATCCGAAAATGACCATTTCATTTTTACAAAGGAATAATAGGAAAATGAGCATTTCATTTTTACAAAGGAAAAATCCGAAAATGACCATTTCATTTTTACAAAGGAATAATAGGAAAATGACCATTTCATTTTTACAAAGGAATGATAGGAAAATGACCATTTCATTTTTACAAAGGAATAATAGGAAAATGACCATTTCAATTATTCAAAGGAATAATAGGAAAATGACCATTTCATTTTTACAAAGGAATAATATGAAAATGACCATTTCATTTTTACAAAGGAAAAATCCGAAAATGACCATTTCATTTTTACAAAGGAAAAATCCGAAAATGACCATTTCATTTTTACAAAGGAATAATAGGAAAATGACCATTTCATTTTTACAAAGGAATAATAGGAAAATGACCATTTCATTTTTACAAAGGAATAATAGGAAAACGACCATTTCATTTTTACAAAGGAATAATGGGAAAATGACCATTTCATTTTTACAAAGGAATAATAGGAAAATGACCATTTCATTTTTACAAAGGAATAATAGGAAAATGACCATTTCATTTTTACAAAGGAAAAATCCGAAAATGACCATTTCATTTTTACAAAGGAATAATAGGAAAATGACCATTTCATTTTTACAAAGGAATAATAGGAAAATGACCATTTCATTTTTACAAAGGAAAAATCCGAAAATGATTATTTCATTTTTACAAAGGAATAATAGGACAATGACCATTTCATTTTTACAAAGGAATAATAGGAAATTGACTTTTCATTTTTACAAAGGAAAAATCCGAAAATGACCATTTCATTTTTACAAAGGAATAATAGGAAAATGACCATTTCCTTTTTACAAAGGAATAATAGGAAAACGACCATTTCATTTTTACAAAGGAATAATAGGAAAATGACCATTTCATTTTTACAAAGGAATAATAGGAAAATGACCATTTCATTTTTACAAAGGAATAATAGGAAAATGACCATTTCATTTTTACAAAGGAAAAATCCGAAAATGACCATTTCATTTTTACAAAGGAATAATAGGAAAATGACCATTTCATTTTTACAAAGGAATAATAAGAAAATGACCATTTCATTTTTACAAAGGAATAATAGGAAAATGACCATTTCATTTTTACAAAGGAATAATAGGAAAATGAGCATTTCATTTTTACAAAGGAAAAATCCGAAAATGACCATTTCATTTTTACAAAGGAATAATAGGAAAATGACCATTTCATTTTTACAAAGGAATAATAGGAAAATGACCATTTCATTTTTACAAAGGAATGATAGGAAAATGACCATTTCATTTTTACAAAGGAATAATAGGAAAATGACCATTTCAATTATTCAAAGGAATAATAGGAAAATGACCATTTCATTTTTACAAAGGAATAATATGAAAATGACCATTTCATTTTTACAAAGGAAAAATCCGAAAATGACCATTTCATTTTTACAAAGGAAAAATCCGAAAATGACCATTTCATTTTTACAAAGGAATAATAGGAAAATGACCATTTCATTTTTACAAAGGAATAATAGGAAAATGACCATTTCATTTTTACAAAGGAATAATAGGAAAATGACCATTTCATTTTTACAAAGGAATAATAGGAAAATGACCATTTCATTTTTACAAAGAAAAAATCCGAAAATGACCATTTCATTTTTACAAAGGAATAATAGGAAAATGACCATTTCATTTTTACAAAGGAATAATAGGAAAACGACCATTTCATTTTTACAAAGGAATAATGGGAAAATGACCATTTCATTTTTACAAAGGAATAATAGGAAAATGACCATTTCATTTTTACAAAGGAATAATAGGAAAATGACCATTTCATTTTTACAAAGGAATAATAGGAAAATGAGCATTTCATTTTTACAAAGGAAAAATCCGAAAATGACCATTTCATTTTTACAAAGGAATAATAGGAAAATGACCATTTCATTTTTACAAAGGAATAATAGGAAAATGACCATTTCATTTTTACAAAGGAATAATAGGAAAATGACCATTTCATTTTTACAAAGGAATAATAGGAAAATGACCATTTCATTTTTACAAAGGAAAAATCCGAAAATGATTATTTCATTTTTACAAAGGAATAATAGGACAATGACCATTTCATTTTTACAAAGGAATAATAGGAAAATGACTTTTCATTTTTACAAAGGAAAAATCCGAAAATGACCATTTCATTTTTACAAAGGAATAATAGGAAAATGACCATTTCATTTTTACAAAGGAATAATAGGAAAACGACCATTTCATTTTTACAAAGGAATAATAGGAAAATGACCATTTCATTTTTACAGAGGAATAATAGGAAAATGACCATTTCATTTTTACAAAGGAATAATAGGAAAATGACCATTTCATTTTTACAAAGGAAAAATCCGAAAATGACCATTTCATTTTTACAAAGGAATAATAGGAAAATGACCATTTCATTTTTACAAAGGAATAATAGGAAAATGACCATTTCATTTTTACAAAGGAATAATAGGAAAATGACCATTTCATTTTTACAAAGGAATAATAGGAAAATGAGCATTTCATTTTTACAAAGGAAAAATCCGAAAATGACCATTTCATTTTTACAAAGGAATAATAGGAAAATGACCATTTCATTTTTACAAAGGAATAATAGGAAAATGACCATTTCATTTTTACAAAGGAATAATAGGAAAATGACCATTTCATTTTTACAAAGGAATAATAGGAAAATGACCATTTCATTTTTACAAAGGAATAATAGGAAAATGACCATTTCATTTTTACAAAGGAATAATAGGAAAATGAGCATTTCATTTTTACAAAGGAAAAATCCGAAAATGACCATTTCATTTTTACAAAGGAATAATAGGAAAATGACCATTTCATTTTTACAAAGGAATATTAGGAAAATGACCATTTCATTTTTACAAAGGAAAAATCCGAAAATGACCATTTCATTTTTACAAAGGAATAATAGGAAAATGACCATTTCATGGTCATTTTACTATAACTCCTTCTTAAAATTCCATGGTAAAAAAAAATTAGGAGTCATAACATGACCATGTTTTATCCAAATTTGTGTTTTATTGAGGTTCTATAAAGGGATTGCACTGTAGTACTGAAACTTATATAAGAGCATGTACACTTATTGGGTTAAAAATGGTTCCAATTTACCAGCAAAATATTGCATAACAGTGTGACTAGCTGTTTTCTGTGAAAACATTCCTATTTTTTTTATTTTAGGGCATTACGAGTAAGAAAGAAAATGTGTGGCAAGGGGCAAGTTATAAATATGATAGGAGATATGCTTTGTGAAAATGTAAGTATATCATCTCAAAGTGTTTTTTGGCCTTCTTGTATAACAGGTCCAATGGATCATCCCTTTTCTTTACAATAGATTCTTCCTTTGAGTTTGCTACAATAGAGTTTGTATAAATTGTGAAAGGTCCCAGGTTTGAATTTCAAAATTATGTGTTTGAATTTTAAAATTATGCTGTATTTCAGTCCCTGAAGGCTTTTATGACAGCAAATATTGTAGACGCTGGTGTAATCTGGCTCTGCATGTTATGTCAATGTACTGATATATGTGTATCTACACAAGAAAGGGTTAACCCTTCGCCTGCTGTGAAAAAAATGCATCTGAATTTCTGAAAATATTTCGTCTGCTGCATATAAATGCTTACGTCAAGTACAAATTTTGGCATACAGACAAACAGTGTAGACCCATATCAGACATCTCCTAGAGGAGCAATCTGATCTGGGTCCAATTAGCAGGCAAAGGGTTGAAGATCCGTAATGATCCATAAATGGGCCTCATCACAAAAATTTCTGTCCTAGAGTTTTGCAACCAGGTAAGACTCAAACTAGCCTACTCAGCTACAGAGACTAGCTAGAATACTGAAAATTTGCTTGTCCTAAGTTTAGCTATTATACTTTCCATATAGTAAAGAATAGGTGCTGATTAGTCTAATGATGTGCAGCTTGGTCTGGGTCTTTGTTGTTCACACAAACAAAATAAGTTTTTTATCAAATATTAATTGTAAGATGGGTTTGAAAAAAAAGCTTTATTAGTAAATATTTTACTAACAAGTATAATTCTTGTAACCTCCTTTGTATTTTAGATTCCACACATGAAGCCATACATTCGGTTCTGTAGTTGTCAGCTGAATGCCGCAGCATTGTTACAAAGGTTGACAGAAAATAGTTCCCAGTTTAGAGAAATCCATAAGGTAGGTATGAGACAGCTATCTCTCAGTATTCCATTTTCACTGTACAGTAAAACCTGTGCCAAACAACCACTCTTAAAAAGACCAAAAATGGTTTTCAAGACTGATTATTGCTAAATGCAGGTCAAAAGTATTGCAGAATGCCCCAAAGGGAGCATTCTGCAATACTCTAGACCTTCATTAAGCTACCAGTTGTCATTAAGACATTGTTTTGTCTATTTTAGAGTGGCCGTTTTACATAGGTTTTACTGTAATTTACTTATTCCTGTGTACTATTATGGAGAGACCTAGAACATTTTTAGTGCTAAATGAGTAAAACCTTTATTACTTAGGCCCAAAAGAAGGGATAGAAATATAAAAAAGCTGCATTTTCAGTGCATTTAATGGTTTTAATACGTTATTTAAGAAATCCATTAGGAGTCCACTGTTCTTTTTCTTTTTTTTCTACAAAAGCTCATTATTTTTGCATACAGAAAGTTTAAAAAGAAATTTCGAAGCAAACTGTGCACTTATCAAGCTGAGTATGGCACACCCATAGCCAGATTACCAAATTACTCAGACAAGGAAAACATGTACAAACAAAATAGTCCAAAATCAGACCTAGGCCTATCTAGAGTCTGGTAAAGGCTATTTTAAAATTGTCCCAAGTCTGGACTTGTAGATTTTATGGAAATGACTCCTTCATGAATAATTATGCTATGAATAATTATGAATAATTAATATAAATAAACTTTCATGTTGGAAATCACTTGTCAGGTCCACTAGTGTAGGATCAGATATATCATATTTCCATAAGCAAGCAGAGTAGACCCTGATCAGGCAGCTCTTACAAGAGCTGCCTGATCTTGGTCTGCTCTGTTTGCAAAAGCATTAAAAGTAAGAGGTTAAGGGTTAAATGTGAAAAAAATGATACTGTTGATGATTCATGAAATCTTAAGATGCAAAAAAAAAATCTGTAAATTTTAGCAAGGAATACAATTTAGAGTTGGGGATTTTTATTGTTCGCAACTCTCACTTTACTTCAGTGTCATAATAAAATTAAATATATTGTGGCTGTCCAACACTTTGCAAACCACACTACCTTTGAAACATAACATTGGATGAAGTTTAAACCAATCACTGCTAATGGTACAATGGTACAATGGCCTTTCCTTGTTGTCATATTGAGAGGATAAAAGGGTACTGGTTTATATGCTTAGAGGAGCAGTCGAATTGAGAACTTTTTGTTTGCTTTCTTCAGCAGATTATTTTTGATAAAGAGAATGAATTATTCACGCACACCAGATCGGGATTTCAGTTGTTTTTACCCTTGTGAGAAAATTATATCTCACATACCTGTACCAGCCCATGGGAAAGATAAAAAAGAACAGCCCACGCCGGTTGCACGCTTGCTGCATGTCGATCTGTGATGTCATTGTAATGTTAAAATGACATCACCATGTCGCATCACAGAGAATTCAGGATTTTCTGGAAGCCTTTTTCATGATTTTTCCAATATAAAATGAGGTATTTAGTGGTGAGCAAGAAAAAGAATCTATTATCCGTGTGAGGGTGAGATGGTAAAATCTGTCCCTCGTGATCACCATTTGTCATCACTAGGCAAGCCTCGTGATGCCAATCGGTGATCCTCAGGACGGATTTTTCTATCCCACCCTCACACTCATGATAGATTCTTATAATCCAGATCATCAATTGAAAAATCCCATTTAAGAAATTCAGCACTTTAAAGCTGCATACTCTGTAACTATGAACATTTTTGGAAAAAATTTATTTTCTTTTTAAATCATTTGTAAAAGTAGAATTAAACTATGTTTTCACAATAAAAATGTTCAGTATAGCTGAAAACTGCATTGAAAAGTGAATTATCTTATCAAATAGGTGTTTTTTTCTCTTGTTGGTAATTATTTGCGTCCCTCCAATAATTCTAGACCGTTGAATTTTAACATAAATGCAGTTGTTTTGATAGTGATAGTGAAGATTTACGAAAATGGTAAAATGTTTACTCGAATTTGAGTATTTTTACTGTGTTCTTGAAAAATAAAAACATTTTTTCTAAAATTAGAAGATCAAAAGTTACAGAGTATGCAGCTTTAAGAGTGGATAATTGTGTTGTATCATGTATGTGTCTTCTTTTATTCTTCAGAAATGTGTTCAGAATCCTAAAACAAAGGGCATGCCATTGAGCAGTTTTCTTCTTAAACCAATGCAAAGAATCACAAAATATCCTCTTATAGTGGAAAAGGTAAATAAAACAACTCTCTTATCCATTTATGCTGAATAAGATTTTCCATCCTGTTTAAGTTCTAACCTGCTCACAGTGCATAAACACTGGCGGATCCAGAGGGGGTTCAGGGGGTTTGCTGGAAACCCCTCCATGACCTCCCCCACCCCCCCCCCCCACCCCCGTTTTTAAATATCCTATGAAAATGAAATAATTTGGTCTCAGTGAGACCAAATTATTTCATTTTCATAGGGTATTAAGAAAAATGAGATAAAATCTGCAAAGTGAACCCCCCACACCTTTATATATGAACCCCCTTTCCAGAAATCCTGGATCTACCCTTGATGAATATAGACCTTCACAATGTTATTGCTTTCATCAGGGCTTATTTACAAGATCTATTTATGAATTACCTATCAAAACATAGGTTTTGGTATATTGATAAGTTTCTTTTAAACTCCCAGAAGAAATGTTTTGAAAAGGATCTTCATTTTAGATTACATAATAATGAGCCGCGGCATGAGATTTCCAACAATTTGACATTTTGACAAGTGTAGACTCGGACGACCCTCTGCAGCCTCCTTTTAAGCTTAGAAACTCTATATGGTGTTCAGTCAGTAGCTTAACAATCATAAAATACTCAAGCGACTAGCAAAGGCTCTGATCAGACTGCGCGTATGCGCAGGCTGATCTGAGGCTTTGCTGGTTGCACATACCACATTGTTGGAAATCTCATGCACTGGCTCATATTATTTTGATTAATTTCATTGAATTGAATCTACCAATAATTTGAAGCAAAATCTCTGGTGCTGAGGATGTTTTAACTTACATACTTTCACCAGTCACTGACAAGTGACCTTTGTTTGAGTGGATGCTTTACATTCCACTCAACAGTTTTTCAGTCATGTCAGAGTGGTTCCTGGGTTGAACCACAGGGGCCAGTCCAGTTTTTACAGTATGCCACAAAGTAATAAGCTATAATATATTTCAGTATATTATCATAGATGGCATATTATTAAGCTAGACTGGCCCCTGTGGGTTGAACCAGCACTCAGCAGAGGATGAATTGACTTGCTCAAGGGCACAAAAGAGTGCCTCTGATGAGACTGAAACCCAGCGAACTCTCAATCTGAAGTGGAGCACACTACAAATGAGCCACTGTGCTCCTCATGACAAGTGACCTACTTGAATGAGGGGTACACCTAGGATAGCAATACATAGGCGAAAGTTTTCAAGATTAATCCTGAATTCAGGATTTTGAGGCTGACTTTCCATAGAAAGTGTGCCTCAAAATGCTGAATTAGGGAGATTATAGTAGCTTCTCTGATTAATTTTATAGATTATTTAAACACAATTAACCATTATTCATTTGTGTAGGCATCTAAACTCCAGCTGCTATGTTTTTAGACCTAATTTTTCTCAATAACTCTTTTATCATCAATTTTAGCAAAATGTGTTCGCGATGAAAGTTGTAGGGGAGACTTTCTGCCAACTTCTCCAAAAGGTCTTGTGCTTGTGACGCAAACAGATTTTTGTGTATATAGATGAAGATTTTGCAATAAATTGAATTCGTCCTAAATTTCTAAGTCTTTTATTGACAGGTAAAATTTGTATAGGCGTGACAGAAAGGGGTAGTTTCAAAAATATTTGGAAGCGTTGCATATCCGGTTCTTTAAAGGCTGTGCATAACATAAAACTGCTGTTTACATACTCAGAGTTTACCGTGCATATGCACATTCAACTTAAAGCAGGCTCATTTGTAGAAACAAGGGCTGGGTTATCTCATGAGGTGCAATTTTTCTCTTATGCACGTGCTATGAAATGAACGGTTTTGAGATGACCCTACTAGCTTAATGCACGAGCGAATCAGGCGCGATTTCTATTATATTTGAATAAGCCATCCATCGCTTTAATAATTGAATTAGGGCGGTGCAATGTAATTTTTTGACTGACATCTTGGACTTGGTTTATTTGCACTTTGCTTAAAATGTTTAAAGAGTGCATCTAAGCACAGTGGAACCTGTAGCATCTAGGATGTTGGAACCATTTGGAGAAGTTGGCGGAGATGTTCCTGAATACTTTTCATCGTGAACGCATTTTGCTAAAAATGAAGATAAAAAAGTTATTGAGAAAAATTAGGTCTAAAACTTAAAGAGACTAAGTCTGCAACTATGAACGTTTTTCAAATTTTTTTATTTTCTTTTTAAATTATTGATAAAGTAGACTTAAATTATGCTTTCACAATAAATCTGTTCACTATAGCTGAAAACTGCATGGAAAAGTGAATTATCTTATAAAAACAGGTGTGTTGGTAATTATTTGCATCTCTCCAATAATTATAGACAGTTGATTATAACATAAATGCTATTGTTTTGATACTGATAATTTGTTAAGATTTAGGAAATTGGTAAAATGTATACCTGAATTTTAGTTTTTTTACTGCGTTCTTGAAAAATAGAAACATTAGTTCTAAAATTAAAAGATCAAAAGTTACAGACTATGCAGCTTTAGCAACTAGAGTTTAGCAGGTTTAAAAATTTGAATTTCTAAAGTTCGGGATGTTGGACATTTTGAACTTTCACCCATGGCAATAGCAACAAGTTATTTCTAGACCATTCATTGCTAAAGTGTGTAACAAAACCTGTTCATAATTGAAAGCTGTCAGACCCCCAATCCAGTCTTTACCAAAAAATATGCCATCTTGGCCATTCAGGGAAATAGACTATCAAAGAATCCAACTGGCTTTAAGGGAGTGCAGTGGCTCAGTGGTAGAGTGCTTGACTCGAAACAGAGGGGCCGCGGGTTGGAGCCTCACCAGCGTCTTTGTGTTGTGTCCTTGAGCAAGAACATTAATCCTAGCTTAGTACTGGTTCAACCCAGGAAGACTCGTCCCTTTATAACTAAAAGATTGTTGATGAGATGTAAAAAATCAAAACAAACAAACAAAACCAACTGGCTTATTGGCCTTATGTTTGTATGTTTTCCACAGATACTAAAGTACACCCCTGATAGTCATCCAGACCACCAACAGCTAGTTGATGCGCTCGAGCACACACAAGAACTGTGTAGTCAGGTGAATGAAGGTGTGCGGGAGAAAGAGAACTCAGACAGACTTGAATGGATACAACAACATGTACAGTGTGATGGTCTGCCCGAGGTAGGTCTGGCCCCGAGGTTATAAAACTTTTTTTTCGTGCTCAACTCAACTGAGCACGAAATTTCAACTGCTCAAAAAAACTAAAATACCGACAAATAAAGATGTCTCTAGCTTTAAGTCCCTCATATATTGTATTTATCATGCTCATAAATGTTAAAATGCCAACATTTTTTGGCATTTTAACATTTATGAGCATGATAAATATCATGCACAGTTGAGTTGAGCGTGAATTTTTTCTATAACCTTGAGGCCTGGAGTTGTATCTAGAGGATCTAACATGAGTGCTCATATATATATATTATTGAATTATTAACCAAGTTGAGGAAAAGAGATAAAATCCAAAGGCTTGTCGATCATTTTATCGCTTTTTTGCAACAAGTTTAATAAATTCAATAATAAAGGAGTATGAATGTTAGATTCTTAAGATTGTTGTTTATTTTATTGGTTAAACCCTCAAGAATAGGCTGGTATCAGTGCTTTTCAGTGCTCTATTAAATTTGCAGAGAAAAACTTCTCAAAGTTGGTCGATCTTTAGACGAGATTCTGACCTTTTGAACTGCCTGAAGTATCCGATCTCCTATCAAAATTTTTTCTTTGTGATTGTGACCCAGAATATTTGTAATTGCTTTATTGGATAATTAATAATGAATTGAATATTTAAAAAGAGTACCCTCACAAGGTCAGCAGAAAATCATGGTTGCAATGTACAAAATTTTTGCCGATGCATAAAATTAGCATTTATATTTGTACAGTTCTGACTTTGTCAAATTCAACAAACACTGAATTGAATAGGAAACTTGAATGCATTAATTACTTCAAAATGAAAGACTCTAGTAAAGTTGAGGCACCTTTGATGAAGAAATATGGATTTAAAAATGATTGATTTTACACTGTGACAGATAAAAGAGCCGATTCCATTGATATCGATAACTTTTACTTTGAACTCCAGCTCATCCAATTCCCCCATCAAAATAATATCCAATTAGTCCAAAACTATCTTGACTACACATTTTCACACGTTTGAGCTTATTTTTCTCGCTAATTAAAAAAAATCAATACAAATGACCATCTGAACTTGCTTAGACATAAGCGCTCATTAGGCATTAGTTACCTGACCGATAAACCGAAAGTGAGTTAATGACGTCACTGGTGAAAAAAAATGGCGGCTCTCTTAGGTGGATTTAGATTCCAACACGAATTTGTTAAGTTTGAAATAGAGATAGTTGATTAACTGTATACTTTCAAAGCAATTCTTTAATCATACATGCTTGTCCTAGTTGCATTGTGCTCTCCTGTAAGATTATCGTTTCTTTATTTAGACCAAATAATACTTGATATTTCATGTACATTCTCTTCCTGCATAAGTTTCACAGCAAAGTATCAAAATCTTAATTCTGACTGTTCATTCTACTATTGCAGAATAGTTACCTGCATGTGACTCATTTCTATCCAATGAAAATGCATGGTACATTTTGAAAGGCTAAATGCATATATATCTTATGTTGCATTGAATTCTGTGATATATGTTTCACAAATTACTTGTTGGTATACACATGTTTGTCGAAAGAATAGCACTACAGGGCTTATGTTGTATAGTACTTAATACAGTGCAGTCGTTTTATAACACAACTCATTATATCACAGATTTGGATATAACATGGTCATTTTGTGGTTCCTAAATTTGTTTTTACCATGCAACAGGTGGCTAGAGTTTGCAACACTAAACCTCCAGGCTTCAATGGTCATTTTCCTATATTGACCCTTTATACAGGCCTTTAGTTAAGAGTGCGTACCAGAAATATAATTTTCTTATTTCTTAACCGAAACATATGTTGTAGGTACTCAAAAGAACCGTCTCGATGAGACGGTTCTTTTGAGTACCCAAAACATATACTAAAAATTATAGGTAAGACAATATTTACAATTTTATGCTGAAAATTTGTGTTTATCTAAACCTATGTCTATAACTTGATTCACTTATAACATGGTCCTTTCATATGGACCCAAAACATAATGTTATAGAATGACTGCACTGTATTCAACAACAAAAAGATTCTATGCCTTAAGCACAAGTTTAGATAAACAAAACTTTTCAGCGTAAAATGGTAAATATTTTCTTACCCATCAATTTTAACATATGTTTTGGTTGAGAAATAAGAAAAATAAATTTCCATTATGCACTCTTAACAAAAGTCCTGCTTAAGTCTTTGTACCTACTTGATATACTGTATTTGTATTTTTATTACAGAAGATAACTTTTAACTCTGTGACAAATTGTTTAGGACCAAGAAAGATACTACACAATGGAGTTCTTTGTAAGGTATGTATAGCTTAACACATAGGTCATTTTGTCATCTTGTCCTACCAAGGTCTTGATGATTTTTTTCCATTGAGTATTTCATAAGATGAAAATACATGAAGTAACAAGTGGTTTGACCAATCACATTGCATTCAACAAATCAAAGTGAAAATGAGGCTTCCAGTTTTTCAGAATTATGATCTCTGGTATTGATATCAAATACTTTTTCACAGAGCTTTTTTGGTCATCCAGCAGCTCTGAAACATGGAACTTTCTCACAAGCTGGTTAGAAATAATTTCCCATTTTCAATTGTTGGCCATACTTATTGATTAATTGTTAAGTTCAGCTAGACCGATGCATTAGATGTTATGGTTAATGACTGGTATATGTTACTGATTTTGGAAAAAATCATTCTTAATGTTTTCATTGGTTGATTGATCTGCACTACACTAATAATAGATTTTTAGGTCATGAGGCAAAGGATTTGTTAAAGGGTATATCCTGATGAAACCTTTACTTATAAAGAAGTCATTCTGTAGGCAACACCTTATGAAGTCATTATTACCAGTAAGACCTGCTTACCTTTACTTTAGCTCTTTGAATTTGATACTTCTAGTTTCATTATGCCCCCGCCATGACAATGGCCGGGGCATTAAGTGTTATCCCTGTCTTTCCGTGCATACTTTACGTATGTACGTCCCAACGACGTTCCCTCTCTAAATCAAATACTTTTGATCAGAATTTTATGAGACTTGGTCACATTGTTGAGTACCATAATGTCTTCTTCAAGTTCAATATTATGGTCCATATCGCACCAGGCTTTCAGTAGTTATGGCCCTTTGTTTATGAAAATTCACCGTTTTAAACGATGTCTGCTCTCTAACTCGAATATTTTTTTCAGAATTTTATGAAACTTAGTCTATTGTTTAGTACCATAATGTCTTCTTCAAGTTCGATAATGGTCTATATCGCACCAGGCTTTCAGTAGTTATGGCCCTTTGTTTATGAAAATTCACCGTTTTAAACGCTGTCAACTCTCTAACTCAAATTTTTTTTATCAGAATTTTATGAGACTTGGTCACATTGTTGAGTACCATAATGTCTTCTTCAAGTTCCATAATGGTCCATATCGCACCAGGCTTTCAGTAGTTATGGTCCTTTGTTTATGAAAATTCACCGTTTTAAACGATGTCTGCTCTCTAACTCGAATATTTTTTTTCAGAATTTTATGAAACTTAGTCTATTGTTTAGTACCATAATGTCTTCTTCAAGTTCGATAATGGTCTATATCGCACCAGGCTTTCAGTAGTTATGGCCCTTTGTTTATGAAAATTCACCGTTTTAAACGCTGTCAACTCTCTAACTCAATTTTTTTTATCAGAATTTTATGAAACTTGGTCACATTGTTTAGTACCATGATGTCTTCTTCAAATTCGATAATGGTCCATAGCGCACCATGCTTTCTGTAGTTATGGCCCTTTGTATATGAAAATTCACCGTTTTAAACGATGTCCGCTCTTTAAGTCAAATATTTTTTTATCAGAATTTTATGAAACTCGATCACATTGTTTAGTACCATGATGTCTTCTTCAAGTTCGATAATGGTCCATATTGCTCCATGCTTTCAGCAGTTATGGCCCTTTGTTTATGAAAATTCAGGGTTTTGAAAGATGTCAGCTCGCTGTGTCGAATAGTTTTGATCAGAATTTAATGAAACTTTGTCACATTGTTTAGTACCATGATGTCTTCTTCAAGTTTGATAATGATCTATTGGCACCATGCTTTAAGGAGTTATTGCCCATAGTTTATGAAAAATCATTGGTTGAAACGACGTCTGCTCTCTAACATGAATAGTTTTGATTATAATTCTATGAAACTTGGTCACACTATTAAGTACCATAATGTGTTCAAGTTTCAGAATGGCCCATATCGCATCATGCCTTAAGGAGTTATTGCCCTTTGTTAATGACAATTCCCTATTTATATGAATTTGGCAATAGGGGGGCATCTGTGTCTTATGGACACATTTCTAGTTTAAGAAATGAATTCGATTTTTGGAATGTTCATGGAATCATGAATACTTTGGGTCTCTTGCAAAGTTAACTTTGCAAGAGACCCGAAGTATTCATGATTCCATGAACATTCCAAAAATTGAATTTATTGCTTATATTTACATTTTATTAGTGTGAATACCGACAGCCGATGGAGCAAACAAGAGGTTGTTTTGCAAGTGCACTTCAGGTGTGACTGGCTGTCAATCACAACACCAGTGTCACTTCTGGTAAATGAATTCGATGTTTGAAGTGTATTACACTGGCAAGTGAGCTTGGCAGCTGCCAATCAAATTTATGTCGTTCATTAGGCTATGAACGGTTACAAAAATCTAAAGATTCATTAAAGGCTAGCTTTGAAAATGTTTATATATTGTTTTGAATGGATTTGCTGTAAATGTCTCTATGTCATGTTCTTTTATTGTATATGCACCCTTAGATGGCTTCTAGTCATTAAACAGTGTGTTTTCCTTTTCCCTGCAGGCGAAGAGCAACAAAGAGCTTGGTGCATTTCTCTTCAATGATTTCCTGTTATTAACAACCTCCAATAGACCTCTCAACAGTACACATAGTTTGTTTGATATCACGGGGCAAGTGCAATATAAGATGTATAAAATGGTGAGTACCTTTTAGAATAATGGCTGAGCTATTATACAATCTAGAAAAAGTAAAAGAAACCATAAGAAGAAAATCTTTTCTAGATATTCAACCACAGTGAAAGCTGTCTTAAGCGGCCACTCAAAAATAGACAAAAAAAAGGTCTTAAAGCCATGTGGAAGCTTAATGCAGGTCAAAAGTACTGCAGAATGCTCCATGGGAGCATTCTGCAATACTTTTGACTTGCATTAAGCAATTATCAGTCTTGAAAAACTGTTATTTGGTCTTCTTTTGAGTGACCGCTTAAGACAGATTTTACTGCATATTGAATTCAGAAAGGTCAAAATATGGAGTTCATAATTTACTGAACTCCCACAAAATTGAAATTCATTGCTTGTGTTTTATACTTTGATTTTGCATGTGGTCAAAATAAAGAAAAGTAAAAAAAAATAAGGATATATTTGTTTGTTTGTGTTTAACATCCCACCAACAGTTAATGTCATATCGAGATAAGATCACAGCTTAAAGTTTCATCCAGCAGACTGGTGAAGCCGGGGATCAAACCCACGATCCCTGATTTACATGGCGAGTGGTTTATCCACTACACCACAGTGGCACGTGTAAGGATATATAAAGTATTAAATGTACTGTTAACTCCGAAATTTTCGCGAGAGTTTTATTTTTGCCAAAACTTTGCATATACGAAGTTTCGTGAAAATAAAATCTTCGCGAAATGTCTAAATCACTCAGCCGTTTACTGATACAGGTAAATCATGCCCTAGTCGCGAATTTTTAGTGTCACAAATATGTCTTTTAACGCTATTCGCAAAAATAAAATTCTCACAAAAATTTCCAGATTTACAGTATAAAGTATGGTTAGGGTAAACAATTATTAAATCTTGATTTCAGCCTGTGTTCTTGAATGAAGTGATGGTTAAGAAACCTGAAGAAGACAGCGATGTGTTCCACCTGTCTCATATAGATCGAGTTTATAACCTTAGATGTCACAGTCAAAATGACAGGTATACTCTTCTGAAGACCTACATGCATTAAGGGGCTTTTTTGGACCCCTATGAGGCTAAAATATAAAAATTGTGTTTCACCTGCAGACCTGCTAGGATTAGAATCTTCAGCTGATCAGGCCAATAAAAAATTAGTGTGTTTTGGGTAAAAGGTCTGAAAAATTTAGGTAGGGTAGGCACACATATTTTTTTTATTTTATTTTTTTTTGTCTAGAAAAAAAAAATATAATTTTATGCATTTTGAAAGGCATTTTGCCTTTCAAAATGCATAAAACTATATTTTTTTCCAGAAAACATGAAAAAAATCTAGGTTTCACCTGTAAAAGGTAGGGTTGGATACCCTAAACACAGGTATTTTTTTTATTTAGCCTCAGCCTCTTAGTCTAATGTAATTCCTTTAAAACTTGGCATTCAGTTCACCATTATTTTTACATTATCAGCTGATTTTGTCAAAAGATATTCTCATCATGATACCATATAAAAATTATCTTATCACATATGTCTGTCTTAAAATGGCGGAGCACAGTGGCTCTGTTTGTAAAGCTTTAGACTAGGTATCGAAGGGTGCTAGTTCAAGACTCACCGCCAGCTGACTCACTGTGTTGTGTCCTAGAGCAAGACACTTTATCCACGTCTTAGTACTGGTTCAACCGAGGAAGACCTGCCCACAAATGACTGAAAAATTGTTAACTGGGATGTAAAGAATCAAAACAAACAAACATTCTTATAATGTGCATGCTCAACTATTCGTTGGGCCAAGGTGTGTATAGTTTTTGGCATGAAGCATCATCATTCCTACTTTGTGAATGTGACTAGGGAAGGCTTTGACAAAACTATGTAAATACATAGAGGATCTTACATGAGTGCTCATGTTTTATTGCATTTATCATAGATCCAGATAAGGAAATTTTATTTGCATAAAATTTTAATTATTTTCTTACTCATTAATTTAATTGAGACCATTCCTATGAGTACCTACAACATGTATTTTGAATGAGAAATAAAGAAAGTAATTTTCCAATACGCACTCTTACCTAGAGGCCTGATTTATTAAACAAGTTGAGGAAAAGAGATCAAATGTGAGTTAGCTGCTCTTGAGCATTTAAAAAAATAATGAATAGTCTTGTGGCCACTCTTGCCCCTTTATTTATGATTGGATCTTCCTTATTCTTGCAGGTAACAAGGACAACCAATCACAGAACATGAAAATTACTTAAAAATTGATTTTTGATGTGAAAACGTAAAGATTTTACGTAACGTTATAATGGGCGTTATTTTACCAGTACACCACGGGTGGTTTATTGATTTTATGGTATGGCATTATATCGGAGCTGCCACTAAGTCCCTTAGTTTTAGTGTCAGACTCTATCTGACAATTATGACTTAAAATTATTGGAGAAGTATTCACATTAATACCCCCCCTTTAGAGTACAAACAGGAATGCCCCTCTCTGAGCTCTGCCCATATAGGCGCGCATCTACTGAACAGTAGCTCTTGCCTTTCCCTAGTTCCGACGGGTCCAGCCCGACCGTGTCAATAATAACTTCTCTTACCAAGCCTGCTGACTCTTAAGTTTCCCCTTGAATACTTTTCTCCATATTTACCCATAACACATATCCTGTCAGTATCTTTTACCAGTGAAATGTTTACTTATAAGCTCTCAATAGCATATGTTTTGATATGAAATTATTAAAATATTTCATGAATATAACCAATTTTTGAATCCAATGTCTCCACTCTTAATATGAAATATCCAGTATTTACTGTATATCTCTGATTTTACAGGGACTCGTGGGTGAGAAAGCTTGAGACAGCCTCCAGACATTATCTTGACACAGTTTTTACTGTATATCCCTTATTTTACAGGGACTCGTGGGTGAGAAAGCTTGAGACAGCCTCGAGATATTATCTTGACTTTTACTGTATATCCCTTATTTTACAGGGACTCATGGGTGAGAAAGCTTGAGACAGCCTCAAGATATTATCTTGACTTTTACTGTATATCCCTTATTATACAGGGACTCGTGGGTGAGAAAGCTTGAGACAGCCTCGAGATATTATCTTGACTTTTACTGTATATCCCTTATTTTACAGGGACTCGTGGGTGAGAAAGCTTGAGACAGCCTCGAGATATTATCTTGACATAGTTTTTACTGTACAGTCAAACCTGGATTATTCGAAGTGCCAGGGACCGCAGGAATCCTTTCGAATAATCAGTATTTTGAATGATCGAAATCGAGAGTTTTCGGATATTTTCACAAAAGCTTGGATGCTTTCATAGAACGTCATTGTTTTGCCAGAGTTTGCAACTTCAACTCGTGTTTTCAGTGAAGTAATCGGAACATCTGTCAAAATGAGCTCCTTGGAGGTTGTGGCCTCGTCGTCTCTTATGCTTCGCAGGTCTAAGAACCCAGAAAAGAAAAGCAGAGCTTACATCTTTATTGACATCCACTATATACATGTATTTTTAGTAGATCTACATCTACAATAACAACGATGAAAATAAAGGTTAAATGTAAATTGAGGAACCATATTTACTGACGAAATAATGTCTCCTTTTTATCGCCCTACTGTCATAAGGTCTCCACCCAGCTAGCACACGACGTCGGGCCATCAACGGTCCACCGGCAATATGCCATTGAGATGGCATATCGCTGGCCCGATGTTTTGTGCTTTTTGGGCTGGTGACTTTTCTTTTATTTCAGCGAAAAAATACATTTTGGGTGTTAAAAAGAACCGTCTCGATGAGAGGGTCCTTTTAAGCATACAAACCTATGTTTTGGTTGTTATCCCTCAATCGTAAAATTGTGTTTAGGCATTCAAAGGAAGTGTTTCGATGAGACAGTTCTTTTGAGCACCCAAAACACATGTCCGCGATATTTGTTTATTATCGAAATTGTTATTTTTGTTGTAACCTGTTTAATTTTCCAATAGGTGCGCTTGGTGTGTTCGCTTAATGTAAACAGTGGTCAAGAATAAATCAAAGGATGAGAGACGATCAAATTGAAATCCAGTTTAGCTCATTTATGCCCCTAATTAGACATTTATAAAAAAAACATCAAACAAATTCATCATTGCAGTCGACCTTAATTATAGACACCATTTACTCACTTAACGGCTCATCACGTAATAGTGTGAATGTTAATCCGGTGTCAATTACCTGTTGCCACTTTGTTAGCTAAATCACTTGGGTGTGTAAATCAAACTCGACCAAACAAAGAAATCATGATCACCATGCATGACATTTGGACTTCGAATCTTGAAGGGTAATTTAATAGCAATTTCTTTAATCGGGACCGACGAATCACTTCGAAAAATTGAATTTTTCGGATAATCAAAATTGGAATAATCGGTAGTTTTTTTGCAATAGATAATAGATGAAAAAAATTGGGACTGTCTGTTTTCTTCGAATAACCCAGTAGTTTCGGATAATCTACGTTCGTATAACCGAGATTTGACTGTATACGGTAAATGTTCTAAAATTTCGAACACTTAAAATTACGAACACCTAAAATTATCGCCGAAAATAATTTTTAAAACATCCTAAAAAATCGAACACTGGCCTTTTTTTGAAAAGTGAATTTCTAAAATTACGAACACAAGTTATTTTCGGCGGAAAATCGATGTCCGTTTATTTGTTTGTCCCATCTGTGCTCGAATTATTTTTAACGCATGAGCGGTAGCGACATTTGGAAGGTTCCATTCCACTTAAATGGGTAGTATGGCATGTGACGTTCTTTTTCGCATGCCGAGCGCAAGACTATACTTTTTGTCTGCTAATTGTGAGCTACATGCTTTCAGATAAGATCAAAGGCAAGAGCGCATTAAAAGCACGGACTTTCCTACATGTAGTACGTGACAAAGTTCATGCATGTTATTGGTATAGGCTGTCTATGCATCTATCGACGGAAAACAGTGCAGGCTACCGGCAGCGTGTTCAAATATTTTTAAAACCCCTTCATATGGCCTCAGACTCGGTATACTGGGTCCGAGATATGGCGAAATTTTTTACCTATAAGAAGCATCCGGTCCATCGGAATTCTTCAGCAATGGTCATTACATAGGATTTCATTGTCACAGACATTAAACAGACATGCCTCGGGCAAGGATTAGGAGTTACAATTACCGCGAGAAAACGCACATCTAAGCTTATGTTCACCTCGGACCCATGAAGGACTTAGGTCATACCGGTGACCTATATATATATGTCACTGGTCATACGCTGCCTGGTCGTCAAAATTGAACATTTGCAAGTAACAGTAGATGTTGTTATTTTTAAAAGAGCCACACAAACCACAGCGTTAAACAACTGAGTAAATGTGCTAAGTAAGTTTGTTTATACAAACTTATATACAAAAGGGCCTTTTTCCAAGTTGTGGGCGCAAAATTAATCCATTCAACTTAAAAGCAGTGGTGCTTGACATACCTGGGCCATCAATGCTGTATTGAGAATGCACACTTGCGCAGGCTCGTCTGAGTCTTTGTACCAGAATATCATGAAATTACATGTGCGGATCCAGAGGGGGGACATGGGGTCCGGACCCCCCCCCCCCTGAACAATCACAAAAATAAAGGGTTTTCTAGCAATACAGGTCCGGATCCCCTGAAAAATCGCAACTGCGAAGCCAGCATTCAATGTTGGGCATTCATTGGCATGCAAGCGAAACCCCATTTAATGGCGTTTCGCTGGCGGGCCGATGATGGCCCGCTTAAAGTGGGACTTGGATCCTCCCTCCCCTCATCAACTTAAAAAAAACGTTGTCAAAGTTGGATCCCCTCTGACAAAACTTTCTTGATCCACGCATGGATTATGTCCGTCGACTTTAATTTCAATCGAGCCGGTTCACACGCACTGCATGCATGCGCGGATCCAGAACAATTTGTCAGAGGGGGGGGGGGGGGGGGGTAGTGAGAGAGGACCGAAATGCCACTAAAAATGGACCACCATCGGCCCATCAGTGAAACGCCATTGTCAATAATGGCCCACCATTGAATGCTGGCTTGGTAGCTTTGTGATTTTTAGGGGATCCGGATCAATATTGCTAGGAAACCCTATATTTTTGTGATTTTTCAGGGGGGTCCGGACCCCCTCCCCACCTCCGCATCCGCCAGTAGCATGCATCTGAAAGAAGGTACTTGTCTGAAAAGTTCCTTTCATCGGACACAAAGTCGGACTAGATTATAACTCTTGGTATGCATGTTTGTCCCTGATCAGGCACGCCGGACGATCCAAACTGTTTTTGCAAACTTTGATAGCAGGTCGTAAAAGTAGAGAGAGAGAGAGAGACTGCACGGTGTTTGCACACGAACTTGGTTTCTTAGAGTATCGGGTCAGTCAATCAATCTTGTTACAACTGCTTCCAATGAGGAGCCAAAACACACACTTCTCGTGCGCATCGGCTTTTGTATGGCAAAGTCATTAACGCGTTGCGTACTTTCTGTCGCATGCACACATTTTCAAATTGACGAAACCACATTCAATCCTGAATACCATTCGGGTCTGATCTGAATCCAAACCGTGTTTGCAAATGTAGAGAGAGAGAGAGACCAGTGCAGGCACATCATCGGCGGATCGACCAGTAGAGACAGAGAGATGTGTGTGTTCTTTTTAATTTCGTCAGTTTTTTTTTTTACTCTGGGAACTCATCTACGTATTTTAAAGTTTGTGTAGATCTTTGCAAAAAAAAAAATCTGGTCATACGAGATGTCAAGCGGTTTCAATTCTTGAGTACAATATTAACTGGAATTCGAAGTCGGCAGAGCGAGCAAAAACGTTTTGGTTTTCTGAAGGAAGAACGAAATAGTGTAGTGATTCATCGGTAGTCCGAGGCGAGTGAACATAAGAGACCCGGCTTATCGAATAATTTAAATCAGTGGACTTTTATGACTTGACATAATATGCATGTGCCTGGCTCTCGACTTGACGAATACCGCACGCGCTGGACATTTTACTGACTCAGTCCGCATGAATTTAGCGGCGGTTTTAATAAGATTAAAGAAAAGAAAAATAAGGAGATAGCACAGAATCATATCGCCGTGTTTTCAACACGTTTCTATCACATTTTGACTGGCATATATACCGTTTTTCTCATGATAAAGCCCACATTCTAAAATTTCGAACACTGGCATTTTTCCATAATCGTAATTTCTAAAATTACGAACAGTGGAAAAAATAATTATTTTTTAGTGTTCGTAATTTTAGAATATTTACCGTATCCCTTATTTTACAGGGACTTGTGGGTGAGAAAGCTTGAGACAGCCTCGAGATATTATCTTGACTTTACTGTATATCCCTTATTTTACAGGGACTCCTGGGTGAAAAAGCTTTCGACAGCCTCGAGATATTATCTTGACTTTTACTGTATATCCCTTATTTTACAGGGACTCGTGGGTGAGAAAGCTTGAGACAGCCTCGAGATATTATCTTGACTTTTACTGTTTATCCCTTATTTTACAGGGACTCATGGTTGAGAAAGCTTGAGACAGCCTCGAGATATTATCTTGACACAGTTTTTACTGTATATCCCTTATTTTACAGGGACTCGTGGGTGAGAAAGCTTGAGACAGCCTCGAGATATTATCTTGACTTTTACTGTATATCCCTTATTTTACAGGTACCCGTGGGTGAGAAAGCTTGAGACAGCCTCGAGATATTATCTTGACTTTTACTGTATATCCCTTATTTTACAGGGACTCCTGGGTGAAAAAGCTTGCGACAGCCTCGAGATATTATCTTGACTTTTACTGTATATCCCTTATTTTACAGGGACTCATGGGTGAGAAAGCTTGAGACAGCCTCAAGACATTATCTTGTATATCCCTTATTTTACAGGGACTCGTGGGTGAGAAAGCTTGAGACAGCCTCAAGACATTATCTTGTATATCCCTTATTTTACAGGGATTCCTGGGTGAGAAAGCTTGAGACAGCCTCGAGACATTATCTTGACACAGAAAGAAGAAAAAGAGACAAGGCTTTAAGCTGTAAGCTTTTAACCCTTAATCACCCAATCGCAACAAAAGTCGTCTGCTTTTCTCGTCTGCTGAATGTTTAAGAAACGTCTATGGCAAACAGTGTGGACCCAGATCAGACTGCTCCTATAGGAGCAGACTGCTCCTATAGGAGCAGTCTGTTCTGGGTCCACGCTGTTTGCTTCTATGCTTAATTTGTCAGTAATGTTTGGCAATTATTTGCAGCAGACGACTTCAGAAGACATTTTCAGGTGCTATATAGCTATACATGTATGGTAAATGTTCTAAAATTTCAAACATTTTTCTTTTTCTATTCTCAAATAAAATGTTGGTTTCCAGGGCTAAAATTTACAAAATGGTTGTAAGAATAGCAAACAGGGAAGACCCTGATCAGACTGTTTCTTCAGAAGCAGTCTGTTCTGGGTCTGGTCTGTTTGTCTTGGTGTTTTGGCAGGCAACTAGTATTCGAAATTTTTAGAGCATTTACCATAGCAAATGTAAAAAAGAGTGGAAAAATTAATATTTTTCATTTCAAACTGGATTGTTAACTTGTTATTATTATGCCTCACATAAATTTCCAATGTAAAACCTCCATAGGCCGGCGGGCACTAATTTCGACTATCACCCTGCGATAATTTCGACTATCACATGCGCGACTTTGATGCGCGTACGGTTCGTTTACGCGAGGACACGCTAACTTTACAATGGCGGACACATGTATGATGCAATGGCCTGGTCACTTTAATCTTCATGTAACTTCGTTAATTGTGGTCAGAAACATAAAGTGTGGGTACTCTTTTTCTTAGTTAGAACGAGAGGAACACTTTGAGATCAAAATTGAGCAGATTAGGTGAAATTTCCTGTTTTGCATCAAAAACGCACCATCCATAGCAACCCCATTTACAATGTATATTTAAGAGACGCTCCTAATCGTTTCTGCTTGCCGTCATCAGTGATTATGGCACGATTTGTTTAAACGGCGATCATGATCAGCTTGAACACTAAAACTGTTTACAAACACAACCCTTTTGTGAAATATATTATTTCATCCATTCGTTGCAAATGCGCACTGTGCTGTCCTTGGAACTTCCCGCACCATGGTAAGAGGAAGAAGGGTTAGAAAAATTAAGGAATAATGTTCGGTATAATAAAATAAATATAACATTCTTGAGAGGGTGCTAGTCGAAAAAATCATCCCTCGAAATATGATTATCAACCTCGGCTGCGCCTCGGTTGATAATCACATTCCTCGGGATGATATTTTCGACTAGCACCCTCTCAAGAATGTTATATTTATATAATGTTACATTAGTTCATAAAATTATGTGTCGCAAGCTATTAAAAGTCATGTTTTAGCCTGCAAAACACCATGTATTAACACACAGTAAAACCTGTCTTAAGCAGCCACTCAAAAGAAAACCAAAAATAGGTTTTCAAGACCGATAATTGCTTAATGCAGGTCACAAATATTGCAGAATGTTCCTGTGGAGCAACAGGAGCATTCTGCAGTACTTTTGACCTACATCAAGCTACCACATGGCTTTAAGACTTTTGTTTTGTGTATTTTTGAGTGGCTGTTTTACACAGGGTTAACTGTAGTAGAATCTTATTTTTATGAAGTCAAAGTGACATTAGTTTTTGCCCTGTAACCTGTGTGATACATGTTATATGTTGCAGCTAGTCCTCATTATGACATACTTTATGGTGAGTGCTGCAACACATCATCATGTTTGATTTGTTTTGTTTGATTTGATTCTTTATGCCCCAGTCAACAATCTTTCAGTTATGTTGGGACCGGCCATCCTGGATTGAACCAGTACTAAGCAAGGATTAATGTGTCTTGCCGAAGGACACAATGCAGTGATGCCGGTGAGGCTCGAACCCACAACCCCTCGACCTCGAGTCAAGCACTCTACAACTGAGTCACTGCGCTCCCCAACACATCATGGGCAAACCTAACAGCACAGGAAAAGAATTTTACATCATCATTGTAATATTGGCCTTGTCGTGAGAAAAACAGATTTTGTTGTTTGAGGAGCATGGTGGGTCAGTGCTAGAGTGTTTGACTGAGATCAAGAGGTTGCAGGTTCAAGCCTCACCTGAGGCGCTGCGTTGTCATTGAGAAAGACACTTTATCCTCTACTTAATACTGATTCAACCAAGGAAGACCAATCCTGACATGATTGAAAAAATGTTGACTGGGATGTAAAGAATCAAACCAACAAAAAGGTACTATGACTCCACTTGCTGCACACATAATTTCAGTCTCTGTAGGTTATAAAACTTTTCATGCTCACCTCAACTGAGCATTAAATTTCAATTACTCATAAAACCTAAAATGCTAAAAAAAGATTTTCTTAAAAACCTTCAGAGGATGTATTCATCCTGCTTATAAATGTTAAAAATGCCGATACTTGTTGGCATTTTAACATTTTAATAAGCAGGATAAATTTCTTGTAAAGTTGAGTTGAGCATGAAAAAAGTTTTATAACCTCGGAGCTAGACTCCACATCACAAGTAATGTCTTCACAGGTGTCTTGTTATTTCTTTATATTACAAATTGTTTCACATTGTACACTTTTTTTAAACTATTTTAGTCTTGAAAAAAAGCTGCATTTTTATAAAAAGAACAAAAACATTCTCCTATTTGATACACATACAGTACAGTTACAAATTTCGTTTTGACTGTCACTGGTCTGTTTTGGAACATCCTTCTTATAAGCTGAAAATCCGTCCTTCCATCCTAATGTAAAGTTAAAAATCGGTCCTATAAAGCTGTTCATCTGTCCAATAAAGCTGAAAATGTGTCATATAAAGCCGAAAATAGGTCCTATAAAGCTGAAAATAGGTCCTATCAAGCTGAACATATGTTCCATAAAGCTGAAAATATTTTCCATAAAGCTGAAATTTATCTTATATAGAGCTGAAATTCAGTTTTATACAGCTGAATATCAATTCTAACAGCTCAAAATATGTCTATAAAGCTAAAAAAAAGTTCTCTAAAGCTTGAAATTTAAAGTTGAAAAAGCTGTTCTATATATTGCTTAAAATTCTGCACAATAAAACTGAAAATTGGACCGTAAATGTGTTAAATCCATCCTTAAAAGCTAACATGTATCCCATAAAAGTTGTCCTCTAAAGGATTAAGATTAATACAGACTTTACAATCAGTAATGTTCCCTAAACCATTTTTCATTCATAATGGCCAAAATTAAGTTTTTGCCTTTCTGAATGCAACAAGGTTTAGATTAGCATTATCTACTGATTGAAGGATATGTGATAATTATAGAAAATATGCAATGGTCAAGGGACAGATTTATTAAAACATTATTGATATGAAATGTATCCAAACTGCTTGCCCGACAGAGTCTTGCACGAAAAATCATAAACTCTTATGATGCTAGAGACTGCGTTGTGTCATTCTCTCAGGCCTTTTGTTCAGAGTGCATACCCAAAAAATAATTTCCTTATTTCTCAACCAAAACATATGTTGTGGGAACTCAAAAGAACCGTCTCAATGAAACGGTTCTTTTGAGCACCCAAAACATATCATTATGATGAAACTTACGGGTAAGAAAATATTTACAATTTTACACTCAAATTTTTTGTTTATCTAAACCTTTGGTCTCTACACCTTCATGGATTCTTTCACTGTCTTACATGTAATTACACTACAGTCCCTTTATACCAATTTGTTTGGAATCCATAGGAATGGATTGTGTTATAAGTGAATTGTGTTTTGAAAGGAAAATTTTACAAAGGACTTATGTTAAAATGACCATAGCATGGTCATTTTCCTATAATGCCTTTGTAAAATTCCATGGTAAAAAAATGATAAAGCACAACATTACTGTGTTATATCCAAATCTGAGTTAAAATGAGGTGTGTTATAAAGGGACTGCACTGTACTGTCTCTTGTCTGTTGTTGTAAATGTCCAATGTTGTACATCTGATGCCTTTCTCAGACATACAAGTAGTCCGACTTTTTGAGTACATCTCTACTTTTTATCTCAGAAAACTCCTGTTCTCATGTCTATAGGTTTGCTGGGTTCCGTCCATCCATCTGTCAGTCAATCTTTCGTGTCCCGGAACATATCTCCTACAAGGGTAGATGGAATTCATTATAACTTCACATGATTATTACCTATAGCATGAAGGTGTATTTTTTAACACCTAGCCACCAACTACCAAGGTCAAGGTCACAACTTTGACTCAAAGTCTGTCAGTCACGCTCTTATCCTGGGTGTCATTTCCAGGTAGGGAAAGCTAAATTCATTGTAACGATTATTACAGATAGCATCAAGGTGTGTGGCATACAGCACTTAGCTACCAACTCCCAAGATCAAGGTCACAACCTTCACTCAAAGTCCTATCATTCACACTATAATCCTTGATTTGCTGTCTGGGCCATATCTCCTACAAGGGTAGGCCAAATTCATTATAACTTCACATGATTATAACCAATAGCATGAAGGTGTGTCATACACAACACTTAGCCACCAACTCCAAAGATCAAGGTGCAAACTTTGACTCAAACTTGGTTGGGAGGCTGTTACACTCAGAATCTCATGTCCAGGCTGTATCTCCTACAAGGGTTGGGCAAATTTATTATAACTTTGCATGATTATTACTCATAGCATGGCAGTATGTCATGCAAAAGACTAAGCCACCATCTCCCAAGAAGGTCAAGGTCACAACTTGTGATCTGTCCATCGGTCATGCTTTCATGTTAGCTCTGTAACTTAAAAAACGTGTAAGATATCCTCATGAAACTTCATTCAACTATTCATGTATTAACCAACATTAGATGGCATGCAGAATCTAGTTTCAAGTTTCAAGTACCATGGGAACATTTAGTTAGTAATTTTATGAGTTACACAAGACTTTGAATATTGAATTTACCTTTATAATTAACATCTAGAGTGAGAGTTATCATTGAGGCCCTGGAAGGGTTTTAGGGATACAGGGATATTGGCCAAAAAATTAAAGGGATACAGGATATTTTTGTAAATATTTCAAGGGATACGGGATACTTGGGTCAATTTTAGGGATATGGGAAACAATGCTTTCTGAATTTTGCAGATATTTGCCATATTTATTTTAGGGATATATGATATTTTCAAAATAATTAAAGGGATATGGTATACTGGGACCCCCCCCCCTTCCAGGGCCTCATCATTGTAAAGCCAAGTTTTGGCTCATTTATTAAATGGCAATGCCTAAATGATACCTGGAAATTATTTCAGACTTTTGTGTGTGTTTTGTAAAAAGATGTGGAATGCATATGTTTAATTTATTTATGCATTACTACTATGCAATTTACAGCTTCTCAAAGCCTCAAAAATCTGATTTATTTCATGGTACATATGATAATGAAAACTATAATGAGCCATGACATGTGATTTCCAACAATGTGGCATTTTGACATGAATAGACTCAGTCGAGCCTGTGCAGCCTCCTTTTAAGCTTAGAAACTCCAAATGGTGTTCAGTTAGTAGCTTAAGAGTCATAAAATATTCAAGGGAATTACAAAGGCCCTGATCAGACTGCGCATATGCGCAGGCTGATCTGAGCCTTTGCTGGTCGCACATACCACATTGTTGGAAATCTCATGTCATGGCTCAATTATTATATTTTTTCCATGTAAAATTGGCATATTTTCATCAATATTTGAGACAAGATTGGCTTTTAGAGAATTTCTCATGTCTTTGTAACATTTCTCATTCCATATTAAAGGTTAATTCTATACTTAAAAATCTTGTGTTCCACAGGTAAATTGATCGCGTATCATTTCACTAGTAAACATTATTGTATTCATTTATTTGAGATGTGCAATGTTTTCACTGCTCATAGTAGAAAAAAAAATCTAATGCACTTGCTACTGTAACACAACATCTGATTGGATAACATTTGAAATTTGCGACAGTATATCCACCATCATATTGGATGACATGCGGCTTTATACTGCTTGCAATAATCCAATTTGAGATGAAATAAAGATTCAATCGCAACAAAAGTTGTCTGATTTTCTCGCCTGCTGATGTTTAAGAAGCCTCTATGGCAAACAGTGTGGACCCAGATCAGACTGCTCCTATAGGAGCAGTCTGTTCTGGGTCCACGCTTTTTGGTTCTATACCTAATTCGTCGGTAATGTTAGGCAATTATTTGCAGCAGACGACTTCAGCAGTTTTGTTTTTCTTGGTGCTTTAAGGGTTAGAATAGGGATAACCATATCCAAAAAGCTCATTTAGGTAGGTATTTTGTTGTATATTCGGTCGAAAATAATGTTTTATGGCTCCACTCCCATGTCACCGTAAAACTCAATTTCCCACCATATATCTGACAATATACCTCCCCAAATAGAATTTTTGAATCCAGTTATTCCCTATACAGTAAAACCTCTTAAACAGCCACTCAAAAATAGGCAAAACAAAGATCTTAATGACAAATGGTAGCTAAATGAAGGTTGAAAGTATTGCAGAATGCTCCTCTTGGAGCATTCTGCAATACTTTTGACCTGCATTAAGCGATAATCGGTCTTAAAAAACAATTTTTGGTCTTCTTTTTGAGTGCCCGCTTTAGACAGGTTTTACTGTATTATCTACGTATGTATTTCAGAATATTTGTACCCATAATTTTTTCAGCTTCTTCATGTTTTATCATGTCTTTCTTCTTACAATTCTTAGCTTCTAAAGGGTCCCATCTTGTTGGTCGCCTGCTCGTTATTATCTTAGAGGGAAATAACCTTGTGTGTAGCAAAGATGGTAAGGTCAAGGTTGTTACCATAGTTACAGACTGTGTCCCTGCTTTTGATATGCTTCTAGATTGTATGACTTTAGAACCTGAATCAAATCCAGGAAATATGTAAAAGAGAAGGTTGTTTGAATATAGAATTTCTTTAAATTTTCAATATAAATACTTAAGGGACAATTACATGTTGACAAATTGTTTGTCACTATTAATCCTTAAAGCGCCAGTCCCAAATGCAGCAGGCAGTAAATTAGGTGATTATCATATTCAAAAGTTTCATTTGGGGAGTTACATCGGCTGATATACGGTCGGAAAATTAGTTTTACAGCAATGCGCGAGCGGAACCGTAAAACATAATTTCCGACCGTATGCCTCCCCAAATGAAAATTTTGAATATGGTTATCTCCATTCTAATGCGCTTCTACAGTCTTGTTTCAAATTAGAGCATTAGGAGCGGCATAAAGCTGCACATCATACAACAAAATGTGACATAATTAATGATGTCAATGTATTTCCGACAGTATATCACAGAATATACTGTCTCAAGTTTTTGACATTATCAAATCAGACGTCACAGTACAAAAGCAACTGCATTAGAATTTGCATTGTATTCACTGATTCTCATCTGCTACCATAAAATATCAAGGCTTTATTGGTTTCTTTTAAAAGCAATAAAATCTGAAAATGTTGTCCTCTTCAAATTTTACATGGTAATAAAAAGGGTAACAAGTTAAAATTTGTGAATAAAACAGCTCATTGTAATATTAACCCTTAAAGCGCCAATCACGACTGCAGCAGACGACAAATTGGCAACATCTTTCCTAATTTTCGAAAATAATAAGGAATGATATTTCATGAGAATCGTCTGCCAGCAGACGATTCTCATGAAATATTATGCCTTATTTGTTATTTTTTAAAAAGCAGCAAAATTTGAAAGTGTCGTCTGCTGCAAATATAGGTGGTTGTTAAGGAGTTAATTAGAAAAGATCAAGACAGAACCTTATAATATGAGGCAAAAATAGTTTTTTTAACATTTTAAAGAAGTCATACAAGCTAGATTCGGTATCCCATTTCATTTGCATTGTTGCTTTTGTCAATGTTAGCTTACACACCATGTCACCAGAGCTTTCACCCCACCCACCTGCATGTTAACTCTTTAACTGCCAATGGAACTTGTGTCGTCTGCTGATACCCTTTGCTGCAAACAGTTTGGACCCAGATTAGGCCCTACACAATGGTTGGCTTAATCTGGGTCCAAACTGTTTGACATTGATGGTATTCTTGGAAGAATTTTTGAAAAAGTAGATTTTGAAAAAAAAATCAGCAGACAACAAAAAAACATGCAAAGAGTTAAACAATGATTTATTATAATTTCCTGTTTTTAATGCATAGACAAATCTTGTTGTAAGACAGTGTCATGGATAAAAAGATGTTTCCAAAAACACATCTGAAAATGTAGTCTGCCGCATTAATAGATGCATTTTCTTTCGTGCATATAGTGTGGATCCAGACCCGACTGCTCTGATCTGAATCCACACTGTTTGCTATAGAGACTATCAAAATTACAACATCAGACTACAAAGCAGACCAGTAGTGCCTAAATTAACCAAATACAGACCTAACCTTTGTTTTAACATGTTAATTATTAAAAGTTGAGGCATGTGGGAATTAATGAAAGTTCTTTTTTATTTCAGAGAAAATTATGCTTCTTAGGTAGCCCTTAAAGGGCCAATCATTATTACTGCAGCAGATGACAAATTTTGCTTGATCTTTTTCCATTTTATGTGGAAAGTAAGAACTGACAATTCTGAGTGATATGAAAATGCATTGAATATGTTTGAAAATGTAGAACACATTGGATTTCACCTGGTCAGACAATGTAGATATTGCAGATCTGGATCAATCAGCATCATTTTAAAAAAGGCAGGATCAATTAGAGGTCAGCTCAGATCTTGATCAGCCAAGGAGCATGATTTTGTTTGTTTTATATTAATTTTTCTTTCTTTGTATGAGTGGCACCATACAGCAATATGAAACCAAAGCTTACCTTCATGTGTACATTAGCAGTTTGGAATTCAAAACTAAATTCAAAGTCAAAGAACATAGTAAAAGTCAAGGATTTTTGAATATTAGAAATTAACCATTTTCATTCTGGATACTGCTAAATTGGTACTTTGGCAAACAGTTAAGACCAGGATGAAATACTGCCTAAAAATTCTACCAGAGTGTCAAACTGTTTGAATCTAGATCAGATCAAGGCGGACATTCTGTCAGTCCTGATCTGGGTCCAAAACTGTTTGTAAAGGTTATCAATAGACGACAAAAATCTATCTAGCAAGGAAAGAGTTAAACAATTTGACAATCTAGTGCTCGGTAACCTCTCAAATATTCAGTCAATGTATTGATATGACTGCTCAAACACATTCAGACTGACCTGGGCTTATTATGTCCACATATAAGTTGACCTTATTGCTTTGGTGATGCTGCTCATATAAAGCGTATTAATTGCATTATGTTTTAGTTGTCCGTATTTCTTGCATTTTTACATAACCTTATTTTCATTTCTTTCCCTAGACTAATGATAGATCTGATTTGTGCTTCAAATTTTAAAATTTATTAAAAAACAAAATATGGAACTTTGTTGCCATACTTTATCATGATGGAAACTCTTAGATTTTGAAAAACAAGACTGACTCGTGAAATATTTATTTGATAAATTTTGACATTTGCTGTCTGTTTGCTTAAATGCTTATGCACTTTGTAAGCCTTTGTTGCAAGCAATATGGAACCAAATCAGACTGCTCCCAAAGGAGCAATCTGTTCAGGGTTCATAGTGTTTGATTCAAGGGTAAAAAATGCAACAGACAAAATATTTTCAGGACAAAACAGTGGCTGGATAAGGGTTTACTATAAAATAAACATGACCACTTTAAATAAACTCAGAAATTTTTAAAATATGAAGCCATCTTCTTAGAACATCATAATTATTAAACAGTTTCCATGGTAACTAAATTGCATGAGTGTTTAGTGCATGTGTTTGTCATTGTAGTACGGCGAAGTCAAGGAGTCGGCCGATTGTTAGTCGTCATCATGGAGGGTATAGATTTGATGGACAGTCACGCTGATGGTATGATAAAAGGGTTTAAGCTTGGAGTTAGCTATATCTCTTTGAATGAAACAGTGATGGGTCAGAAGTTAGCTTGACCATATGTTGTCTGGTTATGGTTTTCACTGTTCTGATATTTCTCTCCTTAATAACTTTATACCATTATCATCAAGCTTTTAAGACTACAGCAGACAACTTATGTGATTTAAGAAATAAAACATTCATAGCCATACTCAATTGCCCAGATAAAACACATTTTGAGGCTGGGCTGTATTCGCTTGAATACTGGGCTGTACTCATTTAAGTACAAGTGAGCAGAACAGGTGATGCAGTCGATGCTTAACTTGTGCTTTCAACAGCTTTTGAGCACAGCTACAGATTGTTTGTTCAGTTTTATCGCCAATTTAACCCTTTGGGTACCAATGGGATTTCCCATAAAGTTTGATACAGTTAAGTCAGGATGGAGGGTTGGACGGGGAGTACCTGTTTTTTTTTCTGAAAATGATGGTTACAATTAGTCTGGTTTAGTTTGTCCACATCATCATCAATTTCCATTTTAGAAATGTTGGTGAAAGTATGATACACTGTTGTACAGTTGTATTTAATGATTGCTCTGATCCACTGTATATTATCCCACCATTATTCCATATAGAAAAAATTACCATAGATCCCATTTTACCTTGGCTCCTCCCCATTTTCATGTATAGATATTAGCATGTGTAGTCTACCAGTATTGCCATTGTATGTCAAACAATCAGTACAGGTTTCCATTCATCTTAAAGGTATATTAATTCTCATTATGGGGCAAGAACTGCATTATATTTTCTTTCAAGTAGTGGTTCTTTGATGATGATGATGATGATGATGATGATGATGATGACGATATTAATGATGATGATGATGATGATGATGACGATATTAATGATGATGACGATATTAATGATGATGATGAAGATGATGGTGATAATAATGACAATGACGATGATGATGATGATGATGATGATGTGGCATATTTCAATAAGTATTTTGGTTGATTACTTCAAGTAAATTTCTGATGTGAGATTTGCAAAATTTGTTTAATTACATTGCATGAAATCCACAAACAGGTACTTAAAAACTTGGCGGTGTCACTTACTTTAGAACTTTGTAACCATGTGCATTCCATGTTTTTGAAAGACCCCCTCCCTTTTTGTCTCAAAAACAAGGACTACCTGATGCTTTTTTATTCCCCCTTTTATAAAAAAAAAAAAAACGAGGACGCCAGGAAGTCATTAATCCCCTTTTACAGCAAAAACAAGGACATACTGCTGTTAAACTATCACACTTTCTCACAAAAACTAGAACATTCTATAATGTTATTACACCCTTTTATCAAATAAAACGAGGACATGCATTTACCTTACTTCCCTCCTCTGAGATAATAATCAGGACTGACTGATTCAGTATATATAGGAAAAGGAAAACAAGTCGAAAAATTTGTTTCTTTCTGAAAAGCTAGTACTTGTTTTTGATTACCCTTTCAAAGTCAGATGATTCTGTTTCTAATTTTAAACACTGTGTTCTTAGCAGCCTGATGGTTGGTTTGCCGGTCGGCAACCACAATAAGAATACCTAACTGTCCCTTTTTCAACAAGAAATGAGCAGTCTGTTCAGGTTAAGCAGAAGCCCCGTCGGATTCCCCGACAATCAACGTCAATTTTTTAATCCACAACGAAGAGAGACCAAATCTCATCGCTCATTGGTCAATTTAGTCGGATAGAAAACTGCTTTATGAAATTCTGACTAGTTTGGCCAGAATGGTTGCTGAATGTTTCCAGAATAGACGGAAAGTATCGAAAACATTGAGATCATTTGTATCAGGTACCCCTAAACGCAGATAGGCAGGTAGATAAAAAAAACAACCTTTTGAATGAAAAATGCGGAGGCAGACTTTAAAATACCACCTTTTTTATGAAAACAATTGTCCGCATTTTGGCATGAAAAAGTACCACTTTTCCGTGATTTTTGGAACACGCATGGTTTCAAAAAATTACTAAGAGTGACACCACTGGGCTAAAAAGTTAGTGGATGAACTAAAACATTGCTATTTTGTAGCAACTGTAAAGACTGGGCTGGTTACTTTTATGCTATGCATCAAGATACCTAATTTTGTTTTGTTTGAAAATGGCCCCTCATCCAAGCTTTAGTGTAGGATGAAGGGCATTATTGGAGTAACGCCGGAGGCGTAGCATGTATTCGATTTGCAATCCATTTCGGACAAGTTATCCGTTCGCGCCTACTTAAAAGAAATCGAGTTCACCCCATATCATGTGACCACAACCAATATCCGGAAGTAAAAAGGTAAGACCATCATATTTCAAAGTAATGTTTTGTTGCAAATACTACATTCATGGGAGGGATAAATATCCAATATCATATCTAAGACAATAATACAATATATAGCCATTATGGGAGGGCGCATACATGCTACGCCTCCGGCGTTACTCCAATAATGCCCTTCATCCTACACTAAAGCTAGGATGAGGGGCCATTATTTTCGTAACACCAGAGTGCTTCGCATGTATTCGATTTGCAAATTTAAAGGCAACAAAACAAAATCAATAATAGCTCAACAGCTAAGATTACTTCTGCCCTCCAAAAACAGCCTTAACATATGAAGTCTGACTACTTTTCACAGCATGCCTACAGTAAAACTTTTTGAAATTTTTCTCAGACGACCAGTCTGCA
This sequence comes from Loripinus fragilis, assembly GCA_964019695.1. Lineage (NCBI taxonomy): Eukaryota > Metazoa > Mollusca > Bivalvia > Lucinida > Lucinidae > Loripinus > Loripinus fragilis. The sequence goes on along the minus strand of OZ026517.1, from coordinate 16,511,530 downwards.
GTCTTCAAAATACTCTGTAAACTACAGCCACCACTTAAAGCAGCTGAAGCTGAAGCCCCTCTGAAGGAGTGAGCTTTAAATATCTCAGTATCAATCCCCGAAAGTTCCAGAACCTTCTTTAACCATCAGGCAATGGTACTTGTAGTCACTGCTTTATATGTTATATAGCTAATGAATATCTTGCTTGATAGTCTATGTTCTTTAGTCCTGTCTATATAATGTAACAATGTGTGCATAGCACACAAACTCTCATCACTATAATGCTCCACTTTCAGTGAATATGAATGTCCAGCACGTGAAGTCTTCAACACATGCGGAAAACAAAAAACCAACGCATTATTTCCCTAACCATACAATCAAGGTCCATCGACATCAAGGTCTGTGCCCTTGGAGCCACAGCCAGAGCTATTAAAGCGGTCACTTTAAGAGTTAATAATTTAATGGGGAGCTGCTGTAATGGAACTAAGGTTTTTAAATACTTAAACACACAAGTCACATCCCAAGTAAAAAGATACCTAGGCTTAGGTTTCCTACTGAAATAAATTCCTTTCATGAATCTCACTATCAAGGGACAGTCTTTAACCCAGGAATTACCAAAAAATGGTAAAGTAACCATTAGCATAGCCTTGTATGAATTTATAACTGAATAGGACTTATTTAGATAATGTAAATAATTAAGAAATTGTAAAACTACAACCTCAGACGTCTGAAGTGGACTAGTACACCTGACACTGTTCCAAACACTCCACACTCTCCAAGCAGCTTTGTACTGTTTTCTAGTTCCTTGGCTCCAGGAGTTAAGGATGACATCTGTAATTTCTGCTGGAACTCCTCTACTAAATAACGCCTTCCTGATATCTCTACTGCGAGGATCCTCATCTGACGGCTTAACGGATGGATTTCTCTGCTGTGTGGTAGACACAGAAGATCCTTGTGTCTTGGCAACCTGACCGGAAAAGAACACATATTGTCAAGTATTAAAGGAAACCAAGACTGAGATCTCCAGAATGGAAATACCAAAATAGCTTTTTCCACCTTTTCATGGACAATCTTGTTGATAATTTTGCCAATCAAGCAGAAAGGTGGAAAAATATATGGTGTATACCCATTCCATGACATGTTTAAGGCATTACAATGAAATGAACCAGGCTCTGGATACCATGAAACAAATGTATCCAATTGTTTGTTTAGCCTGGAAGCAAACAGATCAATATCTGGCATAAAAAAGTGTCTACATAGCCTGTTAAAAATATCCTTTTTTAACATAAATTGTGAGTCATCAGAAAAACTACGGGAATAGAAATCTGCGGTATTAAGAATTCCCGGCACAAAAACCGCTGTTATATAAATCTGCCTCTCTAAACACCATGCCCAAATCTGTTTAGCTAATCTATCCATAGACTCAGAGGCCATTCCACCCATGTCATTCAAGTAGGTCAAACCAATCACATTATCAGTCTGTATCTCTATATGAACATCTTTTCTATGACTATACAAAGACTGTAAAGCATAAAACACAGCCAGTAACTCTAAAAAATGTATAGGATTGACCCGTTCTTGATTATTCCACCTGCCATTTGCATGCAAACCCGAGTCCATATCTATTGAACCCCAGCCTTCCAGACTGGCATCAGTCCTACAGTGTACCTGTACTTCCTTCGGTCGGATCCTTTTACCATTTTTTGACTGGACATTTTGGATCCACCAATTTAACTCCTCTATACTAGCTACTGTCAAAACCGTCTCATTATTGAAATCATACTCATGTCCTAAACCAACCAGTTTATTCCGTTCCAGGCCCCTATAATGCAAGGGTGCCTCTAGAACTGCATAAAAGGCATTAATAATGAGGCCTATAAAAGAAGCCAGCTCTCTGACCACAACAACACCTTTTTGCAGTAACAATCTTGCCTTTGTCAAAATTTTTTGAACTTTTTCCTCTCACAGGAAAATTTTAAATTCAACAGAATCGATCACAAAACCAAAAAATACTATCCTTTGCACTGGGACCAGAGACGATTTGTCATAGTTAATTGTAAACCCTAAGGAATCTAAAGTATCTACTATAGACATGGTATTATCTCTACAAACAGCCTTATGGTGATTCATGTTCAAAGAGTCATCAATATAGTATGAACATCTAAAATTTTTCTGACGAAACCAAGAATAGACTTGTTTTAGCACCTTAGTAAATAAAAAAGGTGCCGATTTTAATCCAAAACAGCAACAAATAAATTTGTACAGTTTACCATTCCAAATAAACTTTAAATATTTCTGAAAATCAGGGTGGATAGAGATTGAAAAATATGCATCGGCCATATCCACACTGGACATAAAATCATTCTCTTGCAACAAATCTAGAACCACCTTAAGCGTCTCCTGCTTGAAATGATCATAATGTACAAACTTATTCAGATGTCTCAAATTAATCACCGGCCGATATTTTCCATTTGCTTTTGGCACAATAAACAGTGTAGAAATAAATTCCCCTGGTTCAGAAACTGAAGGAACTATAGCCCCTTTACTAATCAACTTCTGAACCTCGTTGTCTACAATCAACCATTCACTAGGGCTAAAAGGAATTTCTCTTGGAATTTGATGCTGATAAGGCTGTTCATCAAAATGAATTTTATATCCAGAAACAGTCTGGAGAACCCAAGGGTCCTGAGTTATTTTAACCCAATTATGTAATTTATGACTAACCTTACCAACACTACTCACCTGAGTATTTAATTCTGATCGTTTGGGGAAGCAGTAGATGCCACTCTCCTCATCCCTCTAGTCTTTGGCATCCCTCTATACTGGCCCCTCTGCGGGTATGGCTGGTATCTGCCGCTAGAACTCTGCGCTGAACCATAACCACCATAGCTATAACCAGAGCCAACATTGCCATAACTTCTCCTCGGGAATCTACTCATTTTTCCTCTAAAGTTATTCCTGTAATACGGCTGTTCTTTCCCTAGAGATACCATAGAATCACAGTTTTTTATGTCTCTATTAATATCATCACCAAAGAGGTTTGATGAAATTGGTGTTGACACATTACAAAGAGTATGATATTTTTTCTTTAAATTAGGTCTGATCATATATCTTCTGCGAACTGACAAATGATATTGCACCTGGCCTAACAAAATCAATGAATCAGACAGAAGAGACTTTGCTTGTTTATTTCCACCTATCTGAGGTGACAGAATCTCAGCCAGTTTAATTATTGGAGTCAATCCGGATGCAACTAAATTTTGTATGTCTACAATACCCCTATCTTGACTCTGTGCCCTTTTATCAAGGATTTTCCAAATCTCCTGATTAACCGTAGGAGGACATGCTTTATCACAATTTTGTGGCACTTTATATTTTGAGACCAATGAGTCCGTATCACACTGAGATGTACAGGCCATGTTTATCAAATTAGCCAAAGAACTGGACACAGGTTTACCTTTTTTTAGGCGTCTTTAATCTAGGAGGCTCCCAGTCACTAGAGTTTATATCTACCGTATCGAATAAGGCCTGGTTCAAGTCCTCGGTCAGACTAGTGGGGTCAATCTCCTCCGGAGTCCCCTCAGTGTTATCAACCTCAATGGTCATGCCAGGCAGGTCCTCCAAAGATCGACCAAAAATGGCTGAAATATTCTCCTCATTGGCCAGATCCTGGTCCTCAACATACTGCGTATGTTGTTGTTGATTACTCACACCAAGCACCTCTCTTAATTTATTGATATCAGATGGGGAAAGTTTTGTAAAATCAAACCCACCACCAGCGGAAGTGGAAGGAGACGGCGTACTAGCAAAGCTAGAACCCTTTTTATTTTCTTTATTAGCTTTGGATTTCTTAGGAATTTTAAATGCCACAGACTTTGCTTTTTTCTTTTTCTTTGCACTCGACGAGTGACTCGGTGCCATGTCATCTTCAGACACCGAACTGAAGCCAGAAAATTCGTCTTCCCCACTTTGAAGAGACAAGACGTCGTCTTGTTCTGAGCCCATAATAAACAACAACGGCACCGAATGCAATAACTGCAAAGACTTGAACTACGTTCTAAGTCAGGGCTGTCAAAAACTTACCACGCGAACTCAAAGAAGCGAACAACTTGCTTCGACAACGCCGAAACGAAATATGATGGTCTTACCTTTTTACTTCCATATATTGGTTGTGGTCACATGATATGGGGTGGACTCGATTTCTTTTAAGTAGGCGCGAACGGATAACTTGTCCGAAACGGATTGCAAATCGAATACATGCGAAGCACTCTGGTGTTACGAAAATAATGACAAATTAGGGCAATACCTTCAAATTATATATTGAAAATTACTATTTTATAAAATCCAAATGTTTGTCACTTGTAAGTAAACAGCAATGTTACGGTAAATATTTGTTTGAAAAGATTTTTATTCTATTAAATAGATATGGTATTTTAATATTTAAAAACACATGCGTTCTTTGTGAAAATGACTATTTCAACATATCCAAATGTTTGTTTTCAAAAATTGGTATTTGACCTGATAAATGCAATGTGTGCATTAATGCTTTCAAAGATCTATACCCTCTTATGAAAAGTGTAGATTCAGATCAGCTGACTTCTGATCAAGCTGGCTGATCAAGATCCACATTTGTTTTCAGTCACATGATGAATCCATGTTATTAAGATAATTGCATCACTGAAATGACTGGAAACCAGTTCTTATATAGGTTTAGATAAACAAAAATTTTCAGCGTAAAATTGTAAATATTTTCTTACCCATGATTTTTAGCATATGTTTTGGGTGCTCAAAAGAACCGTCTCATTGAGACGGTTCTTTTAAGCACCCACAGCTTATGATTTGGTTGAGAAATAAGAAAATTGTATTTTTGGTACAAACTCTTAACTAAAGGTCTGTTCTTATAGTGGTAACAACCAATAAAACACAAAGTCTGCATTTACATAGTATAGGTCTAGAAAAAAAAAATTGAGACATAAATTCTGAATATGTATTTTCTTCAGTTACCCACCAGTTTAAACATTTGTTTTGGGCACTCAAAAGAACTGTCTCATTGAGACGGTTCTTTTGTTTACCAACAACATATGTTTTGGCTGAGAAATAAGAAAAAAATTAATAACACTGCCTACTCATACGAGCATGTGAAAATACCATATGAGCCCCGGCATGAGATTTCCAACAATGTGGTTGATGCGACCAGCAAAGGCTCAGACCAGCCTGCTCATATGCGCAGTCTGATCAGAGCCTTTGCTAGTCGCTTGAATATTCTATGACCATTAAGCTACTGACTGAGCATAATTTAAAGTTTCTTAGCTTAAAAGGAGGCTGCACAGTCTCATCTGAGTCTACACTTGTCAAAATGCCACATTGTTGGAATCACATGTCAAGGCTCAATTATGATATTCTGAAAATATATTTTTAAAATGACATGCTTTATCTTCACCCTTGTTTCAGGAAAGAGTGACCCCTACTGTGAGGTGAGTATGGGGTCCCAGGAACACAAGACCAAGGTGATTAACAATACACTGAACCCCAAGTGGAATGCCTCAATGCAGTTTGCCATTCAAAGTGTTGATACAGATACCTTGTGTATCACTGTGTTTGATAGGGATCTCTTTTCTCCAAATGGTGAGTAAAAGTTACTTCAACTCCAATGTTGTCCTTATTCTACTCTTTAACTGCTAGGCTTGTGCAGTCATTTCAGTTAAGTTTTATCCTGATCACACTAATATTATAGATATATATTTTCTCTTCTCTATTACCCTAATAATTCCAACTCAATGTTTTTATCGTTTTTTCGGGGATTTTGAATGGTCTGTTGGTAAAATTAAATTGTTTTTACACTTCAATAAAAACCTGTGCGTATGAATATTTGATATTTGCCTTGATTTCACAGTGCTAATAACGAACTGTACATAAAACTTTGTGCACATGTGACAAGTAGGGTACTCTATGGTTGTGTCCGAGATCAAACATTCACCAGTTTAAATATAGTTAAACATGTTGAAAGCTCATTTGAAAACCCTTACACCGTATGAGGGTGCATCTTCAAAGCAACAGGAGGAACTCTAAGAAATGAGCCCGATGACGTGGTTATGTGACGTCACTTAACACAAACAGTCACATCATCGAAGAGAATCGGCATCAAAACAATGGCTACATCAACACTGAAATGTTTCAATACAGTTTGACAGCGTCAAAATAAACTTTTTAGGTTAACGCTTAGGGCCTACTAATGTGGGGATTTTAGGCAGGGACTTGTGAAGGTAAACTTGTGCTTTTTAAAACCTGTCATGCTGTGGAAGGGCCTTAATCTAAATGCTCTTTAATGAGCCCAGCAAGCTTAAAAGAAAACAATTCCAAGCTAAATGGAGTTGTTTTTGAGCTCATACTCATATACTCGCTCCGAAAAGAGTGCAATTTTAATCATTATTTAGCATAACAAAGTTTTGAACTGACATAATTTTCAAGATGGCTGCCCCATCTTTCATAGACAGCAGTTATGAACTCATAATTTTCCTTCAGTGGGCTTTTAAAGGATCATTGACGGTTTGGGCCTTATACGCCTATTTTTCTGATTCCCAAAACTCTGCTTTTGAGCTTCTGGTGTGATGCATGTAGTATCAGTGCAATAGGTGAATCTAATGGCAAGAGCCAGCTAGCAAAATATTTTCAAAATACCTACGCACTCGAGAGATATGGCGGGTAGAAAGGGGAGGGGGTCTGAAACTTCATGACAATGAAAAGTGATTTAAAAAGTGATTTCTGCATTTTTTCTTGATTTATTTGGTAGGCATGGTGATAACTATTGAACATATCATATGCAGAGTATTAACGAATCACAATAATTGCTGAAATGGTTTTAAAAACAAAATATGTTTTGTTATAAAATGATTTTGGGGAGATAATTTAGAAGTTACCTGTACATTTTTTACTACATGTACTGTAAATAATACAAAACTGAAAGTTCAACAAAAGAAATAAATAATTTTAAAGGAATGCAAGTGTCCCATTTAGCATTGGAAAGTAAAACTGATTCTAACTAGATCCTTTGAATATTACTTTTGCTTTGTTTAAAGGGCATAGCATGTCGAAATGTATTTAAAGTGTCCGAATATTTATGGCATACATCTTATAACTCTTTGCATGCCAGTGGAGAATTGTGTCATCTGCCAATAGCCTTTAGCAAACAGTTTGAACCCAGATGAAGACCAACAGAACGTCGGTCTTGATCTGGATCCAAACTGTTTGAAACTCCAATGGTGATCCTGCATGGTTTATTTGTAAAAGACTTAATTTTGAAGAAAGTCAGCAGACGAAAATAAAAACATGAACAATTCCCTAGCATGCAAATAGATAAGTACAGGACTTTGCAAAAGAATGTGTTATTAAATAACACTGAGCTTTTTTCTTATGAAAAAATGCATAAACCTTGCTAATTCTACTTTTAATCTTTATGTAATTTATATTAAATTAGCACAGAATACAAAGCAATTTATGAGTTTGGTTCTAGAGAACTTCATTACTATCATTCATTTCTTATTCGATGGAAAAGGCAAATTATGGGCTTAGGCTCTGGGTTTTTGGGCTGCTGAACACCTTTCCCCCCCTTGTTCCAGCAAGCCACTTCCATACAATGTGTAAAATATGGTAACACATATATACAGGCAAAAGCTTTTGCTGGCACACGGGGAGGAATGATATTTTAAAAAAAAAAATCTGATTTCTTTATATTTTAATGTAAAACTGATTCTTCTACCCAAAATTTTACACCTTTGAAGGATTTAATTTGGAAAATGGATTTCACTGTCATAAAGTACTCAGGTCAGGGTAGCTTCACGGTGAAGAAAGGGACGATTGACAAACTTTTATTTTTACTGAAAACCATAGGCATTTACCCATAGCAAGTGTCAATGATCCTTTGAAATGTTGTCAACAACCCTTTACAAATATGCTGTTTTGTTCCAAAGTCGGAATTATAAGGAATGAAATTCAATTTTTTGTTTTTTATCGATGTGTTATCTCCGGCAAATCACTCACAAATTGAATAAAGCCCAAGGGGCTTTATGTTAAATTTGTTAAGCCCCTATCTCACTGGACTGCGACTGTTTTGCGACAGCTGGTGACAGACATCGCGAATGTGTCGCAAAGCAGTCTCGAAACAGTCGCCAGTGATTCGTAATTTCCTCGCATGTGTCGCAAAGTGGCGCAAAGTAGTCGCGAAAATTTTGAACATGTTCAAAAATTTTATGCGACAAAATTCGTCGCAAAATAGTCGCAAAGTCATCACGGGTGTTTCCAAACCGTCGCGAACTTGTCGCCGACCCCTCGCAATTAAGTCGCAATCATTTTAGAGCACGACATATTTGCGAGATAATTAAGACTAAATTGCGAATCAATTGCGACATAAATGAGACACTTCGCGACAGCATTGCGAGTAAATTAAACCAAGCAATGTTCTGGCGAACGTTGTGAGACAGTCACACGAACGTCTCACGACTATCGCGCGAGTATCTTAAATTACTCGCAATTATGTCGCCAAAGATTCGTTAAAAGAGTTCCTCCTATCTGAGATGATAGTTCCCTCTAGTACGAGATCTTGGTTAGGCATACTAAAGTATGTATTTTGACAAAGTCCAGTTGTCAAGTATTCTTGCTATCTGAGAGGATAGTTTCATATAAGTATGGTGTATTGATTAGGCTCACTTACATGTATACTGTTTGGAGTAATTTCAGTTATTAAAATCGTTCTGCATTCTGCGAGAATAATTTTGTTAAATATACTTAAAGAATAAAGAAACGCAACAGACAAAAATATAATTTTTGCGTGTTTAAATGACGGTTTGGTGAAATCACTTTTGAAAATTTCTTATTGAGTATTTTTGCATGTGATGAAATACCAAAACGTCATTTTAACGCTACATTTTACGCTACAAGATGAAAACATATGAAAACGTAAAATATGACGTTAACGTCAGAATAAAGATCAAGAAACCCCGTCTTTCTCATGTTTGGTTATTTGACGTCGACTTGACAATGTGCAAATTAAACAAACGTCCATTCATATTCGTAATGCAGTCAAATATTGCGTCAAAACACGCTACTTGAATGGCAAGATGCACAATGGTAGTGAATAAGTGATAAACGTCAGTTGGAGCCGTCGTGTATGGGTCGCTGGTGGATATACAGATAAGATAAACCAAGAGATATCAGAACATGCTTTCATGGGAAAAACTGACTTTTCAGATACCGTAGAATTACGCTGGTAGGGTGTTTATATTGACGTTAGCCAAACAAAACACGACATAATGCAAGTGAAAACATCTGATTACATGCCGAGAGTGAACACCAAACTTGTTAATTTTAACCTAAACTTTGTCCCCGGACCATTTTATCATTAGAAGAACACATAAACATTATGGAAACCATTAAAACGTAGGAATTGAATTTTGACGTCAGAGTTGAGTTTTTTGACGTCTGAAGATTCAGAGTTGACGTTAATGACATTAAGCCGTTTCAGAATCCTACAGAAACGTCGTCATTTGATCATTTGCTTGATCAGTAATCTATGCCAAGACTTTTTAAAACAATAAACCGATGGTTGATTCAAACTTTGCTTTTATTGACCCTGTTTCAGCAGTTTACTACGGGGGTCAGGCTGGTTACACGCATACCAAAATGGTTAGGTTATCTATAATTACATTGAACCTGCTGTAATTTGACGGACACATACTGCTCCTATGGAAAGATATCATTTTCACTAAAAAATTGCATCATATTGTATACTTACAATGACTCAAAGTGTTTGTTGCGTTTCTTTATTCCTTAAGTATATGTTTTATAAGGCCTTCTCAAATGTTTACTATTTCTATTACAGTATAAGATAATATTATTGTGTCTTGGTAAGACTACAATAGCCTGCTTAGTCTCAGCAGCCCTTCTAAGAGTTGAATTTGGCATACAGAACCCTATAAACAAATTATCACTGCAGCGGAAAACTAAGATTCTGATTTAAATGCGCATCAGTGCAGTCTGATATGTGCCTTTGTTGTGCGCATAACTGTATCAAATAGATTTTCGCAGGACGAGGCTCATCCGATATCATTGCAATTTTGATTTGATTGGGCTCGTCATGCCATAGGTATGGGCAATTAGAGCATGTGCGTCTTGACTGACTTTCTTAAGCTGCTTGATGGGCCATCATAACTGTGCAGCATCAACGAGTAACTTTTTTCTAACTTAATATTTACTACCATTCAACAGTCCAACACATCCAGCAGCGTGACACCTTCCAACAATCTAGCTCCTTCCAGCCCTCTAGTTCCTTCCAACAGCGCAGTATTTTTGCAGTCTGAAGTTTCAATGCTTGCTAGAATATTCATTTTTCTTGGTTTATCATTTCTCGCAAAACCATCGTGCGACAGTCGCACAACCTTCTTGCGACAGTCGCACGACAAACGCACGACGTTCGTGAGAACGTCGTGAGGCGGTCAATGGTAATAAATGCTCGCAATTTCATCGGGCGAACATCGTGCGAGTGTCTCGCGAATGTCGCACGAATGTCGTGAAACATTCGCCAATGATTCGTGCGACAATCGTACGACATTCGCGCGACTGTCACAAATATGTCTTATTCACATTTTCGGTGTGACCGTAATGTGATTATGGTTGCAATGTCGTATTTCTGTCGCCAAAGCGTGTCTCAAATTAGTCTCGAAATAGTCGTAAATTGCTCGCATCCCAGTGAGATACTAGCTTTAGTGATTCGCCAAAGTTAACACGTCGATAAAAACCCAAAAATTAAATTTCATTCCTATAATGAAAGCTAAAACAGTAATAGTTGAAAATTGTAAAAGTGCTATTAGCATGATTAGTTAGTGTCTGCTGATAATCTTTGCAAACTTTTTACACTTTAGATCTTGATCGGGTGCAAAAAAAATGGTGAGCCTGATCTGGACCCAAATTGTTTGACACTGATCGTATTTCATGAGGAATTTTTGAAAATATTAATTTTGAAAAAAAAATCAGCAGATGACAAAACCCCTTGAAAAATACCCATCATGCATAGGGTTAAGGTAATTTGATTGGCTGAAAATTGGATAAGCTAGTCCATTAGCAGGGATAAAACTATCTACTGTACTCATGCCCAATTGGAATTATAATTTAAGGAATGGATTATATAGAGGATCTTGAGTGCTCATGTTTTATAGAGTTTATTAAATGAGTTGAGGACGAGTTGCAGCCAGTTTAATAAATTAAATAATACAAAAGCACCAATGTTAGAATCTTTTTATCATATGACGTAAAAAAATATTTTGTAATCACGTTCTCGGTGTGAAAACGTCTAGATTTTGGCATTAAATTTGACATTCATATGGATGTCATTTCATAATGTTACCAAAATCTGTAAACCACTAGTGGTTTATCAATTTTAATGTGTGGCATTATTTCACTCCCAGACACGACATCATATGATAAGTATTTGGTAATTTTGATAAGTTTTTCAGTGTGTACATGTAAGTGTAAACGCTCATAAACTTAACCAAAAAAATAATATGCATTTATTTATAAATAGCTTCAGATTCTGGGGGAGGGGGGGGGGGGGGGGGGGGGAGCGGGAGGTGTCAGGGTTGAAAAGCTGTGCACTGCACAGGTATGCATTAAGCCTGTACATGGCACATCTTCTCAAAATGGCTTAATTCTGAAATAGTTAATAAGAATCTTTCATGAGTGTGAGAGTGGGATAGAAAAATCCGTCCTGAGGATCACCGATTGTCTTCACGAGGCTTGCCAAGTGATGACAAATGCTGATCGCGAGGACAGATTTTCCTATCCCACCCTCACATGATAAATTGATTCTTTTCTTGCTCACCATTAAATACCTCATTTTTATATTTATAAAAGGGCTTCCAGAAATTCTTGAATATGCTGAGATGTGACATAACATAATGGTGTCACATAAACATGACAATGATGTCACTTATCTTCAGACGTGCAACAGTTCGATTTTTATCTTTCCCATGGGTTGGTATGGGGTACGTGTAATAGAATTATCTGAAATGGGTAAAAACAGCAGATTTTTTACTCCGATCTGATGTGCAAGAATATAGGTTTCTGTACTTTGCATTGTTGTCATTCAATATTAGCTACAAATGCCGACTCACAGAAAATTACTTTTGCCATTGTAATTCACACATTCTGTGCTGACAGGTAAATTTGAGCGGCGACACATGATTTCCAACAATCTGGCGTTTTGGCAGGTGTAGACTCAGACGAGCCTGTGCAGCCTCCTGTTAAGCTTAGAAACTCCCTATGATGTTCAGTCAGTAGCTTACCAGTCATAGAATATTTGAATGACTAGCAAAGCCTCTCATCAGATTGCACATAATTATGTGCAGGCTGATCTGATACTTTGCTAGTCGCACATACCACATTGTTGGAAATGTCATGTTGTGGCTAATATTGTGTTAGTTACAAATAGAGGATCTTACATGAGTGCATATGTTTTATTGAATTTATTTAACGAGATGAGGAAGAGATAAAATGTGAGGCTTGCGGAGCATTTTATCTCGTTTTCGCAACAAGTTCAATAAATTCAATAATACTGGAGCAGGAACTTTAAATTCTATTTATCACAGGACATCAAAATTACATAAAACTTGCTTTTTGGGTGGGAAAATGTCAAGATTTTGCTATCTTTTAGGCAACGTTATAATTGACGTCATAATGTTACTAAATCTGTAAACCACTTGTGGTTTATGGATTTTATTGCATGGCTGTTTACCAATCCCAGACGTGATCTTATGTGATAAATAACCATAACACAGCTAGCGTTCATTTCCTTTCAGATTTTCTGGGACGTACAGAGATTCAGGTGAAAGAGATCATGAAAGAGGCAGGAGAATGTGGCCGTCGACCAATAATAAAGCATCTACTACTTCACGAGGTCTCTACGGGAGAAGTTGTTGTCAAACTGGACCTTCATTTATTTGACCAAACTTAGCCAAATTATTAGTCAAAATTTTTATCTACTTGTGTTCTGAACAATTTTACTCTCAGAATGGCCAAAACAAAACTCCATATGGAGTTTTGGCAGTTCTGAGTGTAAAAGTTTTAATATGGTGCCGATATCTTCAGAATGATGGCATAGAAAGCTGGGATTTTTAATACGATAATTTTTAATAAATACTATAATTATTGTACCCAGGAAGGTGATAATTCCAGAGTTGTCAAAAGTGTTAGGTATATATTGTACAAGTACAGAGCTTATGATACTAGTTGGGCTTTTTTAACTGCTGAGAGAAAGTGTGATAGAATTACTGATCAGCGGGCTGGGACTGAAAAATTGTTGAAACCGACATTAAGCAAGAACAAGCTGGCTTTTACAGGGACTAAGTAGACTGTTTGTCTATCATGCTTGAATCCTGTCTCAGGCATTTGGGAGTTTAGGCCCATCTGAGAAGCATATAGTGAAATCTAATTTCACTTTTTTGAATAAAATAGATATTTTATGGGCTAGATATAGTAAATAATTTATAGATCAATATTTTTCTCTCATTATGATACCTGTATATGTATGAAGTTAAAGTTAATAAATGCAAATTGAAATGTTTAGCCCACAAGTACAGTGCCAGTCTTGTCTTAACCCTTAAAGCGCCAATCACGACTGCAGCAGACGACAAATTTTGAGACATCTTTCCTAGTTTTCGACAAAAATAAGGTATTATATTTCATGAGAATCCTCTGCCAGCAGACGATTCTCATGAAATATCATGCCTTATATGTTATTTTTGAAAAAACAGCAAAATTTGAAATTGTCGTCTGCTGCAAATTATAGATGGCGCTTTAAGGATTTATTAAGCCATCTTGGTTATTTACTGAAATAGACAATACAATAACAGACTTCTAGCTCCTTTTTTGTGGCATACAGTAAAACCTGTCTTAAGCGGCCACTCCAAAAGAAGACCAAAAATTGTTTTTTCAAGACCGATTAATGCTTAATGCAGGTCAAAAGTATTGCAGAATGCTCCAAGAGAGCATTCTGCAATACTTTCGACCTTCATTAAGCTACCATATGTCTTGAAGACCTTTGTTTTGTCTTTTTTTGAGTGGCCGCTTAAGACAAGTTTTACTGTACTTTAAAGACTTGACTGGTCCCTGTGATTTAATCCTATTGAATGCAGAATGACCAAACTCAATGAAATTTGATCATTTTTAGCGCAATAGTGTCATACGAATGTATTTGTAACATCTTAATTAATTGATGGTCTCTAAACAGTGAAACCTGTCTTAAGGGGCCACTAAAAATTGACAAAAGAAAGATCTTAATGACAAATGGTAGCTTAATGAAGGTTGAAAGTATTGCAGAATGCTCCCCTTGGAGCATTCTGCAATACTTTTGTCCTGCATTAAGCGATAATCGGTCTTAAAAACCATTTTAGTCTTCTTTTGGAGTGGCCGCTTAAGACAGGTTTTACTGTATAATATTTTTAAAAACTATGGAAATCCATTAATTTCCTGTCAGGTTATTATAAGCATATACACGTTGTATCCTACCAGTATTTCATACCTATTTTCTAGTGCTTTCATATTTGTTGTGTTGGTTGTTTGCACTTTTTTGTAGATGCAATATTATCACAGGGTTGTTTAGAGGCAGACTGAGTTTATTCATGAATATTTACATTTTTGAAGCAAGCCTTTAACAAATCTTTAGATTTTTGCAACTGTTCATAGCCTCATGAATGAAACAAATTTTATTGACAGCTGCCAAGCTCACTTGCCCATGCAACAGACTTGACACGGGTGTTGTGATTGACAGCGAGCCACACTTAAGTCGCATGTGCAAAACAAGCCTCTTGTTTGCTCCATTGGCTGTCCGTTTCTGCGGTTCCGTTTTATACACTGACAAAACCTTAAATACAATTACATATTAAATACAAAATTGTTTTGCTTCCTAAATTATAAATAATTTTATATTTTAGATATTTATAATAAAATGTAAATATAAGCAATAAATTAAATTTTTTGTCTGTTCATGGAATCATGAATACTTCAGGTCTGCAAGGGACATGAAGTATTCATAATTCCATGAACATTCCAAAAATTGAAGTCATTTCTTAACTAAAAAACACATTAAACAGTAACTGTACTCTGAATTTGCGCCCGTCCCGGGCTGTCCTAGTTGGTGCCCGGCTGTCCTAGTTGGTCACGGGCTGTTGATGTGTTCTGTGAAAAATGATATAAAGAAATGTTTACAGTGTCTTGGACCGCATAGTGAATAACAATTGAGAATTCAAAATAAAAAGCATATTATGCCTAGAGAATGGATTTGATAATCAATTTTCTTTGGTTATTTTGAATCATTAACAGATTTAATTTTATTCCAGGCCCTCAGGTTATAAAACTATTTTCATGCTCAACTCAACTGAGCACGAAATTTCAAATGCTCATAAAAACTAAAATACCGACAAATAAAGAAGTTTCTTGCTGTTTAAGTCTCTCAGATGGTGTATTTATCATGCTAATAAATGTTAAAATGCCAAAAATCGTTGGCATTTTAACATTTATGAGCAGGATAAATTTTGTACTCAGCTGAGTTGAGCATGAAAAAAGTTTTATAACCTCGAGGCCTGTTGCACTTTGAAGGGTCAAAACTCCAGTATGTAGTTTTGGCCAATCCAACTGCAGTAGAGTCAGTTGCTCTGAAAAAATTGTAAGTTTTAGCCGTGTTTTTAATTGCAAATATATTTTTAAGTTATTTTATAACTGTAGTATTTTAAATGCAAGCCTTGGCTTGAATATTGTTTTATTTACTATACTCTTATTGAAGGCAAAAAATAAAATGAATCGCAATTTCTGGTACCCAATCTAGAATTTATGATGTACAGGGTTCACACAGGCTTGAAAAGTACTTGAATTTAGAGGGCATTCTTGAAAAGTCTTCAAAAATTAAATAAACCTTGAAGAGTACTAGAAAATCATGCAAACGCCTTGAAAAGTCCTTGAATTCTTCTATTTTCTGTAGTAATTAACACTGATGTTAGAGATCTAAATCAGAATAAAACTGTTGTGCCCTATTTGGTGCAGCAAATGCTGCACCAAATAAATGCACAACAAATTTATACTAATTTTCTAGTACTAATTTCTCCATTATCTCAGTCTAGCATTTCTGAAGTAGAATTTTAACCCTTAAATAGGATTTTATGCCCCCAAAGGAACTTTGGGAGGCATATAGTATTCGCACTGTCCGTCCCTCCGTACCGCTTCGTGTCCGGTACATATCTCCTATATTCTTTGAGGTAGGAATTCCAAATTTTGTGTGTGGATACATCTTGGGATGGTGGAGTGTCGCGTACCATTTTCGGGTCACTGTGACCTTGACCTCTGACCTAGTTTTTAGAATAATCGTGTCCGAAGCATATCTCTTATATTATTTGAAGTAGGAATCTCAAATTTGGTGTGTTGATGCATCTTGGGATGACGAAATGTTGCATACCAAAATTGGGTCTCTGTGACCTTGAACTTGACCTCTGACCTAGTTTCTAGAAACTGCATTGAGTCTGGTGCATAACTCCTATGTTCTTTGAGATAGGAATTCCAAAGTTGGTGTGTAAATGCATCTTGAGATGACTGAGTGTCACATTTCATTTTCAGGTCACTGTGACCTTGACCTTGAACTCTGACTTAGTTTTAAGAATTATTGTGTCCAGAGCCTATCTCTTACATTCTTTGAGGTAGGAATTCCAAATTTGGTGTGTGGATACATCTTGGGATGGCGGAGTGTTGCGTACCATTTTCCGGTCACTGTGACCTTGACCTTTGACCAAGTTTTTAGAATAATTGTGTCTGAAGCATATCTCTTATATTATTTGAAGTAGGAATCTCAAATTTGGTGTGTGGATGCATCTTGGGATGACGAAGTGTCGGGTACCATAATTGGGTCACTGTGACCTTGAACTTGACCTGTGACCTAGTTCCTAGAAACTGCATTGAGTCTGGTGCATAACCCCTATATTTTTTGAGATAGGAATTCCAAATTTGGTGTGTAAATGCATCTTAGAGATGACTGAGTGTCACATTTCATTTTTGGGTCACTGTGACCTTGACCTTGAACTCTGACCTAGTTTTAAGAATTATTGTGTCCAGAGCCTATCTCTTACATTCTTTGAGGCAGGAATTCCAAATTTAGTGTGTGGATGCATCTTGGGATGGTGGAGTGTCACATACCATTTTTGGGTTACTGTGACCTTGACCTCTGACCTAGTTTTTTAGAATAATCATGTCCATAGCATATCTCTTATATTGTTTGAGGTAGGAATCTCAAATTTTATGTGTGGATGCATCTTGCAATGAAAAAGTGTCCGGTACCATAATTGGGTCACTGTGACCTTGAACTTGACCTCTGACCTAGTTTTTAAAAACTGCATTGAGTCTGGTGCATATTTTCTATATTGTTTGAGATAGGAATTCCAAATTTGGTGTGCATATGCATCTTGGGATGGGGGAGTGTCACATACCATTTTCGGGTCACTGTGACCTTGACCTCTGACATTGTTTTAATAATAATTGTGTCAGGAGCATATCTCTTATATTATTTGAGATAGGAATCCCAATTTTGGTGTGTGAATGCATCTTGGGATGGTGGAGTGTCTTGTACCATGTATGGGTCACTGTGACCTTGACCTCTGACCTAGTTTTTAGAAAAAATCGTGTCCGGAGCATATCTCTTATATTATTAAAGGTAGGAATCCCAAATTTGGTGTGTGGATGCAACTTTTGATGGCGGAGTGTCAGGTACCATTTTTGGGTCACCTTGACCTCTGACCTAGTCTGTAGAATAATCGTGTCCAGAACATATCTATCTCTTATATTATTTGAGATGGGAATCCCAAATTTGCTGTATGGATACATCTTTGGATGCTGATGTGTGGCATACCAATTTTAGGTCACTGTGATCTTGACCTTTGACCTAGTTTCTAGAATGATCGTGGCTGGAGCATATCTCCTATATTTTTTGATGTAGGAATCCCAAATTTGGTGTGTTGATTCCTCTTGGGACGGCGGAGTGGTGCATACCGTTTTGGGACACTTTTATCTTGACCTTGTCTTCTGGCCTCATTTCTAGGTTTTTTGTGTCTGGAGCATATTAGCTATATTACAGCTAACTTTCCTCACATGTGTCTTATGCTAGACCAATTCCTTTGGGGGCATTTGTCACATGACTGACATTTCTTGTTTCGTAAACTTTTAGTCCTTGAAAATTGTATAATAATCTTTAGAAGTCCTTGAAAAGTCCTTGAATTTTACTCAAACTTGCCTGTATGAACCTTGATGTTACTTCACAGCTTGTCATTAGTAAGCACCTGTATGTTTTCCTGACTGTCTTTGTCTCTGTTTTGTCAGTCTCTTCATTTGTACATTAACGCAAGAAACCCATTTGTGTTCAATTTCTGAAATTACTAGCATGTTTATTAACCATTAATACGCCAAGAAAAAAATGCATCTGAAAATGTCGTCTGCTGAAGTCGTCTGCTGCAAAAAATTTCCTAGCATTACTGACGAATAAAGTATAGAAGCAAACAGTGTGAACCCAGAACAGGCTGCTCCTATAAGAGAAGTCTGATCTGGGTCCACACTTTTGCCATAGAGGCTTCTTAAACATTTCAGCAGACGAGAAAAGCAGACGACTGTAGTTGTGATTGGTGCATTAAGGGTTAATGTGCCTGTCCTCAGTTGAATTTTTAGTTATTTTGGATCTGATCCCTAAATACAGAGCCCAGTGCCTGTGTAGGTCGAGGGCTAGACTGGGGATGAAATGGTTGCTAGTCCAAGACTTACCAGAGCTACAGTATTGTGTTCTAGAGCAGGACACTTTATCAGCTGTCTAATACTGGTTCAACCCAGGAAGGCAGGGAAATGTACGCCATGACTGAAATATTGATGACTGGGACATGGAGCATCTGCCCTAGCAAACAAACAGTTCCAGAAAATAATAGTGAATTATTATGTTTGAGAAAAAAAAGCTTGTGTAAGAATAATAAATCTTTGAAGCATGAATTTCAGACCACATTTTTTTGTTAAACTTGATTAAACACTTTTATCCAGGGATCAGTTCAGTTTTACAATATGCTGTAAAATTATCCAAATCCTCAATCATTAAACCTATAGAATAAGTTTGTCTTATAATGTATATTTTTACCATGACATGCATATTTTTACTATATATCCAAGATGGCATATTGTAAAGTCAGACAGGTCCCTGCGCATGTCATACCCTCACAAAGCTGGTCCACTTCAAAGCTGCGAGCTTTGAATTAATACTTGACATTTTTGTAGATTTTTAAATTTTGGAGATCCTTAAAGGTAATTTTGCGTGAAAAACTATTCCACTAATAATATCTTGCTGGGGTATGGCATCGGGGTATGGTAAAGGGACCAGGCCCTGAGATTATAAAACCTTTTTCAACTGAGCATGAAATTTCATCTGCTTATAAAAACTAAAAAAACGACAAATGACGAAGTTTCTTGCTTGAAGTCTCTCAGATTTTGTATTTATCATGCTAATAAATGTTAAAAGTTCCAACAATTGTTGGCATTTTTAACATTTAGTAGCAGGATAAATTTCCTGCTCAGCTGAGTTGAGCATGGAAAAAGTTGTATAACCTGATCGGGGCCTGTACCGTCTTTACAGTATGCCACTGGAAGTTCTGTTGTGTTGTAAGCATTGGGATCACCAGCCTTTGGTGCATAGACGTAGCTCCAATTACGCAGGTTAAGAGGGCATAATGAAAATTTTACACAATGTGGAAATAGTGTTTTCCATACCAGCTCTTTAACTCTTTACTCCATAGGCTATTTTTAGATCATGACATCATTTTCTATTCTAGACAACTTTGGAAAAAAATCAAGAAAAATTAAAGTTATGTTTTGAATACTTTTGAAAATATTATGGAAAATGGAGCATTTGCTCTTTTGGAGCAAATGCTCCATTTTCCATAATATTTTCAAATATATGATATCTCAAAGGCGTCAAAAGTTGTTATGGTTAAGGAAAGAATTTTCTCCCATGGGAAGTCCCTGTATAAAGGAGGGGGGGTGGAAATTGACAAGAATCAGTGATCATTTTAGTTGTCTCCCTTTTTATGTGCTAAAATATTTCAGCATTCTGAATATGCCCTTGGTAGGTGTGTATCTTCATAGGTGGGCCTCGTCGCGACAAAACCATTCTTTGGGGTTTCCGATAAAGTGAGACTCAAACCAGTCTCCTCAGCTACAGAAACCAGCTAGAATATTGAAATTTTGCTTGTAGCAAGTTTAGATATTATACTTTCTAGTAAGCGAATAACAAAGGTGCTGATCAGAAAGCTGGTCTGCGCCTTTGTTGTTCGCAAACACCGAAGACAGGTTTTCTCGTATAAGTGTAATTTGTAGTATATAAGGGCCGTAAGGCACTAGGGCTATGTTTGAAGCTGGTTCTTGGCTGTTTGCCGAGAAATGGACTATGAAACAATATGGAATACCCAGGCCTTTAGTTAAGAGTGCGTACCAAAAAATGATTTTATTATATCTCAACCAAAACATATGTTGTGGGTACTCAAATGAACCGTCTCAATGAGACGGTTCTTTTGAGCACCCAAAACATATCTTAAAACTGATGGTTAATTAAAAAATATACAAATTTTACGCTCAAAAATATTGTTTATCTAAACCAATGATACTGTTAATACAGGACTGCATGGCCACTGTGGAATATTCTTTTGATTACTTTATTCTGAGCTAAATTGCAAGCTTAAAGTATTGTGTTTAATAAATCAATTGCTCTGAGATAAGATGATTCTTGGATAATTACCAGGCTGAAAGAATTGTCTCTATGCATTTTCCTCAATGCATTTTATGTAAAATTCCGAGATCATTTCGTTTTGTATGCATTATACATGATTTTTTTCTTCATTATATTATTATACTGATATTATCCAAGAGTGAGCAAACAAGTAGTCCTTGATCAGAACTATTTTGTTTGCACAGATATTCCTGTTAAAGTAATTCGGTGTCCATAATTGGTCAGATCGTTTGATGGAATTTCTTTCTTTTAGGACCTATCATTTATCACAAAAAGGCAACAAACACTTTAGATGATACAGCTGAAAATGTCATCTACTGTAGATTTTCACTTTAATAAACAACGGGTGCATGGAGCAGTCTGATCTGGGTGCACACTGTTTGCTATAGAGAGACTTCCAAAATACAACAGCAGACCCACGGGTGTGTTGTGTCCTTGAGCAAGAAAATTAATCCTAGCTTAGTACTTTTTAACCAAGGAAAACCCGTCCCTTTATAACTGAAAGATTGTTGATGGTACGTAAAGAATCAAATCATTCAAACAAAAGAAAACAGCAGTCAATATAGCAAATGACTTTAGTCATGAATAAATGTTGAAATTATTTGAGTTTCATATGGTATGATTTGTTAATTTCATAAGATTTGTTAACATGTCGTCTGCTATTTCAGATTTGCACTCATGTTGAATTTTTGTCAGGTAAAATTTTGGATTTTTAAGGAAGTTTTAGAGCTCTTTAAGTTTAAATTCAATGCATATTGAAAGCAGTGCA
This sequence comes from Loripinus fragilis, assembly GCA_964019695.1. NCBI lineage: Eukaryota > Metazoa > Mollusca > Bivalvia > Lucinida > Lucinidae > Loripinus > Loripinus fragilis. The sequence continues at coordinate 16,489,946 of OZ026517.1, read as the reverse complement.
AAATGATCATAGGGATAGTCTTTTGGAATGTAATTCCCAATCTGTGGTGCTTTTGACTGTTATGATGTTTAACTCTTTGCATGCAGGGTACTTTTTCATGCGTTTGTTCTTGTGTACTGACTTTTTTCAAAATAAACTTATTTGAAAAAAGTCTTTCAAGAAACTCTCTGAATGTCAAACGGTCTGATCTGGGCCCAAACCATTTGGAAAGGTTATCAGCAGATGACAAAAATCCTCGCTAGCAAGGAAAGAGTTATTGGTATACATATTGATAATGCTTGACATTTTATGATAGACATCTGCTGGCAGACATTTAATATGAACTTTCAAGCATTTTACTTTTACTGCTAAAATTAACATTATTTGTAAACACTTCGTTTGCTGTTTCAGGTTTGGACTCATTATCATGAATTTTTGTCATTTAAAATTTTTGATACTTTAAGAGATTTTGATACTTTAAGAGAGTGAAAGTGCTCTTTTTGTTTAACCCTGACTTTTGGCGGCTGCTGATAAACCTTTCAAACAGTTTGGATCCAGATCAGGACCGACAGAACATCTTTCCGGACAGACAGAACGTCGGGTCGGTCCTAATCTGGATCCAAACCATTTAGCATTCTGATAAAAACAAAAACCTTTTTGAAGCTCTGACAGTGATTCAGAAAATATTTTTTGAATTTTAAAAAAAAAAAGGTCAACAAATGACAAAAAAGATAATTATGAAGCATGCAAAGAGGTGCACAGGTTATCTATCAGCAGGCAACAAAAAAATAATGGCCCACCAACATCTGAGTTCATTAGAGGACAGACCAGGCCCCGAGGTTATAAAACTTTTTCCATGCTCAACTCAGCTGAGCATGAAATTGATCCTGCTCATAAATGTTAAAATGCCAACAATTGTTGGCATTTTAACATTTTTAGCTCGATAAATACAACATCTGAGAGATTTAAAGCATACAATTCTTCATTTGTCCGTTTATTAGTTTTTATGAGCAGTTGAAATTTCATGCTCAGCTGAGTTGAACATGGAAAAAGTTTTATAACCTCGGGGCCAGAGCTTTTTAAATGTCTCATATGAGAGCCTGGAGGAACTGTGACTCTAGGAAATATATTAGCACATCCATGACAGTAGAAAACTAATAATCAGACTTATCCAAGATGAAGCTATATGAGCTGCATTTCGAAAAGAAAAGCTGTTAACACCATATAGGAAAGACACAGTCTGACCTGTGCAAACTGGAACATTAAATGCCAAAGTTAAGCCAAAACATGTTTGGTGTGAACCTCAACTGCTGCTCAACACCATATAGGAAAGACACAGTCTGACCTGTACTGGAACAAAATTAAGCCAAAACCTGTTTGGTGTGCACCTGCTTTTCGTGGATGAACTGCCATCAAGCAATGGTTTGGAAGGTGGGGGATCTGTATTCTCTGCTAACACAGTTTTAACCTTAAAGCACCTGCAATTAATGCATCTGAAAATGTCATCTGCGTAAGTCATCTGCTGCATTTATTTGCAAACATTATTGACTAATGTAAGTGGAGGCAAACAGTGTGGTCCTTCAGGAGCCGTCTTATATAGGGTCTACACTGTTTGACCAAGAGGCTTCTAAAGTATTTCAGTAAACAACAAAAGCAGCCAACTTTTGAAATGATTGGCCCTTTAAGGGTTAACTGGCTGGATGCTTTAAGGGTTAACTTTTGTATGTGTGTAGGCTGGATGTCGTGATGGAACACTAACAGGTTTTAGACCACCTGGCTGAATTGTTTGCCAAGCTCCACATACATTATATTCCTTCAGCTTTCTCAGGCCTTTAGTTAACCCATTTAAGCCCAATAGAATTTCACACATCAATTGGGCCAGTCCATTTCCGTTTTAAGGGTTGTTGGGTGGTATTTTACATTTTTATTCAAATTCCAATAGAACATTCTGTAAGCAAACAGTGGAAACCCTGATCAGATGTCTGATCTGGGTCTGCACTGTTTGTCTATGTCCCACAAAAAGGATGCTAGGCTAATATCGGTTAAGAGTGTGTACCAAAAATTTAATTTTCTTATTTCTAAACGAAAACATATATTGTTGGTACTCAAAAGAACCATCTCAATGAAATGGTTCTTTTGAGCACCCAAAACATGATAAAACTGATGGGTAAGAAAATATTTACAATTTTACGCTCAAAAATTGTGTTTATCTAAATACATGTATCTTTAAGAAAACTTAAAGTAATTATATCTGTGCTTTCTTTGAAAAACTGCCCTTACTGTATTAGTAATTGTGTAGAATCTTACCATGTGAAGTATATATTGTCAACACAGGGCAGTGAACAGTGTTTTTTTGTTGACACAGTGTAGTAAATTTAGGGGATAACTGTCATCAAATTTTTCATTTGGGGAGGTTTCATATGGTTCGATATACCGTCAGAAATATAGTTTTACGTTGACACATTAGTGGAGCCGTAAAACTTGATTTCCGAACGTGTATCCAACGATATACCTCCACAAATGAAATTTTTGATGACAGTTATCCCTATTCTAATTCACCAATATCAATTTTCCTTCAAAAAGACAGTGAAAATGTAGCACCTGTAGCAAAACCACTTGTTAGCCAAAGAAAAGCGATGTTACATAATGATGTCCCCAAATTTATGACGTTATCTAACCAGATGTTGCGTTACATCTGCAAGTGCATCAAAATAAAAATTTTAATGTTATACGACAATTTTAAGCTTTCCAATGCAAGGTATATCCTTAAATAGACAGGCCGCAATGATGTCAAGTTTGCTATAGTATATTGCATAGTTATGACGTTATCCAATCAGACATTGTGTTATATCTGCAAGTGCATTAGAATGAAAATTTAATGTTATAGGGCAACAATTCTAAGATTTCCAATGCTAAGTGTAGCCTCAATTAGACTTGGATTTTAAGTATTGTTTTTGTAACTTCATAATTTATGCCAGCCCAGATTACACATATAATGATATCTGTATGTATCAAATATATAGAGGATCTTACAAGAGTGATCATTTCATATGAAATTTATTAAACAAGCCTTCATGTGGTCATAACATTATTTATTTCATGACATTATCCACTAAATAACAGTAACGTCATATGGGCCTCGACGCCAGAAAACCTGTCTTCAGTGGTTTGCGAACACCAAAGGTGCAGACCAGCCAGCCCATTCCCGCAGATTGCTCACCCCCTTTGTTATCCACGTTTTGGAAAGTATCATATCTAAACCTGCTAAAAGCAAAAGTTTAATTTTCTAGCTGGTTTCTGTAGCTGAGGGGACTGGTTTGAGTCTCGCTTTGTCAGAAACACTGAAGACAAGTTTTGTCGTGACTAGGCCCAATTATGATAAACGTTAACTCTTTGCATGTTTGGTAATTTTGCAGTTTTAAGGTCATCTGGATTTTTTTTAAAAGGCAACATTTTCAAAAACATCTCTCCGAAATCCCATCAGAGTTTCAAACAGTTTGGATTCAGATCTAGCTTGGGCCTGATTTGGCTCTTAACTGTTTGCAAAGGGTCATCAGCAGACGACAAAAGTTGCCACTAGTGGGGAGGGAGTGGGTAAAGAGATGTTTTGCACAATTATCCAGTGGGCTACATGTAGATTTCAAACTTTTGGCTTTAACCATGATTTACTTCAAACTAAGCGTTTGCAAACAATGAATGGTCTGACAAGACTGCACTGATGCACAGGCTTGTTCGAGCTTTCACAGGTGGTTACTAGAATTAGAACCAAAATCTTGTGAGCTGACTGATTTGTACTTTTGTTCTCTAAGAGTCATCACATTATAGTCAGACATTTTTTGTATAAACCTGATAGTTCTTGTCCCATTCATATTTATAATAGCACCTGTTACTTTTGTCCCTTTTCATTTATCAAGACAGTTAATCATTTCGTGTAAATCTTTTTTTTGTTTTTAGCTCACCTGAGCCGTGGGCTCAAGCTGAGCTATTGTGATCATCTGATGTCTGTCATCCGTCCATCCATCAGTCAACAATTTATTTAAAACATTTCCTCCTAAACTACTGGGTGGAATTTCACCAAACTTCACAGGAATGATCCTTGGATGGTCGGCCCTTACAAAGTTATTGAAAGATTACAAAAGCAAAAACTTAAAAAATCTTCTTGTCCAAAACAACTGGCTGCATTTGAAAATAATTCGACTCAAATGGTTCATGGGTGAACCTCTACCAAATTTGTTAAAATTATATTGATTCGTCAAAAACATGGCTGCCAGGGGTCAGTCAGTTTTTCCTATACATTCATAGAAGAAAGCTAAAAAATCTTGTCAAAAACCACTCTCCGGATTTGGAAATAAATTGGTACACATGGTCCACGGGAGGGAAGTTAGCTTTTCCTATGCATATATAGGGAACGCATACACAAAATCTTCTAATCAGAAACTACTGGACATAATATATCTGAATATGTTAACAACTACAGTAAAACCTGTCCTTAACAGCCACTCAAAAAGATCAAAAAAGGGTTTTCAAGACTTTTCGATTATCGCTTAAAGTGTCAATTTCCTAGCTAGTCTCTGTAGCTGAGTGGACTAGTTTGAGTCTATAAGAATCCATCATGAATGTGCGGGTGGGATAGAAAAATCCGTCCCTTGCTATCACCGTTTGTCATCACTCGGATCCGTCCCTCACGATCACTGTTTGTCATGATGACAAATGGTGATTTTTCTATCCCATCCTCACACAAATAATGGATTCTTTTCTTGCTCACCATTTAATACCGCTTTTTTATATTTAAAAAAGGCTCCCAGAAGTTCCTGAATACGCTGAGATGTGACATATAACATATTCTAACACACCTCGCCTATAGAGCCAACGGTAACAAACTGTGATATATCGCACAATAATTCACTGCTAAAGTGTGTGATAGCTGACGTCACTAGAAAATGACGTCACTCATGGCGTTAGACGGTGTAACGTCGTTTTTACACTTGAAAGACGTTACAATTACATGTAAAGGTATGCGACGTAGTCTAAGAATTGGCGGGAGTTCTTCAGTGCAATGGCGGAAAGTTGGAAGAAGCTGAAGACTTCGAATGTGTTTTTGTCGTTTATTGTGTGTTAGAATCGAAATAGATCAGCTCCAGTGCGTGAATTGTTGAGTAATAATTCACTGTTTGTCGGTCAGTTGTACGACGATAAATCACTCGCGCTGCGCGCTCGTGATTTGATCTTCTTTACAACTGACCTCTAAACAGTGAATTATTACTCAACAATTCACTGCTGGAGCTGATCTATTTCTTAAATGATGTCACTTTAATTTAACGATGATGTCACTTGTCTAAGGACATGGGCTACAGTCATGGAAGATTATAGTGTGTTTTTATCTTTCCCATGGGTGGGATAGAATTATCTAGCATGTGTAAATACAGTGGAAATTCCTATCTGGTGTGCCAGAAACCCTGAAGACAGGTTTTCTCGCCTCAAAGCCCATATGTGAAAACAAAGCAAAAATACAGTCAAATTTGAACACTTGTATGTCATACATGTATGCGGTTTGAAAGAGCCCAATATCAACCCTCAACCATTATTATCTATAACTCTCCAACTGACAATGATACTTTGGGTATTAATTAATCACAGGAGCTGGCCTATATATTGATAATCTGTACACTGCATCATATCAGTTGAAATAAAAATAGAACAGAGTATGTTATAGTTATATAAAATACTGGAACAAATTCAAGAAATAAAGAATTGAAATATTCTTTCTTGTTTCTCCAACATTTTACTACCCATGTCGACTGCATTTACCTTGAATATTGGATCACATAGGTCTAATCAAACAGCATAAACCAGATCAGCCTGCTTCTGAAGAAGCAGTCTGATCAGGGTTACACTTTGCCACTCCATTACTAAAATAATTAATACATGGGTTGCTGGGAGGCACCTCATTGTGTCCTTGAGCAATACACTTTGGTTTCCAACAATGTGGAATGTGCGACCAGCAAAGCCTCAGATCAGCCTGCGCATATGCGCAGTCTGATCAGAGCCTTTGCTAGTCGCTTGAATATTCTATGAGTGTTAAGCTACTGACTGAACAGAATTTGGAGTTTCTAAGCTTGGAAGGAGGCTGCACAGGCTCATCCAAGTCTCCATTTATCAAAATGCAACATTGTTGGAAATCACATGTCGTGGCCCAATCCTCTGCTCAGTACATGTACTGGTTCAACCTAGGAAGACCAATCCAGACAAGACTGAACTAGAGGTCCTGAAGCGCTCACCTGATCTCCTTAATAATGTTAAAATAGGTCAAGGTCAACCCAGATTCATCATTTGTGCAAACCTGGTAGGGCCCACATCTCCAATGCTACATACCAAGTACCAGTCATTGACCTTTTGGTTCCAGAGAAGTTATTAAAAGGGTTTAGTTTAAACATATTTTATTCAATAAAATATTCAATTAAAAGGGTTTATGCCTTATATGGGCATGGCAGCCATCTTGGTCATGTGACCAGAACAATTAATTATGGTGTTATTTCACTCCCAGATGCGACGTCATATGATAATCTATTATAATCTGCCTAACACAGTATTTGGAAGGCGAACTATCCACAGAAAGTAGGCCTCAAAATGCTGAATTCAGGAAAAATCTTTGGGGCTGGTTCTCTTTGTCAAATGCCTAACACGTACGACAGCCCTTTGTCAAATGTCTATCTTTAGATAGTGCTTGGTCAAATAATTAGTCCCCAACTGATGCTCACATTAGAGGGGACTATCTGTTTGGCCTCCGTCTGTCTGTCTGTCTGCTGAAATCTGGATCCCATTTATGCGAGCTAGCTTGATGAAACCCTAGTATGTGAACATGTGGCAATATGATGATTACACACATCATTTTGTTTTTGCTGTCACATGAACGTGCTGTCACGTGGTTGCTATAGTAATGAAAATAGTCAAAATGTTGCAAAAACATATGAGCGCGGATCTGAGAAAAGGGTCCTTAAGGCATTCCAGCAATTATTACATAATTTAGACATTTGAAAAACGCCTAAAATGAGAAACCTCACATACTTTAATAGAACCACAAAATGTTCCTATAGCTTGATGTCATCAAAGTAGCAAATATTTCTGATTATATTTAAAGTTTTGTATGCTGTCTGTTGCCATGGTAACAATTAGGCCATAACATCTACAATTGCTCATAATGAAGGGCGGGTCACTTTAAACGCCTATTATACAACTTCGAGAGCATAAATTCATTCAATTTCATTTGCATTTACATAAAAACATATTTAACGTATGTGAATACATGATATTTGTCAGATGTTTATACTGAGTCAACAATAACCAACAAGCAACTGGAGACCAGCACTCTGATGTCATATTTGGTTAAACGTTCTTCTTTATGTCACATTCCAAACCGGATTACATATGTTACTTCAAACCGCCATATATTCGTCAATATTAAAGATAATTGCTTCAAATTTTCAGGAAATGCTTTTGAGAGATAGTACTTTGCATTGGCAACATTAACTAGATTTTTAAAATCCTAACCATAAGGTACCTTTTGTCATATCCTGGCCCATATGGATCCTGAGATAACAAAAAAAAAACCTAGTCAAGCTAGCTTGATGAAACCCTAGTATGTGAACAGGTGGCATGTGCTGATTATGCACTTGTTTTTTTTTCACCAAATACTTTCAATACCCAAACTATAAGGGGACTTATGTGTTGCAGGCAACACCTGTGCCTTATTCTAGCTCAGTTGTTGCCCTTTGTATTTCTTTATACCTTTACATTTTTATGGTGAGATTCAATTATTTTTATGGCCATTGTCCATTATTCATGTTGCATAGGTATTTTTAGCAGTATGGCTATATTTGGTCCTAGGTTGTCCATAGACAATTAACAAAAGTGGCAAGTAGCGTGGAAAGAGTTGATGACAAAAATCTGATTTTGACCAGTACATGATGTGGGCTAACTCTCAAGCAGCAAGTTTCTGATATTAATTTTGCATAGAACCACAACAAAATTTGAAAATTCTCCCTATGCTTTTGGGGAATGGGTATATTTGGGGGAACAAATTTACAACACTATCCAAAATTGTGCATTTTGTTTTTATTTATGGCTGCAAACAACTTTCCTGTGACATCAAAACCGCCAAACAATAAACTTTACATTGTTAGTGAAACTGATAACAATACACAAACACTTTTAAAAGATATAAACTTTTTCCACACTGAGTGATGAATTTTTAACCCTTAAAGCCCCAATCGCAACAAAAGTCGTCTGCTTTTCTCGTCTGCTGAAATGTTTAAGAAGCCTCTATGGCAAACAGTGTGGACCCAGATCAGACTGCTCCTATAGGAGCAGTCTGTTATGGGTCCACACTGTTTGCTTCTATACTTAATTCGTCAGTAATGCTAGGCAATTATTTGCAGCAGACGACTTCAGCAGACGGCATTTTCAGATGCATTTTTTTCTGGCCCTTTAAGGGTTAAAGTAGACGGCAAACAAGATTTTGCCCAAAAAACAGGTCTTAGAAAACTATACAATCAATTTGCATATTTTGTCCAAGTCTGTTTCCTTTGAACTACACAAATGTTATCTGCTATCTTTTTTTTTTTTTTTTTTTTTTTTTTTTTACTTTTTTCATATTCGTTTTAGTAAAGCACTGTGTGATTTGTTTGTAAACAGTCATGTGGTCCCAGTTTGAAAAGACACAATTTTCTAATATTTTACCCGTTAATCATTACACAGAATTGCAGCAGATGACAAAATTATTTTTAAAAAAAGGATTCTATTGTATTAATAGACTGCTTAAAAATGTCATTGTATTAATTAATTTGTGATTGTCAAGAAAGGGTTTTTCAATATTTGTGAGATTGTCATTTCTGATAACAATTGTTCTGAGAAAGTTTTAAAATGTCTAGTTGCTTCGGTAAAATGTTTCTACGGTAACATGTTGTCATGGCTACATGTTGCTATGGTATTTACATCATTATATCATCAACAACTGTGTCATCAACGATATCTAGCAGATATCTTTTATGACATTGTAATGTAAAAAAAAAATTGTAAGCTTAGCCTTTTGGTAACATGTTTCTATGGTAACATGCCAATATGGAAACCTAGCTAAGCCACAACAATTTCTGCTAAAATTTTCTCAAAATTAGATGTTTCACTGAATGATGTAGTACAGGTCTCGAGGTTATAAAACTTGAGTACAGTCTCAAACTCAAAATAAAGCCCAATGATCGGCTGATTGCGGACATGTGTCCGCAAGCAGCCAATCCTTGCGCTTTACTTTGAGTTTGAGAATGAACTCAAGTTTTATAACCTCGAGGTCAGATGTTGATATTTTTATATGGAAAATAAAATCACAATAAGTTTGTCTTCTGCTGGAGTCATGATTGGTGCATTATTAATTAATGGATAAGGCACTGAAAAGATCACGAGGTTAAATTTTGCCGCCAGACGCCAATTTCTTTTCTAAGCTAATGATTTTCTCAACTCCTGTCTGCATTTCTCTGACAGCCTCAATCTCGCTGAGTCCCATCCTTCTTTTGTTGGAGATGTCATATACCCCACCCTTGCTCTCGGAATGCTCACCATGGACACCTAGAAAGATATAGTTACTTTATCACAGGTTTAGATAAACACAATTTTTCAGCAAAAAATTGTAAATATTTTCTTACTCATTAGTTTTAACATATGTTTTGGGTGCTCAAAAGAACCGTCTCATTGAGACGGTTCTTTTGAGTACCCACAACATATGTTTTGGTTTAGAAATAAGAAAATTAATTTTTTGGTACACACTCTTAACTAAAGTCCTGTATCTCCAACTTGCCCTGCTCCTTTTGCTTGATGAATGTTTGTTTTGATTCTTTACGTCCCATCAACAATCTTTCAGTTCAACAGGGATGGGTCTTCCTGGGTTGAACCAGTACTAAGCTAGGATAAATGTGTCTTGCTCAAGGACCACAACACAGTGACGCTGGTTAGGCTCGAACCCGCTGCCTCTAGGTCTCGAGTCAAGCACTCTACCACTGTGCTCCCGTTGGCTTGAGTGCTTGAAGACAGACACCCTATGTAATGTCATCACACATATAAGACTTTATAGGTGGCATCAACACTACCCTCAACATCCTCTATTTATTACTAATATGGTTATATGAATAATTTCCAGTCATATCTCGTCAATTAGAAGTCTGTGGGAGTTGAGGTTTTATTTTGAATTATCAGTTGTTCGAAGTATAGGTAGGTAGACATAAAAGTTTATATAACCTCCAAAAATCCTATCAAACATGTGCTTTGTGTACATAAAAGAAAGGTCTCAGGGAGACATTTCTTTTATGCACCCAAAACGTATGCCGGAGACAGTTCTTTTACACACTCAAAACATATGTTTTATAAACAGTAACTGTTTTAAAAATAGTTGATAAATAGTCCCTATTCTCGGAATCCATTAAGTCCCAACTTTATTTCGAATTTGCAAGTATTTTGAAAATTCACAGTTTGAATTTCCCAGGTTTTACTGTATAATCTTACCTCTTGGCTGTAAGTGAAGGTTTTCACAGATGGCCTTAAAATCTTTATGTTTGGACAGGTTGGGAACAGCTACGTGTACGCTGGCCCTTAATGTTGTTCCCAGGTTGGTGGGGCAGAATGTCAGGTACCCAAACTTTGGGTGATGAGCGAACTCAAGCTTCTTCTCAAGTGACTGGATTCCCTGTAGCCAGAAAAAGAATCAAAATACTCTCTTGATCAGAAAAATCATCTTTGCATGCTGGGTAATTTGCATGCTTTTGTTGTCTGCTGATTTTTGTCAAACTTAACACTTTCAAAATATTTTTTGAATACAATCAAGAGTATCAAATGGTTAATCTGGGTCTTAACAGTTTGCATAAGGTGATCAGCAGACGACAAAAGTTGTCACTAGCGGTAAAAGAGTTATTAGCTCCTATGTAAGCAGGGTCAAGCCCCACACAAGCCAGGACATCCACATAGTCTTAGCAAGGCCCTCCCTGCTTTGCATACTCACAGGTTTATAAATAAACAATAAATTTCAGCGTAAAATTTTAAATTTTAATTCTAACACACCTCGGCTATATAGCCAATGGTTAAACTCAGTGATTTATTGGTTAATAAATCACTGCACGGACTGGGCACAGACTGGCGTGACGTCATTCGATCGCCAGTTTGATTTTCATGATGTCATCTATCACATACGGCATTATTACCTTGACAATGGACGGCGTAACGTCATTTTGACAACTATTAGGTGTTCAAAATGTACGTAAAAATACGGTTTTCAGTCTAAACAAGAGTTGCGGGAAATTCTGACAGTCTGTTCAAGATGGCGGAATCGTTATAGACTATGAAGGATTCTTTTCATATTTTTAATCTTTTTGTGTTAGAATTGAAATAAATTCGCACTAGCAGTGATTTTTTGCTTAATATGTCGGTCAGTCGTAAGTGGATAAATCATTCGCGCTTCATGCTCATGATTTATTCACTTTAATGACTGACCTCCAGCCAGTGATATATTAAGCAACAAATCACTGCGATCTAAATCTACTTCTTGAATATTTTCTTAGCTAAAGCGAGCTCAAAAGAACTGTGTCATTGTAAAGGTTTTTCTTGAGCACCCACAATATATGTTTTGGTTGAGAAATAAGATGACTTTTTTTGTTACATACTCTTAACTAAAGAGGGTCTGGATGGGGGGGGGGGTCTGGTATTCACTATTCATTAAAAATTTAGCGCCCATTATTCATCTCATTAAAATTTTGGGTTATTCATTAAAATAAGACCAATTATTCATTAAAAGTAAGAAAGGTGGCAAAGAAATCTGATTATTCACTATTCATTTATTTTATCTTCAATTCATTAAAAAAATAGGATTATTCATTATTTTTTAGGCTCTCCTTATTCACTATTCATTTTTTTTTTTTGGCTCATTATTCACTATTCATTATAAAAAAGGGCCATTATTCACTAATCATTATACCCCATCTAGACCCTCACTAAAGGCCTGCACACTAAAAGCAGGAAAAGATAAAGTCTCATTCCAAAATTTACATGTACAATATATTCTCAAGCGCCACTAGGTAGCTGTAAATACAATTTAAAGAATGTCTGGGCGCATTAATCGGTAAACCTCATATGACTACAAAAGTCTCTGTCATCGACTCGTAATGTGGGAGTCATGCATGTTACAGAAACATCCAAGGTTTTCCGATTGTTAGCACATTTTCCATAAATATGCAAGTCTTATGAAATGGCCCGAATTTTAAGCCAAATCAAAGGAAGACTACGAAAATAAGCCCTATGAAAATTTCAAAACTCAAGCTGGAAGGATCATGACTGGGCAACCTTACCTTGACAAGTCTGGTCCAGACCTCTGCGAGGTTGCCGCCCTGCTGCATTGAGATGATACGTAGATGGTCCTCTTCGTTTACCCAGACCAGGAACTTCTTATTGTTGCTGAAGAAGATTCCTCTGCCTGTTGGCCAGTGGTCATATCCATGGGCATCTCCTAATACCCTGAAATATAACAGAAACACCTTTACATATTTATAACTCTAAATCACACTGGTAAATGTATACGTCGATTTGGTGATATTTACGCGTATTGCTGGTACTTAATAGACAGGAAGTGGTAGATATTGGTGTTAATACTATATATAAAAACCTGCAATATGCCTAAAGGACTATAGAATTAGATCATTTTTAAGTATTTGGCATGCACATGGCGATTTATGTAAGCATTTAGAAATAGATTCGAGTACCGATCTGGATGATCGGTACTCGAATCTTTTCCTAAATGCTTACATAAATCGCCATATACATACTGAATACTTAAAAATGATCTTATTCTATAGTCCTTGAGGCATATGGCATGTTTTTCTACATAGTATTAAGACCAATATCTACCACTTCCAGTCTATGAAGTACGGGCAATACGCGTAAAAAACACCAAATCGACGTATACATTTACCAGTGCGTAAATGTTGTGTAATTTTAAATGACATAATGGCGTCACTGTTAGACCTGGCATAGCACCAGTTTACATGTGATGCCTATCCTAAGGCACACTCAATAGACTTAATTTAAATGCTGATTTCTTATGTTTCATTTGTTAAAATATATATCTTAGCCATTTTCGAGGTGCAAACTATGTTTACACCCGACGCTATACCCAATAAACACACTGAAAAAGTCAAATCGAACGAGAAACAACCAGGGAAAAAGTTAGGCTGTGCTTTCTGTATTTTCAGTTGAGTATAAAATAAAAGAAATTTTACTTTTCTGGGGTGAATATTAAATATATTTCATCTGGTTCTGTGAAAATATCAGCATTTTCACTCACTCGTGCGTAGTAGTACTTGTGAAAAATACTTACTTTGCGGTTTTTCACCGCACTGAATGAAATATATTTGGTATTCACCCCCAAAAAGTAAATATCCTCTTTTTCATCACTGCTGCCAATATAATACTCACATTCTATTACTATTCAATTGAAGTACAGTTAATTGCCAAGTTTCCAATCTGGCCTAGTTCCGAATCACGTCATTGTGTCATTGCAAACTACACATCCGCGGTAATATTTAAAAAAACGTATTTTGGTTTGGTTTTGTTGTATAATTATCCCTCTGAATGTGTGTGAAAGCAACTATCTATAAGTTATCTGCTTGGTGCAAATAATTACAATTTTCCCCCAGGACCCATTTTATGAAGGTATATTTTCACACGTGTCAGTATCTGTTCACTGCATGTTTTCGAAAAATACTTTGGTTTGAAATGCATTTTTATCAAACTTTTGGTTTCAGCATGTTTTCCAAAATTTATTAAAACACATCCAAGAAAAAAAACGGACCTTTTATTCTGTTTTTGATTGCGTGATAGCCGTGTAATCATTGTCACCTCTGAGCAAATATTTGGAATCCCCTTTGAAGTAAAAGTGATTAGAAACTGGGCAATTAACTGTACTCACTTTCTATTATTTCTGTCATTATGATAGCTCACATTCCATTATTCCTGTCATCGTAATACATACTTTTCATTACTCTGTGTTATTTAATTACTCACTTTGGATGTAAAATAAATTTTCGTTTTTAAAACATCTTGTATAATATACTTACGGGTCATCATCTCGGAACAGGAAATGATCGGCAATCATCTGGTCTTGCACTTCCTTAGTCATACCCTCTAGTGGGTAGTATTTGCCTTTAAGCTCCCCACGTAGAGTCTTAAGTGCGTCAACTGTCTTTGCTTCCATCGCAATCAAGTCCTATTTGAAATATTGACAAATGAGCCACAACATATGATTTCCAACAATGTTGCATTTTGACAAGTGTGGACTCATATGAGACTGTGCAGCCTCATTTTAAGGCTATAAACTCCAAATGTTGTTTGGTCAGTAGCTTATCAGTCATAGAATATTCAAGCGACTTGCAAAGGCCCTGATCAGACTGTGCATATGCACAGGCTGATCTGATGCTTTGCTTGTCTCACATACCACATTGTTAGAGATCTGAAGACGCGGCTCAAATGTGTATATATATCACAAAATAGTCTGTATTGGAATTCAAGAATCTAAAAGATTGATGAACTAGAAATTGTGTTTATGAAACACTGTGCCCCCAATCATTAGCTTGTCTCACCATAATAGTTTTTGAGATATCTGGAAATAAGTTTTCAATGGCCAAATTTGCAAAGGGCAACAACTCGAAAAAAATTGAATAACTTTCTTTTAAAATTATGAATTTATTTAAAATATGTTTAAACTATAACCCCTCGGTCTCTAGCCAAGCATGTATGTAAAAACATAATCTTAATACAATTTAATAGGAAAATGACAAAAAACCTGCTCATTAAACATCTTGGTCATGCACATTATAAAACATATCGAAATTAATTTTTCATAGTCTTTATATATTTTTATGCAGGGTGAATAACATTGGTATTACAATTAACTCTTTGCCCCGGCCCTGGGAAATTTTCATGCTTTTTTTTGTCTGCTGATTTTTTTTCAAAATCAAATTTTTTCAAAAAAATTCTTTTAGGAATACCATCTGAGTGTCAAACAGATTGGATCGTGATCAGTCCCGACATTTTGTCGGGCCTGATCTGGGTCCAAACTGTTTGAAAAAGTTATCAGCAGACAATACCAGAGTTTACAGTATACCATGGCAGCTATAAACTGTAAAAAAAAGACTATAAAACAGTATTTTGCTAGAATGAAAATGTTGTCTGCTGAAGTCGTCTGCTGCATGTAATTAAATGCTTACATTAAGGACTGATTTTGGCATACAGACAAACAGTGTCGACCCTGTTCAGGCTGCTCCTAAATGAGCAAAGAAGTTTTCAATGGACAAGCAGATGATACACTAGTCTATTGGGAAACTTACCTCCCTGCTTGACGTAGGTGGAAACCCATAATTGGCATGGCTCCGTCCAACTCTGATTCTGGTTGATTTGACCAGTTTGCCTGAAGGGTCAAGGTCGCTAAAACCAAGGTCATTGAGGTTACCAAAATCTGGTGCCGGGTGTTTCAGTTCACTGACTTTGTGGTAATCCTTAATAATTGGTTCGAATATATCCGCAAACACCTCATAGGCTTCAGGATCAGCAGCGTAGATACCTGTATGACTGCCCAGATGCAAGCAACCTGTGAAAGAAAAAGGGTCCTCATATATGAATGCACGGATCCAGAAGGTTTTGTCAGAGTGGGTCCAACCGGGAGTACAACTCTGATGAGTTTTTTATATTAATCTTGGATACTTTGCCTAGAACATCTAGAAAATGCCCAATGCTTATTATATCTGCTTCATATTAATTCAAATGCACTCTAGACTAATTTTATCACAGATTCAAGTAATGTAAACCCTGATCAGACTAAAAAATAGTCTGAGCTGGGTCCAAACTGTGTGCAATAAAGTTGTCTGTTATGTTGTCGCCTGAAATTCTTTAGAAGCCTCTTTGACAAACAGTGTAGACCCAGATTAGGAGCAGTCTGATCTGGGTCCAAGCTGTTTGCTTCTTTATTTAAATTAGTCAATAATGTTGTCTGCTGAAATTCTTTAGAAGCCTCTTTGACAAACAGTGTAGACCCAGATTAGGAGCAGTCTGATCTGGGTCCAAGCTGTTTGCTTCTTTATTTAAATTAGTCAATAATGTTAGGCATATTTTGCAGCAGACTACTTAAGCAGATGAAACTTTCCGATGCATTTGCATGCTAGGTAATTTTCATACTTTTACATTTGATCATGTTAAGAACAATAAACTTTCAAAAGAAATTTGTCCAGGCACCTACTTCATAGAGTTATAAGAGCCTGTGACCTTGAAATTAGGTCAAGGTCTCCAAAAATCAAATCATCTATTAAGGTCCTCCTAGTGATGAATCTGTGCCAGTTTGGTCAAAATCTGACCATACGTTCAGAAGATTGTGCAGACAAGCCTTTTTTATAGAGTTATATGAGTCTGGTGACCTTAAAATTAGATCAAGGTCACCAAAATCTAATTATTACTTAAGGTCTCCCAATGATGTAGATGTGCCAGTGTGGTCAAAAGCCATTTGATAGAGTGCATACAAGGCTTCATAATAGTTTTATATGGCCCTGATGACCTTGAACATTAGGTTGAGGTCACCAAAATCTAATTACCCATTGTGTAAAAGTCAATTGTGAAGGTATGACACATTAATCAGGGCTCAAAAATAGCACTCGTCCGCTTGTATTTACGAGTGCGTAGCAGCGTAGAGCTGCAGGGCAAGTGAAAATTTTGTTTTTCTAGTGAAAATCATTTTTTCCCATTTGCCAAGAATATGTGTGATGCAGGGCAAGTGCCTATTTTAAATTTCAAGACCTGTTAATGTAGATGCAGAAGGTCCTCCCAACGATGTATCTGTGCCAGTTTGGTCACTTGTTGTTGTTGCATATATATCTTTAAAGATATATAACAAAATGCTTGGTATAAATCTAGCCATTGCTTCAAAAAACTAGAAATTGTGTTTATGAAACACTATGCCCGCAACCATTAGCTTGTCGACCATTCTTTTCACCAAGTAGTCTACTCACCATCCTCTTTCAGCTGACCAAATCTGGGGCTACTAGCTGTAATAGTTTTCAACTTTATTACACGATTTTGATGCACAAATTTGCAAAGGGCAATAACTCAAAAAATGCAAAGGGTGATAACTTGAAAAAATGACTTTTTTTTAAATTTTCACCACTCATCCTCCTCCATAAGCTGTCCAAATTTGAAGCTCCTAGTGTAATAGTTTTTGATATATCTTGATTACAAAATCTCATTACGGCCCTTTTAAATGGACAAAACTCCACAAAGGGAGATAATCCAGACTTATCAATGAGATATCAAGTTTTCTATGTCCAAATTTGCAAAGGCCAATAACTAAAAAAGTTAAAATAACTTTTTTTTAAAGTTTTAACCAGGTAATCTACTCATTATCCTCTATCAGTTGACCAAGTATGAAGCTCCTAGCTGTAATAGTTTTTGATTTATCTTGATTACAAAATTTCATTACAGCCCTTTAAAAGGGAGAAAACTCCACAAAGGGAGACAATCCAGACTTAAAAAAAAAATTGGGACAGTTATTTTTTATGAGGAATCCATCTATGAAATTTCAAAACCCTATCTTAACTTTCAAGTAGCAAAGGGCAATAACTCGAAAAAATGCAAAGGGCAATAACTGGATTTTTTTTGTTTTCATTGTTCACCAGGTAATCTACTAATTATCCTCTATCAGCTGTCCAAATTTGAAGCTCCCAGCTGTAATGATTTTAAGATATATTAAGCTTTTTATGTCCAAATATGCAAAGGGCAATAACAAAAAAAACATTTTTTTAATTTTCACCAGGTTATCTACTCATCATCCTCTATCAGCTGACCAAGTTTGAAGCTCCTAGCTGTAATACTTTTTGAAATATCCTGATTACAAAATTTCATTATGACCCTTTGAAAAGGGCATAACTCCACAAAGGGAGATAATCCAGATTAAAAACAATGTGTGACTTCTTTTTTTGATGAGGAATCCATCTATGAAATTTCAAACCCTATCTTAAATTTTGAACGGATGGACGCAAGGACGGAAAGACAGACAGACAAGCCCAAAGCAACAGCCCCTTCAACTTTTTCAAATTTGGGGGCATAAAACATGGCTGTTTTATAGTGATAAATGACCCTGGTGACCTTGAAAATTAGGTCAAGGACATGAAAATCTAATCATTCCTTAAATTTTGAACGAACAGATGCAAGTGCTCATTATGTCAGTTAGTCTCTGCCACTGGAATCTGGCTGACTACATGTTTACAAAATAATAATGTAGTCTGCATGCCCATGACCTTATCTCTGTCCGGGCCACAGAGATACATGAGTGTCGAAGCAGAATTGGCAAGTCAGTTGTTTTTCTGCTTCTCCAAAGCTCTTTTATAGATAATGGGCATGGCCCTAAATTATTTAAAGGATATTTATAGATGTAAATATGCAGTTGGCCAGTGCATACTCTGCAGTCTGGCCCCAGACCCTATCTTTCTTATTTCCCTTTTTGAAGGCACACAAATTCAGTGTTAACAGTTGAGTTTGGATTAAAGAGGCAGTTAAGTAATAGGCATGGAGAAAACAATAATAATAACAAAAATAACAATAACGACAGGGGCCAGTCTACACAATCTGCAGTGTCTTTTATCATAGACCATTATAGAACCACGTACCTGAACTAATGCAGTGACCTATGTTTCCTCCATAACTTGTGGTAACATTTTTCAGCTTCTGGAACAATGGTTCATTAAGATATTTCTTGAGAAGGGACTTGCATGTTGATGAGGGTGCATTCTTCAAACGACAGTACAATGAGTCTGCGTCTCCCATTTTGAACCTTGCTGTGCGGTCGCGGCAAACTGGCTACCAAGCAACGTTAGTGATGTCGACCAAACAACAGAGTGACGTCAACGTAAGCGGATGGCAGGATAACTGGCGGCACGCAACAAAGCGTTCCCGACGTTAGTCCGTAAAGCTCGTGGAAACCTGCAAAAGGATAATGATTTTACAAAATACAAAGCAACTGGTCGTCTTTAAATAAAATTTCTTAAAAGCAGATTCACGGGGGTAATACCAATTTCGCTATTTTTGCTAGCGACCGGGACGGTACTGCGTAAAGCTGCTATCGACCGAGGAGTACGGCTTGCGACCGGTCGGTACGGCTGTCGGTATAGGGGGGTCACGAGTTAAAGGCTTCTGGAGGGGTCATAGCGTATGTTTTATCGTCTACACACGCTATAGAGTTTTTTCAAGAGGACATGTGCTTTTTGTCTGATTAGTTATTTAGAGATTGTGACTTAGAAAAACACTATAAATCACAGGTTCTCTCGAAAAATCCAGTTTTCATAGATTATCATTGATCTAACGTATTCAGAATGATGCAAAAACAACGAAACGCCCTATATATGTTATTTGTCATTTGAGCTTCTTCAATCAAGTGCGAATGGCATATTTTTTGCACTATGGGAGATTTTATCGACCCTAGAAAAATGCCATGATACGGCTGTCAACTACCAGTGATACGGCTGTCGAGGATTTCATATTCTGAATGATACAGCTGTCGACGAGATATGAAAAATATCTATCATGCACTGGGCTTAAAAAAACACGATTTATTCTATGGCTATAACTGAAATTTGTTTTTTTCAGGCAGTTTCCAATAGCAGCAATGAACAAAATTGTAGGTTTTATGCGGATTGGTATCTAAAAGGCGCAACATTCACAAATAATAACTACATTCCATCTCTCCCATATATTTAAATCCACACAGCAGGTCAGTGAAGCAAACTCATAGGTTAAGATAGACTTTGAACGTAAAATTGTAAACATTTTCTAATCCATCAGTTTTAACATACGTTTTGGTGCTCAAAAGAAGCGTCTCAATGAGACGGTTATTTTGAGTACCAACAGCATATGAGCCGTGACGTGTGATTTCCAACAATGTGGCATTTTGACAAGTGTAGACTCAGACAATCCTGTGCAGCCTCATTTTAAGTTTAGAAATTCCAAATGATGTTTGGTCTGTAGCTTAACAGTAATAGAATACTCAAGCGACTAGCAAAGGCTCTGATCAGTCTTCGCATATGCACAGGCGGGGCTGAGCCTTTGCTAGTCGCACAAACCACATTGTTGGAACTCCCATGCCGCGGCTCAATTATTTTTTGGTTGAGAAATTAGAAAAAATATTTTGGTTACCCTCTATAAACTTAAAACCTGGCCCAAAATTGCTCGTACAATGCCTCGTTATTGTTAAGGAAGACTTAAGTTAAGTATTGATATTTCAACATGCTATATATTAAATGCTAAATAAATTGACAGGATCGGTGCATTACTTGTGGTCAAAGATATCTTTGTGAGCTACAGAAAAAATGAAACTATTTTGTTTTTACTCAGTTTGAAGCGCTATTTTTGTCATCCTAAACAGTCAATACTTGATAAAACTGCAAAATCTATGTTAAAGGAATAGGATTGCAAATAAGTGTAGAAACTATTGAAGAATGATGTTGGAAAACATGGCACTTCAAGTTTAAATCCAAAAACGAAAGAAAAAAATATTAAGGCTAGGTGAGCCATTTCGAAAAATTAACGTTGGCGTAAAGCATTTTTGAGGGGGCGGGATGAG
Organism: Loripinus fragilis; assembly: GCA_964019695.1. Taxonomy (NCBI): domain Eukaryota; kingdom Metazoa; phylum Mollusca; class Bivalvia; order Lucinida; family Lucinidae; genus Loripinus; species Loripinus fragilis. The sequence continues at coordinate 16,469,287 of OZ026517.1, read as the reverse complement.
CACAGAACTTCAAGCCTTTGTGGAGTGAGCACATTTCTCAACAAATTATCTCCTGCACAACACGCTTGTTTTAAAAAAGCGAGCATCCAAACTGTAAGGTTAAAATAATTGCATACGCGGATCCAGATTGTTGCTTCAAGGGGAGGGGGACAGGTGTTTCGCTGGCGGACGGAAGAATGCTGGTTGGACAGCTTTTTGAATTGTCGAGGGAGGGGGGGAGGGAGGGGGTCAATACCTGTATTCCTAAGCAAACCTACATCCCTGTGATCTGCCACGCGCGCATGTGTGTGTGTGTTTGTCTGTGTATATAGGGTGTCCAGAACCCCCTTCCCCTCTTCTTGATCCGTATATATTGGACACATGTGATTTGTTTGTGCTACTATGTCACATGCGAGGGATGTCGTCTGTAAGAGTGAAATTCTCGGGGTTGCTGTACATTCATGCGCGCTTCCAGAGGGGGAGGGTTGCGGACCCATGGGAAATCACAATACTATAGGGTTCCTTAGCAATACTGGTTCGGAGCCCACTAAAACTCGCAAAGCTACGAAGTCAGCATTTAATGTTGGGCCACAATCGGCCGGCCAGCGAAACGCCATTTCAATGGCAAAACCGCTGTAGGGCCGATAATAGCCCGCTCTCCAGACAAACGTTTCTGGATCCGCGCATGACATTTTAAGAGAAAATAATTGAGCCATGACATGAAATTTCCAACAATTTGACATTTTGACAAGTGTAGACTCAAACGAGCCTGTGCAGTCTCCTTTTAAGCTTAGAAACTCCAAATGATGTTCAGTCTGTAGCTTAACAGTCATAGAATATTCAAGCGACAAGTAAAGGCTCTGATCAGACTGCGCGTATGCGCAGGCTGATCTGAGGCTTTGCTGGTCGCACATACCACATTGTTGGAAATCTCATGCACTGGCTCAATTATTTTAATTTCTTTTGCAGTATAACGGAACTTTTGATATACCCACCTACAAGTATCAGCTTTTACAAAAAAATGGCCTACGCAAAGCTTATACAAATTGTTATTGTCTTGAGCAAGGGCAACATTGGTTTATGACAGACAGACATACATTCATCAATGCAGACAGGCTAGCCAGGACCTCTTAGAACTACACCGATGGTCCAAAATCCCAACCACTTTCTTTCTTTGTATTCGACCATTCGGAACGTTTTGACATTGGAACAAGTCGGGCAAAATGGTTTGTGATAGACAGAAACACAGACAGACAGGCAGGGGCATGGTTAAGTGATTTAACCAGCTAAGCTGCTCTCCTAGTTATCCCGGTGGTCTTAATTGTAAGACTCCTTCCGCTGTTTACTCTGGTAGGGACTATAGGTATACCCGCTCACTGTCAGTCCGTTCATCTGTCTGTCCGCTGTAATCTAGAACCTGATATAGCTAAAAAAACTATTCAAACTTGCTTCATAAAACTTGGTATGTGATTAAGTGGCAATATGCTAATTATGAATGTTATTTTTTCTCCGTTGCAAGAACATTGCGTTTACTATGGTAACAGAAATAGTCAAATTGTTGCGAAAACAAACTTATCCAAGATAAAAGCTAGCTTGATGAAACGTGGTATGTGAACAGGTGCTGGCTATGCACGTCATTTTTGACGTCACATAAAATTGATTGTGGTGTGGTTGCTATGGTAACAAAAATTGCCAAAATGGTGTATCGGTAGTTGGTGACTCACGCGTTGGTGACAACACCTGCGCTTGATTTTTTTGGCGAGGTCTGCTGACAACCGGTTGTCACTAGCAAAATGTCTGGTGACAACTGGTTGTCACAAGCAAAATGTCTGCTGACAACCAGTTGTCACCAGCAAAATGTCTGCTGACAACCAGCTGTGTTTTTCCCAATACCACTGTGTACCCTATTCAACAATATCAGGCATTCAATGATATATTATCTGGGGACAAAAATATTTCAATATTGCAGGACGAGTGCATTTACAATTTTCACTCGTCCTGCAAACACATGCACTTGTCCTTCAAAAGTGTATGCAATAAAGAACATAAGGGAGTTATATGACTTACTCAAGTAATTTTTCACAAAGCTCTTGTCTATGGGACAAGTGCTTTGGGAAGAATTACCCGTCCTTTCAATATTTATTCCAGTTTTTGTGTAACTGTATTGAAAATGTCCCCAGGCTTAGGTAGATTTCCAAGAAAACATGCTTTAGTACACAATAGTATAGGAAAAATACAGCTGGTTGTCAGCAGACTTTTTGCTGGTGACAACCAGTTGTCAGCAGACTTTTTGCTAGTGACAACCGGTTGTCACCAGACCAAAAAGTCTAGTGACAACCGGTTGTCAGCAGACACTTCCTTTTTTTGTTGTTTTTTTAAACCAACTCGGGCCAGTAAAGTAAATCAGAGGTCTAGGCTGATTTCAAAAGAAAAAGTAGATGTCAAAAATCAAGATTAGCCTTTATTCACATTCATTTTCATAGTGTTTTGACTAGAGGCGTCCCTATAAGCAGTCACAAATGTGGCAATACCACACGCGTCACACTAACGAGCCAAACTTCGATAGTGTCCCAGCCACTGGGCGTAGACAACTATATCCTTGTAAATTAGGACTGATTAGATTGATTTGCGTTAAAATAATTCTCATTCCAAGACCATTGTTCATGTACATGTTTGTTATCCTTCTTCTTATTATAAAGCTTGACTGATTTGACATCTTCCCGTAAATTGTGTTTATTGCTAGAATAATAGGCTAGGCTTGAAACTGTATAGTTTACGTCTAATTATATTTCGGTTCTGTTCTGTTTGTGTCTCTTCAGGTTAAAGCACTAGTTGTGCACATCCCTGGGTTTTCGGTGACTTACTTTGCTACTATGTTGGTCAACGAAATGTAGGAATACTGGCCAACATGAAACAAATCAAGGGTGCAACATTACATTGAGAAAGAGCTAAAAATGTAATAGAAACATATAAAACTTATCAAAATAGATCTACTTCAATGATGTTCAAAGCTGTCTTAGTGAAGAAACTCTGTTCTGACGTCACTTTGATGAAAATATTCCAATAGCGAATTAAGAATATCTCCATGGCACGAGAAAATGTTAGTTTCACAAGGTATTATTATAAAGTACTTATCGGGGGGGGGGGGGGGGGGGGGGGGGGGGGCGAATTGACCTGTACACCAAAAAACACGGGTGTACAACTCGGGCAGCGTGGGACAGGATGATCTACCAAGACCCTTGCATCTGCTGGTTCAAATTGTAGCGATACCACCAAAACTCCTAAAATGACCCGAAAAGAAGAAGCCCAATTTTTACTCCCCCCGCCCCCCACACACATACCTGCACAGGCGCAATACACAAAGGATCGGTATTTGAAAAATGCTTCCGATCAGAGGTAATCACCCCCATCACCCTAAACACGAAATTTGTCCCCTTATCCCCCACAAAAATATATCAGACCCCCCTACGCCCTACCCCCCCTCCCCCCTCTGCGTGCTTTACCATGTCATAGACTCGTCTGATCAATGGCGGGTCCAGGGGGATTCAGGGGGTTCGCTTTGAACTAAAATTATTTCATTTTCATGAAGAATTTTCAGAAAAGCTATCGGGTAAAGTTAACAAATCCCCCCCCCCTCTATGAAAATTTGAACCCCTATCAAGAAATCCAGGATCCGCACTTACTGGTCTGCCTAGCAGGCACACATCGCTGACTCATCATAGAATCAACATTGATTCAATCCCATACATTGAATCAATGTTGAGTCAAGGCTATGTGCCTGCTGGGTGATCACCGGAATATACTCAGAAAGTCAACAGGAAATGGGATAACCGCGAGAATATTACGGTTTATAGAGGCTTTGCAGCATACATCAGGCACAAACCAAGAAAAGGGTCATTCAGCGTCTCTATTGTCGCATGTTCAGCCCCAACAGGCAGGTTTAGATAAACAATTTTTGGAGAGTAAAATATTATCTACTTGTTTAAACATACGTTGGTGCTCTAAATAACTGTCTCATTGAGACGGTTCTTTTGAGTACCCACAGCAAATATTTCGATCGAGAAATAAGGAAATTAATTTTATGCTACGCAGTCTTAACAAAATGTCTGAACACTGGTGACATTGGCAGAAGTTTCTGTTTATTTGTTTGATTTGATTCAACACTTTTTCAGCTATGTCCGGACGGGTCTTCTTTGGTTGAACCACTACTAATCAAGGATTAATGTGACTTGCTCAAGGGCACAACGCCAGTGAGGCTCGAACCCGCAGCCCTTCAGTCTCTAGACATGCCCATTACCACTGAGCCATTGCGCTCCCAGCAATTTCGGATGAGAATGTGCAAATGCACACACGTCTAAACATTTGCTGTACTTATATGCAAAAACTGCCGTTTTCCGCTTTACATTTAACATGCAGAAGTAAGTGAGCATGGTCAGGAAATACCACAATCACACAATGCAGACCAACCCACAGCTATACGAGGAAGAGCCGCAGAACACAGTCACATGACATAGGGAAGACAATTAAACCAAAGCAACGATCTCTCTCTTCCTCTTCAATATAATTGCAAAACTAGAAAACACATAACTGATTATGCATAGTAATAGTTCCTTAAAAGCTGTAGTCCAATATGTTAATCCAAACAGCTCGTACCAATCACAGTGGCGGCTCAGATTGGTACAGCGTTGGACTGGGGATCGAATGGTAGATAGTTCGAGAGTCGTCAGAGACAGTGAGCTATTTCCTTGAGCCAGACACTATAACCGCTGTTTAGTGAAAGTTCAACCCAGGAAGACTGGAAATGGTCCAAGTATGACTAAAAACTGTTGACAGGGTCCTAAAACATGACCACAAACTAAATGACGTAGAAAGTTAGATTTTTCAGTGTTAAACTGTTAATTTTCCAGCAAGGAAATCTGTTTACATTCTCGTTGAATCGTCGACATCCGTATCCGGTAAACGGCGACAACCGTACCCAGCTAATTTACTGTTGGTCGACAGCAGTATCACAAAAAATATAAAAATACCACAGAGGCATATAACAACATGCACATTCACAGATTAAAGGTAATCATGTAAGTTTATGATATATCTGCATCATATCGCCTCGATTTGCAAATTTTCTTGGGAATACTGATTTTATTTAGTTTTTGGTGAATATCAGTTGAAGTACGCCCAGCGTTAAAACAGGCTAATAGCCAGGCCTGCAAATCATTTAAAACAATAGCAAGCTATCCAAGAAACGGTTTAAACACCAAAATGTAGGAACACACACTAAATTAGCACACTTACCGTCGAATTTGATGGTTTGTTTATCTGTCGACAGCCGTACCGACCGGTCGCAAGCCGTACTCCTCGGTCGATAGCAGCTTTACGCAGTACCGTCCCGGTCGCCAGCAAAAATAGCGAAATTGGTATTACCCCCGTGAGATTATGCATACCGTAATTTTATTGAGTCATGAAATCATATTACAAAGGCGCAGATCAGCATGTGTCCGCGCACTCTGATCAGCATATTTTTTTTTCGTTAAAGCTACATTTGATATGACTGCAGTTGTTCTAGGTTTCTGCGATCAGAACATTCCATACTAGTAGATGGCTTGCCATAATGCAATGATTCATTCCGATGTATAGAATTAATCGTCTAATTAGTTGATCTGGGTCTACCGTGCTTGCATATAATAAATGGACTATAGGGCCTACGTATAATCCTTTGTAATCCTTTGGAAATCCGGATCTGGAAATCGCACGTGGGCCTCCTCGCGAAAACAGGATTTTGTTGCATACGAATGTTGCGTGCGAATAATCCGGGCCTCTTCAATACTGACCTGGCCATTTTAGACAATGAAACACCTATACGTGCCGGGTCCCTGTGGTTGAACAGGCTATTTCGAGTTGTCGCGAACGCCGACATTTTTCCCGCGAAGAGGTCCATGAAATGTTTTAACGCAAGCATGATTCTAACAGTTAAAATTATATTTCATTTTTTTGAGATACAGTCTTTTACCGTGAACGTCCGCCGTATCGACGTTCTGAGATATCCTTGGCCTCGTCGCGATGTGCATCAGCGCATTTGTTGTTTACTAAACTTGCTACATTGCATGCCAAATTTAAAACTTGGAGACTGGTAACTTTATTCACAGGAGCTTGAAGTCCAAAACCAAAAGCTCACAATGTGATTACGTAGTACTACATTATGTCCATAGTATATGGACCGAACTTCAAGCTCCTGTATACACAGTATGTAAACTGAAATAAACATCCTGTACCCATTCCTCCTAGCTCAGGCCGTATAAACATGAATTTCAGCACTCGTGCGTAACCAGTAGTCGGTAATCGTGCCGATTTGAGGTTTTATGCCGATATTTTTGGACCAGCTATCATGATTTAGCGACTGTAGCATACGTGTGGTAAGTTAATTGTGTATTCTCTTGTTTTTATCCCCATTTAACCTTGTATAACGAAATCCTCCGTGCTGTGTTTTGAATTTGCATTCAACCCAGCTATTAAATCAGGCGTTATTCTCAAAGAAAACGCAGGTTGCTGTCAATCCTTTTCACCAAGAGTCCGTAGATGAATAGTTTTGCCCTCCACCAAACGGATTATTATGAGATCTTTACAAATTATGCTTAAAACTGTTTAAAATGGTGTCCACTGACGATACAAATACTATACCAACAACTGCGCTCACACTGCACCACTAACTTGGATGCATGATGAAGTTACTGTACCGCTAACTGGATGAAGCTAAATCTGACTTCATGCTCATACAGTTATAAATTCCATCTTTATAATCTCAAGACGCATTGCAGTGTTTTCATTGATTTAGAAAATAAAATAACAGGGCCATGTACATCATTTAGCTCTCACAAACGAATTAAAAGCTTTCATCTAATCATAATTTCAAGAGAGTTTATTACTTTCATGCATCTAAGTAGCGATGATTGAGACAAGCCAAAAGTCTCGCCAAAGATATTCATCTTTGACACTCACAAGTGAAGTTTGTTTTGGTGCTTGAGGTATCAGTTAACAAATCAGTCATGTCTGAACGATTTCCTGTCTTCTTCTGTCGAACCAGTATTTATTAGTGGATAAAGCCTTTTGGTGAAGGACACATAATCACAAAGGAAGGGTGTATATTAGACAAAGGCTGCCAACCCCCTGAAGATAGCTACAGATTTACTCTCAAATAATGCATTTACATATATGTGATAGTGTCAAAATATCATGAGCTGGCCTGTTCTTTGATGATACCCATTGGTGATTTTTTTCATGAAACAAATTAAGAATTGTATGATGATATTGTTTGCTGATACAGAAAATTAAATACCGTTCGGACAGCTATAGAGTGTCTTTCTAATCCCAACCACAATTTGGAGAGTGGATTATGAAAATGGACATCATGTGCCCATCTATCTATTAATTCATTCACCCATCTGTCTATAACACGTCCTTGTCCTTTCCAGCTCTCCTGAACTATTTGAAAGATCTGTATCAAACTTGGTGAAATGATGATCCTACTAAAATGGTATGCAAAACAAATAGCATAACTATGCAGGCTCAATGTCAAGGTCACAATCATAAGTCAATAGAGGCTGCTATTTATAAAATTTTAATTAACTTCCTATGATTTTTAAAATCCAATAAAATTCCCTGTTTCATCACAAAATGTACATTTTTTGTGTCGCCTGCAAATCATGGTGGTCACATATGGTCACATAAGGTCGTCATCGTCGTCTTCTGAGTTGTTCACGTTGTAACACTTTTGGTTTCCGATCGATAACTTTTGAAGGGATTCATCAATTTCATTCAAACTTTACAGAAATGTCAACCATCATTAAATACAGATCAAGTTTGAAAGGTTGATAATCCGCAAAATTTTGACTTAGCTATGACCCCTTTTATACTTAGATTGCGGCTAAAATTGTGGAATTTGATCAAAATTTTGAAGGGATGCAACTATTTCATTCAATTTTTACTGAAGGCTAAAGTATCATAGAATACAGGTCAAGTTCGAATTTGGAGATCAATCACAATTTGTTTACTGAGCTATGGCCCTGTTTTGACTTGGGTTTAGGCTAATGCTAAAGCTATATTGGCTTTTTTGTGGAATAAAATTCACATTTCTCCAAAACTATTATATCTTACAACTTCTCACTATAGGCCATGGTTACCCAGTGCCTGTAGATAAACATGACAGTGATAAAAAATTTACCCCACCCCTAGACCCCTTAGGTGGGGTCAAATGTAAAATATTTAAATTTTACAATAACTCAGTCAGTTGTCAACAATTTTTACTGAATTGTCGCATGCAGACAGAGGTAAAATAATTATAAAAAACATATCAAACGTGGTTTTAGATCAAAGGCATCGATCGGATCCCTTGGGTGGACTTAGGTGGTGGGTTCAAAAGCTCAAAATTCAACTTCTTCAGAATATGGTCATGTTGCATATCAAATTAAAAGGACATGTCAACATTGTCTAACCACCGGCATGTGTAACAGCCATTTAAATGGACGAGGCTTTGCTGAGCATCAGACTGACCGGTCGTGGCCTGTTAGTTCAAATTCTCATAACTCTTGAACTATTTGGAATTAAAAACTTAGAAAACTGCCGGAAAACACAAAGTATATGTTAGATTGAAAACAAATGTAAATCGCAATACATTTTAATCAATAACAATTATTTATTCAAAGACTTTCGCACAACTCGCAGATGGGCACTATAACCACTGTATGAGTCCGTTTGCTCGTCCAATTTGTGTTCCACATATTCCGTCTGGTACCTGACAGTGATTATTTTACTTTCCCGATGGGCCGTGCACATTACAGGCAGTTGATTACACATGCAATTTGACTGAATTCGGTTCCGCGGTTTAGGAGCATCACACATATGGACATACACACTTTTTACCCAGGTGACACGAATCGTGAAGGGACAACAAATAATGCATACATGTATACACACCATACTGTTTGAGCAAGTAACTGAAAACTGTTCAGGATTTATGTAGGAAACTACTAGACAGTGTTACATACTAAACATATAAGCTGAAAGTCTCATGGTTTCAGAAGAAATTTTAAGTTTTTTTCATTACAAGTCTATGGAAAAGCTTGGTGCCAGTTTGCAACCCTCGGACTTGAGTGGCTTCATTTATGAGGAGGGCCACCAGACATTGCTACATTAGCAATATAAAAGCTTTGGGCCGTAAAGTTTCATAGAATATTAGTGTACGGAGCTAAATAATGCCATGGCAACCACAGTTCATTATTCAATCAGCCAATGTAAAGCATCTTCGGGCAAATGAAAAAGACGCAGTCTTTTTCATTTTATTTGCCTGAAGGTGCTTTACATGAAATTTTGATAAAATTGGCCCCATATACATTATACTACTTTGGCAGTGTGGACGGACGACGACGCTGCACCATTGGCATACTAATGCCTGATCTGAGCTTTCGGATCAGGTGAGCTTATAAACAGACAGTTAAAAAGCGATTTTAGATAGGGAGATAAAATTAACCTTAAACTGTGGAATGAATGTTATATTCGTCATACAGTTTATGATAACTGACTTCATGTATATTAAAGCCGAGCATGAAAAAAAATATATCAATGCCCTTGCGCATGAGCATTGCTAGTCTCACATGCATTTTAGTGGGCCCCAAAGTGCTTTCGGTAGCGAGTCAGACTGTCTTACTACATATCCTGGGGTCGCGAGGGTCCCATATTTTCCTGCAGATTGATCATGAAATAATTTCTAAGGTCATTCTCACCCCTTCAGCTGCTCAGTTACAAACTTTTAAAAATATGACATTTTTCAAAATGTCAAAATACGATATTCGGCCCGATTTCGAATGTCAAAATAGGATTTTGAATGTGAAAGTACAATATTCGGCCTCAGTTTGAATGCCAAATATGATTTTGAATGTCAAAATACGATATTCGGCAGAAGTTCGAATGACAAAGTAGGATTTTGAATGTCAAAATATGATATATTCGGCCCGATTTCACATGTAAAAATAGGATTTTGAATGTCAAAATACGATATTCAGCCCGATTTCGAATGTCAGAATAGGATTTTGAATTTCAAAATATGATATTCGGCCCCATTTTGAATGTCAAACTTTGATTTTTATGTCAAAATACGATATTCGGCCCCGTTTTAAATGTCAAAATAGGATTTTGCATGTGATAATACGATATTGGGCCTCAATTTGAAGGTCAAAATACGATATTCGGCCCCAGTTCGAATGTCAAAATAGGATTTTGAATGTCAAAATAGGATATTCGCCCAGATTTCGAATTTCAAAATAGGGTTTTGAATGTCGAAATACAACATTCGGCCCAGTTCCAAGGTCAAAATAGGATTTGGAATGTGGAAATAGGATTTTGAATGTCAAATTACGATATTGGGCCCAAGTTTGAATGTCAAAGAAGGAGTTTGAATGTTAAAATACGATATTCAGCCTCAATTCGAATGTCAAAATAGGATTTTGAATGGAATGTCAAAATGCGATATACGGCCCCTTTTCCAATGTCAAAATAGGATTTTGAATGTTGAAATACGATATTCAACCTCAATTTGAATGTCAAAATAGAATTTTGAATGCCAACTGCGATATTCGGTCCCAGTTCAAATGTCAAAATAGGACTTTAAATGTAAGTATGTAAGGGTGCAAAGATCAGGAATCGACACAATCAAGTACCACACCTCACCCACAATCAAGTACCACACCTCACCCAGGTTTATATCGCAATATCGTAATTTGACATTCATTTTAATTTACTGTTGAGTCCTTATCCTTGCTTTATCTCCTTGTTATATCTTGATTTATATGTTTTAGGAGATGATGCATTGATAAGTTAGGGGTCTTTCATGCAAACCAAATATCTATGTGTCTTGATCCACATCTGAATTAAGGGTGAGGTTGGCGCCGTTGAACCGGTTTAAGCCCTCCAGTAAAATATTTTACTGACCGTTCCGGGGCGGTACTTCTTTTGTAGATCTTTTATGTTTTTGTTCTGTCTTGTGTTTGCTATGTTTTGTGCGCGTCTGTTTATATGTGCTTCGTGGTCACCTGCTGGGAAAGGGCTGACCTCTTGGCTCTCGTTTGTGGTGTCTTCTGTGAGTTTGTCACTTTCCCATTGGTATCCTGGGTCAGGTGTGGTACTTGATTGTATCGATTCCTGATCTTTGCAACCTTACTTACTTCTATTCAAAATCCTATTTCCACATTCAAAATTCGATATTCAGCCTCATTTTGAATGTCAAAATAGGGCTTTTAATGTCAAAATTCGATATTCGGCCCCAGTTCGATTGTCGAAATAGGATTTTGAATGTCAAAATATGACATTCGGTGGGGTTTCGAATGCCAAAATAGGATTTTGAATGTCAATTGCGATATTCAGCCTCAGCTCGAATGTCAAAACAGGATTTTGAATGTCAAAATACGATATTCGGCCTCAGTTTGATTGTTAAAATAGGATTTTGAATGTCAAAATACGATATTCTGCCTCAATTCGTATGTCAAAATAGGATTTTGAATGTCAGAATACGATCTTCCGCCCCAGTTCAAATGTAAAAATCGGATTTTGAACCTCAAAATGCGATATTTTGCCTGATTTTGAATTTCAAAATAGGATTTTGAACGTCAAAATATGATATTCGGCCTCAATTCAAATGTCAAAATAGGATCTTGAATGTCAAAATACGATATTTGAACCCAGTTCAAATGTCAAAATAGGATTTCGAATGTCAAAATACGATATTCGGCCCCAGTTCGAATGTCAAAATAGGATTTTGAATGTCAAAATACGATATTTGGCCCCAGTTCAAATGTCAAAATAGGATTTCGAATGTCAAAATACGATATTCGGCCCCAGTTCGAATGTCAAAATAGGATTTTGAATGTCAAAATATGATATTTGGCCCGACTTTGAATTTCAAAATAGGATTTTGAATATCAAAATTCGATATTCGGCCCAGTTTGAATGTCAAAATAGGATTTTGAATGTAAAAATACTATATTCGGACTCAGTTTGAATGTCAAAATACGATACTCAGCCCGATTTTGAATGTCAAAAAATGAAAAACGCAAAGCGAAAAACGAAAAGTGAATATGAAAGGTGAAAATCCAAAAGCGATAAAACGAATAACGAAATCGAATAACGAAAAGCGAAAAACGAATAATGAAAAAAGATAAATGAAAAACAAAAAGCGAAAAACGAAAAAAGAAAAACAAACCAACTTTACTTTGCTCTCCAATATTGAGTTTGGCTGATTTAGCTTGATACAAATTATGCATTCCCCTAAAGTGATACGTGCTTGAAAGCATTGTTAGTATTACATGCGCAAAATGAAAATATTTGCTAGTAAATGTATTAAAAATGCATAGCAATGTTTTAAGACATTTATTTGAATGACTTTACAACGAAGTTGTTTGAAGTTTAATAAAGTCTCAAATCCGCCGTTGTTACAGGCTCATGATAATAACCGCCTTCGTGTATACTTATACCACGACCTCTAAGTAATGACCCTCGATTCATTCAATGCATTTACTGTTACAGTCACGCCTCAAAGCGTTTTGTGGAAGTGTAATTAGCAGCAAAAATGGAACCTTTAAAACAAAAAAATTGATTAGTCCAGGTCTATATCCAAATCGCTTCCACCAGGAAAAGATATTTGTTCAATTTCCACCTCAGACGGATCAAAGATTGGACGAGTTTAAGCAGTAGCACGTCAAGGTTATTCAGACTGTAACAGTTATTTCTGAATTGAAAACAGGTAAGGTTTAACCGTTATTTCCTCTAGATTTACATGTCTCGTACTACACCTGGACTCTTCTAACATTTGAATAGTCTAAGTTCGAAATTTAGCAGTAGTTCAGTGACTCATGAAATGGCATATTACATTTTACTATGTGTTATAAAATCCGTGCTGCATATATATTTAACAGTCATGGTTCAACCATCACAATCTAATTTTTAACGAGGCCATTCACGTGCTGTTAATCCACAGTTTCCTAGCCGACACCTATGAACGAAGCCGTGGTTTGGTCTGAGTGTATGTGATTGTGGCATTTTTGTCATACAAACTTACCTTTAGGTCATGGAACATGAATATTGATAAAACGTCCAACCACAAACTGTGACAATTTATAGTGCCAAATTATAGTTTGGTAAATCTGATTGAATATATTATTAAATCAACGCAATTATAAAGATTATAACGATGTTTCAGTGGATTTAGCGTCCCTCGGGTCCCCCGTGAGACGTCCCAAACGTCAGGCTTTGTCCTCAATATGTAATGTCTCTCAGGCCATGACTAACGTTAAATCATGCAAAGAAATGTTTCATCCCTATATTAGTGTATAATATCACGTATAACTATATAACTATGTTTGGAATAACACCTAGGTCATTACGTTGTAAATCAGAGTCTGGATGGCCAGAGCCACAGGCGAAGGCTATGTCAAACTGGCTGTCCAGAATTTCCTCCTCTTGCAGTCCATAAACCATGATAGTGCAGTCAATCAATTAATATTGCTTAAAAAAAGAGGCATGCTTTCTGTCAAAAATATTTTGGATTATATACAAACCATTTACAAAGGACTAATCATTTTGTTCGTGACTTTAATCGTTTTAAAATAGTCTGTCAATCGAGTTAGTGGTATAGTTACGCACAAGTTAGTGGTATAGCTATTGGCTCAGATGTTTGAGTTGGTGGTACAGCTGCAATTGTGAGGGGCCATCTATTTAGGTTGATTTTTTTCACAGATCTAAGAAACTTTAACAATTAGAACCATACAGTCATGTAAACATGTGACGGGTATGTATAAATAAGAGACTTTTACAGGAGGACCAGAGGGACAAGGACCAGTCCCTCAGGGACCAAACGGTATAAAAGTAGGACCAATTAATGACTTATTAATAGAGGGACCAGGTAACGGGAGAACCATATAGTGTGTGATTAATTAGAACCTGACCAGTATCCCTGCCTCTTATCAGCCTGTGCATAATTTAATTACATAAAGGTGCAATCCATCTCATAAAAAAGAAGAAACAAAACTAATTTGAACAGAAAAAGAAATTATGATAACGCTAATAATAATATAAATGCGATAAAATTTCGTATTTCTTATGAATCATCTACATGTACTTGCCACTGATTCATATGGCATTTTAGTTGTCATGTGAAGTCAATCTCAGTGTACAAGTTTTTTTTTATAGTAGATGATTCAGGGAGTCAAAGCAGTTTTTTTTTCTCTTAAGATTGCACACATCACACAGCCATGACAATTAAGTTACACAAGTTGAGCTTTCTCAGCACCATTTTCAAAGTGACGTACAATGCATGAGTGACAGCCTTTGATTTATTTATCAAAGTAAAACCCTTTCGTCTTAATTGATTTTCTTGAAATCAGAAACTTCCAAATCATTGAACTGGTGTGTACCCAAGATTTTGCCAGCTAAAGTTGAATGCATATGACCGTGTAGCATCAACTCCGGAACTTGGTACCAACTTAATCGATTGTTATCATATCACAGACATGGCACATAGTGGGGTGAGTCAAACGGGTTTTCAATGATTTGTAATAAGTGCCTACTTTCGAAATGAATATAATTCGATTTTAGAGATGTCAATCACTTGTCCGTGTCCACTAATCTGGTCTATTCTTGCTGTAAGTTACAAAACATCGTGAAACATTGCCAGCTGGTACCGCTAAAAACAACCCGTTTCATCCAAAAATGTCTGTTTTTGCGGTGTTTAAAAGCATTTTCCGACTCCTTTTCAATGCAAAAATAATGGGCATATTGGAATTCAACTTCGATAAAAGTTTTGTTTGCAACGATCTCGATTTGACTGATTTATTATCAAAAACGAAAAACACTTGGAGTACTGAAATTCGCCAGTTCGAAATACGGCAACTTGGAAAAAACATTAAGTTTACAGTACGGAAAATTTCATCGACATGATGGTCCATGAAAACACCCAAACCACCCATTCACCCTAAACGACCACCAAAACCAGCCTCTCCAGATTAGATTCAAACCATCTCCCGTCCCCTTCACACGCACCGAAACCAAACACCTCAGCACCAAAACTACATACAAACAGGATAGATATGGGCCAGCATACGACATTTTGGTACTTATCGCATATTCGCAATAACTTCATTTATACTCACGCCGGAGACTTTATCTACATCCATCCATCTGTTTTGTGTATGAGAGCAGCAAAGGCTCTGGCGAGGCTGTATGGATGCACAGGCTAGTCTGAGCGTTTGCTACTCGCATATGATACGATAAGCACCTAAATCCCATGTACCTGCGTGGACTTATATAATTGAAACAGACTTCAATAAGTGGTTGTTTCATAAAACGAACACACGTGCGTAGGTAAGTGGCTATGTATGTACGTATGTACGCGTGTACATACGCATGCATGTATGAATATGCATAATAATTTGGGATGAGTTTATTTCGGCCAAAGCACAAGATTTGACACTTATTGCGTGCAAAAAATCTGCAATTGAGAGTGTTTGTGGAGTGGAGCTTGGAGTGGTGGGCGTTGGTATGAAACTAAGTTTCGGCCAGCGATGGCGCAGAATAGCCTGCACATCCGTACAGCCCGAACACAGTCTAGATTACCCATTGGGCGCACAGCCAAGATATAAACCAGATAGGGCAGTCACTCAGACTGAAAAGATTAATCGCTTGGCGTAAATCTAAATTTCAGCGATTTCTGTACATTGGTCCCGAGGCTATAAAACTTTTCATGCTCAACTCAACTGAGAATGAAATTTCAAATGCTCATAAAACTAAAATGCTGACAAATGAAGATTTTTCTTGCTTTTAAACTCTCAGATGTTGTATCAATCATGCTAATAAATGTTAAAATGTCAACAATTGGTGGCATTTTAACATTTATGAGCATGATAAATTTTGTGTTCATTTGGGTTGAGCATGAAAAAAGTTTTATAGTCTAGGGACCTGGATTAGATAGTGTATGGTACTCTTGACATCAGGCAGCTATTATCATTTTAGCAACCATTCAACCCTTAATGCACTACTGCGGGATACTTTGTGGTACGAAATGAAAATTCATATCTGTCTATAGATATCAAATGATGCTTTAAAAATCGTTTCGATTATAGTGACCAACACCGTTGTAAAGAGCCACAAAGTTTGATTTATTTTCATTCCTTATCCTGTGATTCTGTGCAGTGATCATTGATGACCCATTGGTTCTTTTTCTTGCATATCCTACTTCCGACTCATGCGAGTAAGGTAAAAACAAATTGTTTTTATAAATATCTGTTTCGATAAAAATATCTGTTATGATCTTCCCAGATGTCTATTAATTATAATCCAAAATATCTTCATTGTTGTCATCTTCGCAAGCCAAGGGTACTAAGTCCACTTCGTTCCTTGCGTAAGGAACGAAGTGGACTTAGTACCATTGGCTTGCGAAGATGATTGTGCGATGTATCGGCACCGATTCCTCACATGTATGAAGTGTTGGTACCAATTCTTCTGATATGTGATGGTTGGGTAACATTCTTCTCACGTCTGAGAGAATCGTACCCATTCTTCTCATGTGGGAGGAGTTGATACCATTTTTTCACATGTACGAGGAGGTCGTACCAAATCTTCACATGTAAGAGGAATTTGTACCCATTCTTTAGGTTCTTTAGATTTATTTATCCTTCGCCCACGTAAGAGAAATTGGACAAATACTTCACCCCCCGAAAAACAGGTCACAGGTGCGACGACTACTTATGAATTCTTTTCAATGTTTGAAAATGCCAACAAAATCTTCACATATGCAAGGAATCATCAGTACCAACTATGCACCTGTGTGAGGAGTTGGTACCATTCTTCACGCTCGAGAAAAAGTCACACCTGTTCTTCACAGGTGTGACGAATACTTATCAATTATTGACACGTCAGATTTTTTTTCACAATATAGGACCCCCAAATATGAAAATTGGCCATACGTAGATCTCGCATTAAGTATCGGAAAGAAGTGATACGTTCCACTCTACTTTTTCAGCTCACCCGAGAAGAAGGGCGATGCATCCGTCATCCGTCGGTCAACATTTTCAAGGATCTCCGCAACCACACAGCCAATCGAACTCAAACTTCGGGCCGCGTGGAGCAGTCTGTAACGTGTCTAGCTACATGTACAGATGCGTGTCTGACTTCAGATCCAGGGGTAACGAGATCGATCCCGGCCCGGTCCCATACTTTCGTGGAGATTGATCATGATTTGTTTGTTTGATTTGATTATTTGGTGTAGGTATACGTAATCCTGACGTACTTTTAAGGTCGTCTGTATTTTGTGACTTAGTATCAGTCGAGCGCATCGTGACCTTTTTTGGTCCTTTGGATTTTCTTTCATTTTTTTAAACATGCTTAAATAGGAAGAACAAAGATCAAGGTTCGTGCTTGGACACTGTTAATTACACGCGCGGATCCAGAAAGTTTTGGCCGAGGGGATCAAACTTTTTTCCGCGTTTTTTTTTTGTTTTAATGAGGGAGAGTGGCACCAAATACCAGTATGAGCGTATCATCATCGGCCCTTCAGCTAAACGCCATTTAAATGGCATATCGCTGATAAACCGGTGATGGTCAAACGTTATGCTGGCTTGGTAGCTTTGTGATATTTCATTGGATCCAGACCAGTATTGCAAAGAAACCCTATATTTTTTTGTGATTTTTCAGGGGCGGGGAGTCAGGACCCCTCTCTGGCTTCGCGCATTTAATACCTGCTACATGACGGTCCATGGAAACACCCCAAGCCTCCACAAACCACATCGGACCAGGCTCTACCGCAAACTAAATAGCACACATAACAACTCCACCAACAACTATAATCTTTAAAGCAGACTATGCGCATCATGTGTGATGCATCTCAAAAAATGCAAACAGTGTGCAGTTATTAAATTTACGTAGAAACTGCCACTGAAAACGATATTTTCAAATATTCTAATATGTAAAGGTTGCCACCTGAAAACTTCCTATCGCAAAAAACAACAACAAATAAACAGTCAAATTTTCTTGTCATCACTTAGTAGTATCGAGGCATGAAACCCCCAATTATGATCACCTCAACCGGGTAAGAAACTCACCATGCTCCCAAATGTTAAACTGCCGACAGCTGTTGACATTTTAACATTTATCAGCATAATGAATACATCATAACCCCTTCCATGCTCAATTCAACCCAGCCTGAAGTTTATCATACCAACAAATGTCAAAATACCAACAACCATTGACATTTCAACATTACAGTTACAAGCCTGAAGATGATATCTTCTTGCAGGGGAAATAATCACAGGAGGGGGGGGGTAACTTGAGGGTAATTTTGGTACAGCTGTGCGAGCCAGTTTTTTGAAATCTACCCCAAGCATAAACCCGAGGCGAGTTCAACAATGCGAGCGCTTTCAAGCGCCCATTGTACTGCTGTCAGGCTTTACACATTACGAATAAAGATGAGTACCAGAACAACGGGCGCCCGCGAGCTCTCGCATTGTTGAACTCGCTTCTGGTCTTCGATTCATATACTTGATTGAACAAAATGTTTATATATTGATATACTGTTCTTTAATTTTAATATACCTCTTTCGTGTTTGTAACAAAGTTTAAAAATAAATATTACAATTTCGGTTTCTGAGCTGAATATCTTAGCATCAAACAGGGATGTCAGAAAATGGGACCATTCATATAACAATGATGAAAAACTGTGTATGTCATATACTTTTTCTTAGAAAAAGGGGGGCTTATCATATACCTGGCAACGCTGAAAAGGAGGGCTATTCGGGCCGTACATCCGCACTATGTCATATATAGTTAGTTACCCCCCATCCCCGAGGAAATAATACACAAACTCCTCTGATACTATGTAATTATAACTGCAACTGCACTGTGAGAAACTCGTGGAGGCGTCCCTCTTAACATTTTTGGACAGCTAAAAGTTGCAAACACTGAAGCCCCAGATAAAATACTACGGAATGCAGCATTTCATCAGGGTCTCCACTGTGTGCTAAGACAAAAATGATTTTCAGAGCAGCCAATAAATACAATATTTAAGCTGGTAAATGTGTGATGCCTTAAATTATACGATGAATTATATCAAACTTTTGGTCTACAGTTAAGCAGCCAGAAAATATGTTTCACCGGATGTTCTTATTATATTCTTATCTGTTTGGCGGGAGAAATGTGACAAGGTTTTGATACTTAAAAAAAATCTCAAGCTGTTAAGTTTTTAGACTTAATTTTTCGATATAACTTTTTTATCTTCAATATATGCAAAATGTGTTCGCGATGAAAAGTATTCAGGAGCATCTCCGCCAACTTCTCCAAATGGTTCCAACATCCTAGATGCTGCAGGTTCATCTGTGCTTAGATGCACTCATTGAACATTTCAAGCACATCGCAAATAAACTAAGTCCAATATGTCAGTCAAAAGTTACATTGCACCGCCCTAATTCAATTACTAAAGCGATGGATAGCTTGTTCAAAAATAATAGAAATCGCGCCTGATTCGCTCGTGCGTTAAGCTAGTAGGGTCATCTCAAAACCGTTATTTCATAGCACGCGCAAAAGAGAAAAATTGCACGTCATGCGATAACCCAGCCTTTGTTCCTACAAATGAGCCTGCTTTAAGTTGAATCTGCTAATGCACGGTAAATTCTGAGTATGTTAACGGCAGTTTCATGTTTTGCACAATCTTTGAAGAGCGGGATATGCACCGCTTCCGAATATTTTTGAAACTACCTCTTTCTGTCACGCCTATACGAATTATACCTGTCACTAAAAGACTTAGAAATTAAGGACGAATTCAATTTATTGCAAAATATCTATATACACAAAAATCTGTTTGCGCCACAAGCACAATACCTTTTGGAGAAGTTGGCGGAAATTCTCCTCTACAACTTTCATCGCGAACACAATTTGCTAAAATTGAAGATAAAAAAGTTATTGCGAAAAATTAAGTCTAAAAACTTAACAGCTGGAGTTAAGGCCAATCGCATAGTATACGCAAATGCTTCTAATAAATAAATGTCCATGCTGAGCCAAAGGTATATGTTTTGTTATGGGTCTTCATCTACATCAATGCTTCAGATATATGAACATCGAAGCTCTGAAGAGCAAGTGCATACTTTCCTGAGCCTTCACTGCTGATTCGAGAAGTACCGAAATCCCTTGCGCATTGGCTTATGGAAATTAAAATCAAATGACTTTCTAACAGAGGTCAGGTGGATCTAATCAATTAACATAGATCTAGTGATTAAGCGTATGCATTAGTGTCCAGAGTTGGTATCAATTAGCATGAAATAGAAAACCTGCTGTTTTATACACCTCTTAATTAACTATGAACTACCTGAATTATCATGATAAAACTCAGATCAGATCTATACATTATTACGAACTTTTGAGAATTTAATGCCATGTTTTTCAGAGAGAAAAAATAAAGCTGCAGTAAGAAATAAGCGAGACCCATTGCCCCATTTTAGAAAAAAAACGTACAATTTTCGAATGACTATTGCCGCCTTTATATTCAAATAAGGCGGTACCAGTCCCGGTAAAACCCTTCGTTTTTACGTGAATGTCTTTGTACGATAAAGGGTAAACTTCAGTCAAGGAGATCAGGCCATGATAGCCAAGCTTACCCCACCCTTGGGGCAAGTTTGGCCAAAAGATTTGTCCTGGCCTATTATTACACAGTCAAACTTCTGAAAGCACCAACAAAAG
Source organism: Loripinus fragilis (assembly GCA_964019695.1). Classification (NCBI taxonomy): domain Eukaryota; kingdom Metazoa; phylum Mollusca; class Bivalvia; order Lucinida; family Lucinidae; genus Loripinus; species Loripinus fragilis. The sequence goes on along the minus strand of OZ026517.1, from coordinate 16,448,548 downwards.
TACAAGGCATTAACCTGACATACGAACGAGTGGAGTTGGTACTCCACAATAGTGTGCATGGAAAATAGAGCTAGAATCTAAATACTTTTGAACGTGTTAAAATGCAATAAAAATCGAATTAGTTCAGATGAACAATTCCTCATTCAACAAAATGTTTGTTCCCTCTAAATATGAACACCCGTTACAAAGTGCGTACGTAGCAAAAATACACAGGCAAATATTTTGTTTATGTAAGGGGCAAGTTCGGCTATTGGCCGAACCTTCCCCGACGTAAGTGGCCGAACTAGCCCCTGATAGACTTTTTCTTTTTTATCTTCAATATAAGCAAAATGTGTTCGCGATGAAAAGTATTCAGGAGCATCTCCGCCAACTTCTCCAAATGGTTCCAACATCCTAGATGCTGCAGGTTCATCTGTGCTTAGATGCACTCTTTGAACATTTTAAGCACATCGCAAATAAACTAAGTCCAATATGTCAGTCAAAAAGTTAAATTGCACCGCCCTAATTCAATTACTAAAGCGCTTGTTCAAAAATAATAGAAATCGCGCTTGATTCGCTCGTGCGTTAAGCTAGTAGGGTCATCTCAAAACCGTTCATTTCATAGCACGCGCATAAGAGAAAAAATGGACGTCATGCGATAACCCAGCCTTTGTTCCTACAAATGAGCCTGCTTTAAGTTGATTCTGCTAATGCACGGTAAATTCTGAGTATGTTAACGGCAGTTTCATGTTTTGCACAACCTTTGAAGAGCGGGATATGCACCGCTTCCGAATATTTTTTGAAACTACCTCTTTCTGTCACGCCTATACGAATTATGCCTGTCACTAAAAGACTTAAATAGCATGTGACAGCTCCTTTCAAGATGTAGGAGATGAATTTAAAAATGTGTAATATCAAAGCACATTATCCTTTCGTAATAATTTCAGAATAATAACACATCTTTAGAAAAATAAAAAAAATGTAGTTACATGTACTATGGAAAATTTACTCGTCATTCAAGAAAACGAGCTTTAGCCATTGTTTACTAATGTAAACAAACTCGTCACAACTGACGTCCAAATATGTTTCCCAGCTCCATATCTTAATCGTCATTTTAAATATATCCATACGAGGCCGTACTAGCCCCGATCTCCCCCACCCAGCAATTATAAAGTTAGATCACGACATGTTCAAAACAGGTTTATAGGCCTTGTTTTGATGTAGCTTTTAAATTGCATTTCTGCCCGTAAGTTTGTATCTTCAAAGATGCTGTTTTTCCCTATATAGCAAGCTCAGTACTGTGAAACTATCATATTGCTAACTAAAGCCATTGCTAACTTTTGAGGTCGTTACCATAACGTCATGAGATGCTGATGTCATTAATTTATTTCTTTACCTATTTATATTAAGACAGAACAAATAAAAGTTTTTTAAGTTCTGTTTATTCCTGGGTAAAATTGATTGAATCTTGTTTAAAATGTTTTAAGCAGAGTATACCGATGCACGGCTTCTCGTCGAAAACCCTTTCGTCGACAGATACGACTGCTGGTCGAAAAAACGGCCAAGTCCGACACTTGTTACATTTTATGTACGTACATGCATGTATTTTTAAACAGGAAACATTTCTTACTCCAGTAAACATGTACCCATACTTAACATGCTAAATATCAAATCAGATAAAGTGCACATAAAACATTAAAATAACACGATTGAAATTCATGGGTCAAAGGCTCCTCAGATGATAATGAGATATTTTGACAGCAATTCGTTGTTTGCAGCAACACTCACGTTGTCTGAATATGCTTATTATGTTTTGTTTCCCTTACCATTTAAAAGAGCCATATCAAACTTGTAAATATATAGATCTACATAATAAAATAAAGGCTAAATTCAAATTGCATACCATATGGGAAAATGAATAATTTTAAAGTTGCTGAAATCAAATTCCAATCTAAGATTCCTATTTCCTCTGATAAAATATGGTCTCGAAACACAGATAATGCAAATTATGCACAGGCTGATAAGAGGCAGGGATACTGGTCAGGTTCTAATTAATCACACACTATGTGGTTCTCCCGTTACCTGGTCCCTCTATTAATAAGTCATTAAATGGTCCTACTTTTATACCGTTTGGTCCCTGAGGGACTGGTCCTTGTCCCTCTGGTCCTCCTGTAAAAGTCTCTTGTTTATACATACCCACATGTGACTCCCTATTACATCAAAACAATGCAAACTGACATTTAAGTTCATTTTCAGGACAAAACGGCACTGTTTCCAAGCAGGTTCGATATATAAAAAGCGAAATGCGTAGGAGTAAACCGCTAAAATTATGGAATCAAACGTAAGAATTTAGTAAAACAAGCATTACTAACCTTGTTCGATTGTGTCCTATCTGTAACCGTAACAATGGAAATCGATACGTGTATAGCGCTATAAATACACGAATTTTCCGACCACTGGTTACGCACGAGCGCTGAAATTCATGTTTATACGGCCTGAGCTAGGAGGAATGGGTACAGGATGTTTATTTCAGTTTACATACTGTGGTATATAAGGACCGAGCGTCAAGCTCCTGTGGTCTACTATTAAACTGAACAATGTGCATTGAGCCCGACGAGGTCCATATTATAACAGAGGACCCGATGTCTACTTTTGGCCTGACACTTAATTTATTTCAAAACTAGTATGTGCGAGCAGTGACGGCCCATGCCATAAGAAACAAAAGTTCATGAGCTAGAACAAGAAATCCATACCAAGTAATCCAAGTAGCTAGACCTTCACTAAATGTTAGCCTTTCACAAATTGCCTTTTACGGCGTATTCTATGTTAACTTCCATAAAAATGCCACATTGGCATATAGAAAGTTTATTATATATGAATGGTAACACAGTACAAAATCAATGATGCTGGTTGTCTGTGACTTTTTTCTGTCCGTTTCAAAAGAGAAGCGCCCTTACTTTCTACCAATATTTATGCCTTGCGCTCCACAGGTGGATTTTTCGCAAAGAATGTAGACCCAGATGCAAAAAAAATGGCATCTGATCACGGTCTGTATCATTACATCGCGTCATCGAATCATGGTACACACACTTTGTTGTCATGCCTTGCAAGTTCTAATCATCTGAGCACCTGCTGCAGTATGTTCAATTCAACAATAAGAATGGATCAATGTACAAAATATTTCATCTGTTCGAAGAATATTCTCTTAAACTAAAAAAAAAAAAAAAAAAAACTCCATCTGTTAAGTTTTTAGACTTAATTTTTCGCAATAACTTTTTTGTCTTCAATTTTAACAAAATGTGTTCGCGATGAAAGTTGTAGAGGAGAATTTCCGCCAACTTCTCCAAAAGGTCTTGTGCTTGTGGTGCAAACAGATTTTTGTGTATATAGATGAAGATTTTGCAATAAATTGAATTCGTCTTAAATTTCTAAGTCTTTTAATGACAGGTATAATTCGTATAGGCGTGACAGAAAGGGGTAGTTTCAAGAAATATTCGGAAGCGGTGCATATCCCGTTCTTCAAAGGCTGTGCATAACATAAAACTACCGTTAACATACTCAGAATTTACCGTGCATATGCAGAATCAACTTAAAGCAGGCTCATTTGTTGGAACAAAGGCTGGGTTATCGCAAGACGTGCAATTTTTTCTCTTATGCACGTGCTATGAATTGTACGGTTTTGAGATGACCCTACTAGTTTAACGCACGAGCGAATCAGGCGCGATTTCTATTATATTTGAACAAGCCATTCATCGCTTTAGTAATTGAATTAGGGCGGTGCAATGTACATTTTTGACTGACATTTTGGACTTTGTTTATTTGCGCTTTGTTTAAAATATCCAAAGAGTGCATCTAAGCACAGAGGAACCTGCAGCATCTAGGATGTTGGAACCATTTGGAGAAGTTGGCGGAGATGTTCCTTAATACTTTTGATCGCGAACACATTTTGCTAAAATTGAAGACAAAAAAGTTATTGCGAAAAATTAAGTCTAAAAACTTAACAGCTTGAGATTTTTTTTTTTTTTTTTTGATCTATGTTCAATTTATAGAGAGGAAACAAAGCGATGATAGGCGTCTAGACAAGTGAACACACCAAAAAAATCGGAGAGCTCACCAGAAACATGTATAAAAGTTGTTCTCAAAACAATACCGTCACGACTATTGCGGAATACAGTTTTTGTGATATCATATTTATACAAGCTGAATATAATAGCAACCGCATTTGTGAATTAGAAGGGGGGGGGGGGCACTAACAGTATTTTTAAGAGTTTGTGCCAGTATGAAAACACATGTATATCCTCCAGGAAATGCCGTAAAAATTTAAACCGCGGGCCGCTATTCTCGCAAAAATTGCGAGTTTTCACAATAAAAATACAATGTATAAAATTGCCACATCACTGATGTCCGTAAAAGGTAAGTCATCCAGACGAAATCCAGATACGTTTTCCAAAGATTGGGGCTGAATTTTGGTGGATTTTAACATTACCCCAACAGTTAACGGTTTCATACTATACAAACACGACGGTTTACTTTTTGTTGCAAATATGTGTATAAAATGATGTGCAATCATTTCTTTGAGTCTTCAAATATTTCACCGATAAGCTATCAATATTCATAAGGCATTTTCTAAATTCTTCTGCAGACACTCAGAAATGATTCTCAAAAACAATGTTGGTTTGAAAACTCTTTCTGTAACAGGGCACATCAGAGCCAGTATTTTATGGTGATTTAGTTTACGAATTTAAAAGAATCGTTGGAAAGGCTTGTATTCGAGATCAATTCAAAAAGATAATCCAAAGTTATAATATAGAGTGGACTATAACATGGGATATTTCATGCGGCTGATGGTTAAAAGCTTTGTTTTCCTCTTTAATTGCACGACGATGGCGCAGACCTCAGACTCCATAATGACCCTGATCTAAAACTTTCATCGGTGAGTTCAAGTTGGTTTCTGATGCATTGTAGCGCAAATAGTGTGAGCCATTCTCGGCTTTGTTTCAATTCAGTTGCGGATCCAGAGGGGGTTCGCTCGAACCCCCCTCCCCGCCCCCGTTTCAGTTAAATATCCTATGAAAATGAAATAGTGAGACCAAATTATTTCATTTTCATGGGATATTTTAGAAAAATGACATAAAATCAGCAAAGCGACCCCCCCCTTTTTCCAGAAGTCCCGGATCCGCCCCTGCAGTCTCTATTCGAGTTAAACACATGCTTCAAAAATAGCAGAATCTATGGCGAATTTGACGTTATCATTTAAATATAATTATATTTGAGCGTCAAGTATATAGCCCAGGGGGGGGGGGGGGGGGGGGGGACTCTGAATTTTTTATATATACGTAGGCTCGGGTTATTTTTTGGGGTTGAAATTTTGAATTACAATATTTTTGGGGGTTTTCAGAAAAATGAATATTTTTGGGGTATGAAGAATTTGTGGATATTTATGGGGGTCCCCACAATATTGGCCAATATTTAGGGTCCATTTCTATGCATTTTAGGGTCTTTTCTTAAGGGCAAAGTACCGAATGGGGATATTTTTGGGGGTTGCTAAAATTTCAAATATATTTTGGGGTGCTTGAAATTCCTGATATTTTTGGGGGTGAACAGTAGATGCTGGGCCCGAGCCTTCGTATCTAGAACAAATAGAACTATGGCCCGACTTAACGCGTCAGTTGTGGTTCTTGATCACCTAAATAATCGATAAGTCAATTGTCCCCCTTACACCGTGGTCAGTATATCGCGAAATCGATTGTATCTGAGTCCAGGTATCGATGGTATTCGTCTTGCATCGATGATATTGCTGTTCAGTATTGGTACTGAGAGGGTACCCAATTATACCATCTGAATATTATACCAGAATTGTTGGATGGATTTTTCATTTATGTAACATAAAATGTGCTCATAAAATTTGTTTCAAATCGGAGTATGCATGCTCAACTAATAGGTTTTTCATCTTAAAATGTAATACACCATGTATGTCCACTATTCGTAAGTTCTGATGTGAGTCTTAAAACAGCACTTGAGTACGTTAATACGACGTGAGAAAAACTGTCTAGGGGGGTTGCAAACGACAAAGGCGCAGACCAGCCTGCGCATCCGCACTGATTTAGAAATAACACAGCGTCACCAAACAAGGCCGTCGGCGGCGGTACGGTCGGTTGGCCATGACCACTTTTTAGTCCGAAAGAAGTTTTAGCAGGACCACTTTTTTTTGGCCGAATATGCTTATTTGGTCTGGTCATTTTTTTTAGTTTCTTCTTTTTTAATTAATAACTTAAGCGTATTTATTTATCCCGGGCTCGTTATAAAACAAGATTAAGAAAGTGACACCTGTGTAAACGACAGCAATTATAATTAAAGAATTATCGTTTCGAGTGATCTATCTTCGTATATCAGAACAAAACAGAACAAAAAGGCATATCTTGATAACGTATTTCAAAATGTAACATTTTTTTCACGTTTACCCATATCAGTAATGTTGATGCAAAACCTGATCTGAGTCTTCTCTCGGTATAGAATCATAGGTCTACACTCGAGCCAATATACCTAATATCTCCATTCTATTTCGAGGTCTAGATAATAAGGAAAAAATCCAGCATAATATTGTGAATATTTTATCCATCGTTTTAACATTCGCTTTGGGCGCTCAAAAGAACCGTCTCACTGAGACAGTTCTTCGAGCACATGCTCGGTTCTTATCTGGATCCAAACGGTACATTTTTCGAAAATAAAATCAGCTGCCATCTGTAAGGACTCGGACTGGGTCCGACCAGTTACCTATATAAGAATACGTCACTGGTCCGAGGTAATGAACATTGAGTTTGACTAAAAGGTCTGATCAGCATCTTCGCTTCAAGTTAAAAAATATAATATAGAAATATAATTCAGACAGAAAAATGCACCAAAGTGCTTTAGGCCAGATCCTTATCAGCTTTAAAAAACAGATGAGCGAACTCCCACTGAGTTCCCGCTGTGTCAACGTGAAGATGACCACATCATAAAACGTGTGCCAGAAGAGTTTTGAGCAGGTCAGACTTAGCCTGGGTCCAGTCGCCAATATTTTGGCAATATTTTCTAACGCTAATATTGCTAATATTCTAAAAAAAAAAGAGAGAATAAAAAGATACCACATCAAAGGTATCGGTTGTCCTTTATTGATTTTGACTGATATTGTCATTTTTGACCAAGAATCGGAAAAATAAAAAAAAAAGAAGAAAAAATGACCAGACTGGAACGCAGGCTAGGTCAGACTATGCAGATATTAATGCTCATAGCATTTCCTGTCTTCACTGCCTAGATGCTACTATATGCATGAATTTTCAGTTAACCATATGCGAACAACAAATTCGCATAATACTTTATCTGCGCAGTCTGATCAGCCCCATTGCTGTTTGCTGCTGAAATACCTTTACCTTTTTTAAATTGTTTTGTCAGTTCTGGTTCTCAGGCCGGCCGAAATATATGGAACGCAGACAGCAATGATTCAGGTCAGACCTGCGATGTGCAGTCTCGCAAGGACATTTGCCGTTCGCTCAAGTTGAAAATTTGCCCGAAGAATTTAATGACCTCACAAAAATTACATCATAAGTTTACAATTTATTTAAATGTTAAATATTGCAAACAATACAGGCCCGGAGAGAGATGTCTTGTTATGAAGTATCTGGATCTACATTGTTGCTTATGCTTTATTTATAGGACATTTCGGCATAATATATGCATGTCTTTTACAATACTTGCAAAGCCATTAACAATACTAGAATTTCAAACGAAACTATTTGCGCAGTCTGAGCATCTTACCATGAAGTGACAGTTTTGGTAGTATTACTGAAAAAGGTTATTTTACTGAATAGTAAAGACTCTGACGAGAAGCCGCATGACAAAACTAGTAAGAAAGGTGTACAGTGCGCGAAGACTGAGATCAGCCCGAGTGTCTGATGCACACCCATGTCGAATTTATTTATGCATAAGTTTTTAGAAGAAGGGCAAGTCTTCGACACAAGACAGAAACTGTTTACACAAAGTCGTGTATTCAGTTAAAACAGTAAAATCAGTATTTCGTTACAATCAAGAGAAGACCTTTAGCCCCATGGAGTATCTGACACCTAGGATTATCGCATATCCCGTTATGAGCGTCTCAAAATCCTTTGTCACACCAGAATCACAATGGAAAGGTGACAATCGAAAACGTCCTTAACAATCGACGAACGCGGATCAAAATCACTAGGGACAGTGTTTACGATTGCCATTTGTAACCAGCCTGGCGACAAATAGCAAGCGAAAACTCTGTTTCTAAATATTTTGATCTATGTTCGCCGATATTATTAACGTATGCCGCCGATAGTATTAACGTTTTCAAATGCCGCCTATCCGGTGTGAGAATGAAGTACGAATATTCTGCCAGATGAAGTCTTCAAATTAATTTCTTTTGCAAACGATAGGTGTTAATAATAATAATAATAATAATAATAATAATAATAATCATAATAATTGTTATATTTAAAATAAAGAAATAAAAATAAATTGAAGCAACTTGTAATAAAAAGTTTTTTTATTTCGGCGATTTGTCATGGTCAGTGGTATTTTACTTCTAACGAATTACAAAAATATGATTTTTTTCATAATCATGTCTCCCAAGCAGCTGTGCTTTCCCTTTCTTTTAAAAATGATGTTAGATTTCTCGACATAGTCTAAGCATATCGAATAGTGCGGGAGCATTATAGACCCGCAATCCAATTAGGACTTAGGCATTTTCTCCGCCCTTTTAAACGCTTAGGCAAGAAGGCGCTAAAACTCCATTTTCAACATAAAAATGACAGAACTAAAATTTATTTTATTTTTATAAAACTTATATGGTTGAAATTGCTGGATGATAGAGATACCATTTGTAACTTATAAAACATCGAGAAAATGTCAGAATATGATTATTTGGGGGTCATAAAATGCTCACCCTAAGCATTTTCTTTCAATTTACATAGAAATGAATGGGGTTTTACCAGTTAAAAAGATGAACAATTTGACAAAACTAAATATTAAGTGATTTCATATTTGTTTATATCATTGTAAAGATAGAACATTAAATTTTCTTGTGATAACTTATAAAACAATGGCAACTTAATAATAAGTTAGTTATTAGTAATTTATTTAAAGGTTTGTATACTTTTCTGTGTAATTGATGCCACAGATTTCAACAGGTAAGTTGCCCGAGTGGTCAATATTCAAGGGAGATAATCGGGCAGCTAAAACCGATAACAGCTGATATTGTCCCATATGAAAAATCTCTAGGAAGAGAGAGCGGGTTGTTTTACTTTGGTTGTGTTCTTGCTTTCATATACAGTGTGTGTCTTTATACCACCTTTACCATCTTTAGCATGAACTATCTCGTGATGTGCAAGGTCTACACTGATGACGGTGGTACAAAATAGTTATACCATGTTTGTCCACCTGTACGTAAGATAATCCACTCGCTAAAGCTCGTGGATTATCTCAACGTACAGGCGGACAACCCATGGTATAACTATTACTTGTTTGACTTCAGTTCTTGTAGTCTCCTCACGATGTCATGTCTTTGATCTGTGAATAAGGCATTTCCTGATCATGTTCAATTGTTGTTTTTTCTGATATCATTTTATGCAGCAATCGTTTTGGTGACAGCTAAAACTAAGTTTAAGTGACCGGGCTATTTTGTCTTTACTAGTGACTATAATACAAATACTTCCAAATTTTCCTTCTCTGAATTTCTAAAAACCAACTTTATGTAAGGGAACGATCATTATTTATCAGCTGGGGGAGGGGGGGTGGATTCTTTTTGTGTGGGGGGGGGGGGGCGGGGGGAGGTCATGAGCTGAAACTTGGTCCTGTTGTGGGAGGGGGTCAAAATATCATTTCGTCCTCTGTTGGGGGGGGGGGGGAGGGGGGTCGGTCAGGGGGTCACAAATCTAACGTCAGATTTTTCTTGGGGATAGGGGTAACAGGTCGCATCTTTGTAAAATGTCGTTGGCTTGTGGGGGTGGGGTCCCCCGACCCCATAATGTATACATGTGTTATATCTTTCGTTGCCACTTCATCTTTTCTCTATTTTGTTTATTGTAATTTCTCACCCTCAAAATCTTGTCTTTAATTATATTATCATTTCAAAAAAGTCTATATCATTTCCTTCCTGTATGACACTTAAATCTGAGGGCCCTAGAAATTCTAGCGTGTGCAGCTCTAACTCAGGTTCAGATAGTGTGGGCAGAATTGCGGTGTGTGTTCTCACAAATGAATGATACAAAACATATCCGACGGGATTTTCATTATGTCGCCTGTGTCATGTTCCAGGGGTGGGACTTTGGGGCACCGGGGTGCCCAGGGGTTCAAAAATTATTTTTTTAAAGAATGGTATAATGCGGCATATCAACTCGACGGGGATGACGAGCAGAACAGAATGCAAGTAAAATTTTCATCCTAGGGTCAAACTGGTGACCTTGGGGTGTGGTCAAAAGCTCAAATATCATTTTTATACCAAACTTTGTGTGTGTTCTCACAAATAAAAGATAGAAAACATATTGAACAGAATTTTCATTCTGTTACTGGGGTCATGCCCCAAGGGTGGGACTTGGGGGTGCTGGGGTCAAAAACTTAAGCGTGGGGATTTGCGATGGCGCCCCATCGACTGCGCGTTCTTATAATTTGATTCTTTATGTCCCATCAACAACTTTTAGTTATAAAATGACAGATCTTCCTGGGTGCAACCAGTAATAAGCTAGGAGTATTGTGTCTTGCTCAAGGACACAACGCAGTGACGTCGGTGAGGCTCGAACCCGCGGCCTCTCGGTCTCGAGTCAAGTACATCTACAACTGAGCCACTGCGCTCCCTACTGCACTTTCTAGTTTATTTTTGTTTCTATTTCATCCAGCAACAAAAATAGAAACTATCATATTACGTATATCTTATGATAACTTCTGAAATTCAAAGCAAAGGTGCATATTGTCCTTGTTACAGCTCAAAAATCAAAGAACCCGCAGATTTTAGCCGCCACGAACGCCATATTGGTTTTGTATTGTATCAGTAATTCCAGCCAATATTAGGCTCACTCCCACAAGCCACAAGGCAGGGGGGATAGTATGTGCCCAGCCTGGCAACTGACACCCCGAGACCACTATATGGTAAAAAAAAACTCCCAAAAAAACTTGTGGGGTTTGAGTTCCCGAACCGCACACTGGACACGAATATGACATGTCAGCAGTGTCCGGAGAAAAGAACGACAACAGCTTGCTAGGGACAGACAATCCGAAACAGACATACATAGCACATGTCATATGTCTGCTGTTCGTAGGTCCTGACAATACAAACTGCCTTCAGGGAGTAAGAGGGGTACGCTGTGTTATAAGCTCCACTGATGTAACAAGAGCCTCAGCATTGCGTTCATAGAACAGCACTGTTCTCGGCAAATACCCCTACCTTGAACGTGGTCGGACCCCCCTCCCCGGCACACCCATTATAAAGACCGAAAACAAGTTAATATCTAAATTTAATAGGCACCAAGATTTAGCGTAGGTTTTTTGATTGTCCAAAAGTCAGCCCTCTCAGTGCTTTGATTAAAGACGATTCAATAATAATATTATTATCAACATATGATCACATATGGGCACAGTTTTTGAGGAAATAAACTATCATATAGACTACTTGTAACAAAATATATGTGTAGGCCTACATGTTATGCACAGCTGAGGCAGCCGCACTGACCTTGGACCCACCCTTTCTTTCCAAAACCGAAAGGTTTGCCACTGCTGGTATTTTGAAGTGTCATGCACGTTGTATATTAATGAATAAATGGATGGCATTTTATCATATTCCATTCCACTCTACGGAATTCAGCGATTTCTAAAATATAATAGGATACCCCACCCACCATGGTGACACTACTGGGTCATGACCTAGCCAGTCATTCTATGTCATATGATAAAATATTAATAAAAGTCCCAACATAATGAATGATGAATAGTTGTACATCTTTTGTAAATTCATTTTTAATCAACTACAGAGCTCTGAGCAATAGAACGGCTACAGAGTTGACCCTGGTCAGCCACCGGCACTGACATATTCAGTCCGGGAGGTCATAGCCACCCGTCACAGGTGAGGGGGTCTGAGGTGAGGTGAGTTTTAGATACAGCTGAGTCATCAAATAGCCGATATGACAAGTTTGTAAAGAAGAACGAAGGCGACTGGACTCTCATTCATTCAAAAAAGGTGGGCTGAAAAAGAAAGCGCATCAAACTTTGAGAGAACGCAGTCTTTTTTTGCGACACGAATGTCGAAATAGGTTCCAAGCAATAAGTCAAAAACTTAGGACAAAATTCTTTACCTGGTTCTTCCAGAAAAAGGACGTCCACTCCAAACTTACGCGACAGGCCGAGTTTCAATGAATTTCAAGGTGACTTTTTCACCGCTGTGTAATCGCCTCGTGTAACCAGATAAGTTTAACATTTCATGAGTAAAGTTTATCAGACCTTGAAGGGCATGTAGGACAAAACGCATATCGCGGAAATAAAATATCAATATATGGTGGTATATCCGAGTGCGGGTCGATATGGCATTACGAGGGTGCATTAACCATATATTTATACTGACGGGCAAAAGAAACGCTATATCTAAAATTTGCGATAAATTACTAAGAAGAAAAAAAATTGCCAGCATATCTGGTAAACAAAATCGACGCTTGACTCAAGATTCTGGTCAGGGTAAGCTTGTGCAGCTCGCTTAGGCAGCTCATGTTTGTGAGCTACATGATACACGTTTCTTTTGTCAGCTAACGAGATAATGGTACTTACCCCATATGCGTCAAATTATTCTCTTAACATAGGCCTACATGTACAACTACCTAGTGGCAGTTAAGGCACATTTTCTGGGGTCTGAGCCTCCATCGACGTCCATATGTTATGTGTGTGAGCAGCGAATGCTCTGATGAGACTGTGCAGATGCAGATATTTCATTTTGGTGCATACCATTATCTCAACAATGTTAAAATGTACTTGTATGCAAAATCTAATTGAAATATGTCGTGCAGTTCAAGAGTTATGAGCATTTTCACTTTAAATATCGTGCAGTTCAAGAGTTATGAGCATTTTCACTTAAAGACCTGCCAAAATGATGCTCAGCAAAGCCTCATCGCGTTTTGTATAACAGTGGCTGGACAATATTAAAATAAATAAGTATGTAAAATTATATCCAATTATCATATGACGTCGCGTCTGGGAGTGAAATAACGCCATGCAATAAAATCTGTAAACCACTTGTGGTTTATCGATTTACGGGAAACGTTATGACGTCCATAACAACGTTGCGTACATAATGGCAATTCGTTGCGAAAAAGAGATAAAATGCTCGGCAAGCCTCGCATTTTATCTCTTTTCCCCAACTCGTTTAATAAATTCAATAAAATATGAGCACTCATGTAAGATCCTCTATATGTACCGTGTGATTCAAGAGTTATGAGCATATTCTCACTAACTGACCACAACTGGCCAAACTGATACTCAGCAAATCCTCTTCCATCGAAAATGCTATTATGCATGTCAGTGGTTAGACATTGTTGACATGCATATGTATGCAAAATTTGATAAAATATATCATGTGGTTCAAGAGTTATGAACACTTTCATTAACTGCTAACGGGTAGACAGGTGGACTGACTCATGCTCAGCAAAGCCTCATCCATCAAAATAGACTGTTATGCATGCCAGTGGTTAGACGATGTTGACATACATATGAAAAATTTCATTAGAATATACCATGTGGTTAAAGAGTTATAAGCATTAATTTTCAGTTACTGCTATCAGACAGACAGACAGATTCACATAGTGATTATAATGCACACCAAAGGGGTGTGCAATTCTGGTAAAAAGAAGCTTGTTTATTCCTTACACTGGATCTTGACGTGTGCAATTTTGTTGAATTTCATGTTTAAATTAAAAAATAATGACATATAGAGTTTATTAATCATTCTATTTAAAATATGGCATTTATAAACCGAGCGAGGTGAAAAATCCGATAAAGAAACTAGTGCACAAGCACGAGTTTATTTATATGATTTTTCACCTCCCGAGGTTTATAAATCCCATATTTTAAATAGAATGATTCAATAAACTATATATTACATGTACTCTGCTTGAATTGCTTGCTCAAATCAAGAAAATACTACGGTATGCGATGTGGCAAACTGGCGGGGTCATGACACTTCTAATTCTAACCTGAGTAATAATACATCATCTGTTCCCTGCTGAAAAAAATTGGAAGTCCGCCATTTTGGAAATCTTCTTTGTTGAGTCCACCTCAAAATTTCAAACGTCCGTAACTTTTTTTGTTAGTGACGGAAACAAAAATTGTGTGGGTAGTCATTTTCTTAATTAGAGCCTAACAAACATTTCAGTATTAAATATATTGTGTTTTTCTAGAATTTTTCGTTTTTGGACCTCAAGCTCCAACAGTTTCAGTGTTGGAGGACAGAAATGTTAGAAACCGTCATCGCATCTGTAAATGACGTTGTTTGTTAATGTTTGTGACGTCAAAAGTGCAGAGAAGCGTTATTTTGTTAAATTGTAAAAAAAATAAAACGAAAATGAATATGATATGCTTTTCATCTCATCAATGCCTTGGGTCACTTGTGTTCAGTAAAAAGAGTTCTGGCTAAAGAGATTTATTTCCCTAGAGGAAATAAATCTTTCTAGACAACAACAAAATTACCCATTTTAGTTGATTCATAAATCATGGAAATTTCTCCGTCAAATAGATATATGTAATATATGATTTTAGTAGGTGTGTGGAGGGTGGAGGGGATGGAGGTTGATGTGGCAACTCTGGTGAATCGACGACATTAACTGAATAGAGAACTCTTACTCAGTGTGTGAGTGATTCACCAGAGTTTACAAACCGACAAAATCCAAACTACTTTGCATGTTATATGCCTATATACGTTTTGAATGAGTCGCCAGTAGTAATGGGTGGCACTCTGGGGTCATTTTTTTTAAGCCTGAAAAGAACTTAGAATTTTTCAGGCTAAAAAATGACCCCAGAGATGCCTACCCTGGTAAGCTTGAGTGACTAGCTGTGAATAACTTAGTTTATTTTTAGGGGTATTTTGGTTGGGTCTATGATTGTGATAGTTTTCTGGACTATTGAAAATAACTTAGTTTATTTTTAGGGGTATTTTGGTTGGGCCTATGATTGTGATAGTTTTCTGGGCTGTTGAGATTAACTAAGTTTATTTTGCGCAAAAGCGCTGGCTGATCTGTGATTGTGATAGTTTTCTGGACTATTGAAAATAACTTAGTTTATTTTTGCTCAAAAACGCAGGCTGATCTGTGATTGTGATAGTTTTCTGGTCGCATCGCTGGGATGCTGTGAATAACTTAGTTTATTTTCGTAAAGATCTGATTGTGATAAATTCCTACCCACTCGTCTCTCGCTGGTAGGCCTATTGCGGTTATCTTTTTATAAAGACTAACTTTACTCGCATCACAAACAACAGGGTTTCTAATTTGCATATCGTACATCTAGTACGTTGCAATAGCGAATTATATTTTACGTAAGGAATTTTGGGTTCATGAAGTTCTGCGTATCTTATAGCCTCTTTAGAAAAATAACTTAGATATTCAAGGCTAATTTCTGTAGCTAAGAAATATTACATTTAGCACAATTTTTCGCTTTTCGCGACTTTCAATGATAAGTTACGTCATATAGATTATACATGACGTCATTGAAAAGCAAGTAGTATCTTCTAAAAGCGACAACAAGTATAACTTTTCGAACCAATAGATAACTTGGTCATTTTAAGAGGAAAGGTATTCAGATATGATGGGCCTATTTATTATTATTTTAGCTTTACATTTTGGTCAGACTCTTAGCTTGATTTTAACTTAGTACTTTTAATAGTTGATTAGGGTAATTATATGCTAAAAGTTAAGTTGTATAGAATGTCGCTTGAGGTTGTATCTCAAGACCTCAACTCCTAGATGTATTACTCTGTAGAATCAGCTAGGACTTTGAAAATTACTGAGTCATTTTTTATCTAGAGTAGGTGTGTACTTAGCAATGATAAGTCTGCTTGAATGTTTCTAAGGATTATACTTTTTCAGGTTCTTGCATGGTGTCGTATTTGATAGCTAGTATCAATCTTTTGATTAAGTTAGAGCTTCTGTTGATACGTTAGATAATCATCATTGGCATGTAATAGTATTGGGGTTTAATGATAAGATGTTGATGAAAGTGTCCATGTCGCTTGAGATGTGGATGCAATGTGGACCTTCACACGTAAAATGTGGATGCAATGTGGATCCACCACATCTCCACATTTTGAAGGTGGATGTAATGTGGAGCAATGTGGATGTATTGTGGAGCAATGTGGATTTCCACATTTCAAATGTGAATAAATGCAGATATATTGTGGGTCAGCATAATGGAAATTTACGTTAATTCTTGGATAAATTCGAAATTAATGTGGACCGCCACACTAAAAATGTGGATCCACCACATCTCCACATCTTGACAATGTGGATCCACCACATCTCCACATTTCCACAATGTGGAGTTTCCACACCTACACATTCGACAATTTGACTTATACCCTCTCTCAATTTCAGGTAAACTTCAGCGCTGAGCTGAAATAACTATGATTGTGATAGTTTTCTGGTCGTATCCACTAGTTGGTCTATGATAGTTTCCTGGGCTATTGGGAAATAACTTAGTCATTTTTGAGGGGGATAAAGATTCTGACTTTAGGCCTAACAAAAATTGTAGTCTCGCCTGACACTTTGTGAAAAATTCATATAGTTTTGCTTGTCATTTTTTTTTTGCTAGTGATTTCAGCAGTTTGGCTTATAGAAAATATTTGATCTGATGAAAAATTCAAGTAGATTTGCATATCAAAATTATTTGAGAACTATTCTTGACTGAGGATTTTTTCTGAAAATTTCAGTAGTTTGACCTATGGAAAATATTCGATCGGATGAAAAAATCAAATAGTGATTACGCTTGATGAAACAATTTTGAGAATTTTCAACTGTTGATTTCAGAAAATCTGAGTTTTTCCAAATCTGGGTTTTTCCAGTATAAAAAGCTGATTTATTTCGCTATCGGTATAAATAGGGTGGGTCGAACCGCCACACTAAAAATGTGGATCCACCACATCTCCACATCTCGACAATGTGGATCCACCACATCTCCACATTTCCACAATGTGGAGTTTCCACACCTACACATTTGACAATTTGACTTATACCCTCTCTCCAATCAATACTATTTTCTCGCTGTTTCTCAAGTTGATAGTAGCATGGTACATTTGCTATGACAACTTTCAGAGAGATGGTTCTATCATATTTGGATTGTTGGCAAGATAATATTTGTTTCACCTGAGGCAAATTTGGATTGAGCCCATTTCAGTCTTCTATCCTATTCTTCCTTTCTTTTTTATTGTCTCTGGGAGGATCCTGACTTTACTGAAATATTGTTGACTGGGACTTAACTCCATCTAAAAATCTCTAAATAGTTAACTTCTGATAACCTAATCTTTGGTTCTAGTACCACCCATCACCTTTGATGGTAAATAAAAAATGTATAGCCCATGCATTATTAATTATTCAACTTTTTACACTGTGAATTTTTCACATTTACATATTTAACAAGTTAATGAATATGTCTAGGATTAAAACGTGTAATATACATCTTCACATAGTTGATATTTCAGATCTGCATTACATACAAAGTTTGCATGATATATATTCCATCTTAATATAATTAATATGAGAGTAGCCATTTCATATATATGGCGTTAAGCAAAGTCTAAGTGTCATTATATAATATTTCTATCAAGTGTGGTGGTTGTTTCACATATGCGATCATGGATGAATTTTATCTGAGCTTACTGAGTGATAGTTCTATGGATATTTTCCCTAAAAATAAACAGTTCTCATTTACCACAAAGCTAAATCATCCTATTCAAGTCCAGAAAGAACAATGGGTTGTAGCGTTGGTAGAAATTATGACTCCTTCAGAAGTATATAACATTTCACATAATAGCAATTATTTTTATGTTCACTTCTACGATGAGAATGTTTTGGAAAGACTGGGGAAAAGTAAAATGAATACTGTATGCATGAAAGATGGAAGTTGTCCTGAAATAAAATTATTTATCCCAGCAGGAAACTATAATTCGCCTCAGCACTTAGTAGAGCAAATTCAGATTGCTATTGAAGAAAAATGTGGAGCTATTCTACGTCAAATTTACAGTATGATCTCATTAAGTTATAAGAAATCAGGTAATCGTGTAAATTTACATGTTGATAATCCAAATAGAGTTCAAATAAGATTTTCAAAGTCTCTTGGCGAAATACTTGGATTGAATCCTGATCTTTCAAATAAACTGATTGGGAATGATAACCAGGCCTTTACATATGCTGTTGATTTGAACATGACCCACCATCAGATGTTTGTTTATTCTGATGTTGCAGATTACACTTACGTTGGAAATATAACAGCTCCTATACTTAGAATTGTTTTTTATAAACAGTCCAAATCTAGCACTCAATCGCATCAAGAATTTGTGAATTTACATTATGTACCTTTGGCAAAATCTTATATTGATCAGGTTCATATTGATATCAAAGATGAAATTGGCAGGTCTGTCCCTTTTGTTGGTGGGAAAACTTTAGTAAAATTACACTTCAAACGTATAAAAAGTTGATCAATTATGCTATTAGTATAAATATGATGATTCTGGTTGACATGTCTTATTGTTCTACGAACACTAAAAGAAGAAGAATGGATCTCTCAGCAAGACAGAAAAATACAAGCTGCAATGATGATATGATAAAACCTGCTTCTAAAAAATCAACTAAATATCAAATGAGCTATGGACAAATTAGATATCTGATGAAAAGGCTGAGTACAGCGTTGGATAGTAAACTCAAGCAAGGAAGACCACCAAAGTACTGTAGAATGTGCCATTGAGAACTTCGTAAGCTGAAAGGAAGCCAACAAGAAAGACAGCCATTAGAGAATAAATATATGAAGGGAAGAAATATAACGGAACAAAGATGTGATAAAAGAAAGAATTTTTCTTCTGCAAAAGAGAGCAGTAAAACAAGAAAATGCAGTCCTCTCTCAAGTGTTGCAGCAAAAGAAGTACATGCAAATAATAAGACAGAGTAGAAAATGTCATATTTTTGTGAGAAATATTGACAAAACTGTGGGTTTTTTTTTATGTCACTACAAGTATAAAAGGACACAATCAGAGAGAAGCTATTCATTTACCAAAACGATTTCAATGGGTCAACATCAGTGTCCAAAGTGTGAACGACAGTATGCAAGATCAGACAGTTTGAGACGACATCTGACAAGTGGTATCTGCAGTGAAGATATGGAGTCAGAAACAATGTCAGAAAATGAAGACTCTACTATGTCTGACGAATCGGATGCAGAGACTTCTAAAAGTCATCAAAAGGAAGATATCTTTGGGAAATATACAGACAAAGATTATGGCATTCTAGATGGTAGTGATACAGATTGTACTGATGAAGATGATGAAGACCAACGTTATTCTAGAAAAAAGAGCAAGTTTGATCCTTGGACATTTTTTGTTGATGGAGCTCATAGTATCCTACAAGACACATTCAATGAAGGTGTACAACATATAATAGAGAAACATCCAGACATTGACACAGAAGAGGCAGAGGAGGTGACTTTCGATAAACTGGAACCAAGATACAGAGCAGAAGCCATTGGTCAATACAAGGCCTTCCTTAAATTATCCAAGGCATTGAAGAAAGATCCCTTGCACAAGAAGATAACAGATACAGCAAAACGACTACGAGATGAAGATGACTTTGATGAGGATGACGCTTTGAAATATGCTATTGAAAAACGAAGATACCTCTTGGATGGGAAACTTGAAGAATTTGACCCACCAACCTATTCCATAGGTGAAGATGATGAATCAGATTCATTACAACAGAGTTCAGGATCAAAATATGCACCAAGTCAGCTACAACAGAACAACTTTGGACCAAGACATACTCAAAGTCAACTTCCAAAAAGGCCCTGGATCGATGCTTAAAACATTCTAATTGAATTCTATTTTGTACGATGGCATATATTCTTTAATTTCTCTTATTGTAAACAATGAATAGAGGGACGGCCCTAATCCTCTGTCATTGTAATGAGTTATAGTTAGCGGGGCAATAAAGTTATAGAAATGTTCATTTGTCTTTGTTGTTCTTTTTATTAAAAAATAAGTAGTAGTAAGCTTGAGACGGCTAGCTATACACTAGTTAACGCTACAGAGTGATGCCTCTAGGAGTTGAGGTCTTGATTGACCAAGAGACGCTAAGACGCATAGTACTTAGTAGCCTTGACTATTACACACACCATATATCACCACATACTATACCACCCTAAAATGACTAAGTTATCTTCAAAGCTGAATTTAACTAAGTTATTTTATATATCACCACAGCAGAATCTTTATCCCCCTCAAAAATGACTAAGTTATTTCCCAATAGCCCAGGAAACTATCATAGACCAACTAGTGGATACGACCAGAAAACTATCACAATCATAGTTATTTCAGCTCAGCGCTGAAGTTTACCTGAAATTGAGAGAGGGTATAAGTCAAATTGTCGAATGTGTAGGTGTGGAAACTCCACATTGTGGAAATGTGGAGATGTGGTGGATCCACATTGTCAAGATGTGGAGATGTGGTGGATCCACATTTTTAGTGTGGCGGTCCACATTAATTTCGAATTTATCCAAGAATTAACGTAAATTTCCATTATGCTGACCCACAATATATCTGCATTTATTCACATTTGAAATGTGGAAATCCACATTGCTCCACAATACATCCACATTGCTCCACATTACATCCACCTTCAAAATGTGGAGATGTGGTGGATCCACATTGCATCCACATTTTACGTGTGAAGGTCCACATTGCATCCACATCTCAAGCGACATGGACACTTTCATCAACATCTTATCATTAAACCCCAATACTATTACATGCCAATGATGATTATCTAACGTATCAACAGAAGCTCTAACTTAATCAAAAGATTGATACTAGCTATCAAATACGACACCATGCAAGAACCTGAAAAAGTATAATCCTTAGAAACATTCAAGCAGACTTATCATTGCTAAGTACACACCTACTCTAGATAAAAAATGACTCAGTAATTTTCAAAGTCCTAGCTGATTCTACAGAGTAATACATCTAGGAGTTGAGGTCTTGAGATACAACCTCAAGCGACATTCTATACAACTTAACTTTTAGCATATAATTACCCTAATCAACTATTAAAAGTACTAAGTTAAAATCAAGCTAAGAGTCTGACCAAAATGTAAAGCTAAAATAATAATAAATAGGCCCATCATATCTGAATACCTTTCCTCTTAAAATGACCAAGTTATCTATTGGTTCGAAAAGTTATACTTGTTGTCGCTTTTAGAAGATACTACTTGCTTTTCAATGACGTCATGTATAATCTATATGACGTAACTTATCATTGAAAGTCGGGAAAAGCGAAAAATTGTGCTAAATGTAATATTTCTTAGCTACAGAAATTAGCCTTGAATATCTAAGTTATTTTTCTAAAGAGACTATAAGATACGCAGAACTTCATGAACCCAAAATTCCTTACGTAAAATATAATTCGCTATTGCAACGTACTAGATGTACGATATGCAAATTAGAAACCCTGTTGTTTGTGATGTGAGTAAAGTTAGTCTTTATAAAAAGATAACCGCAATAGGCCTACCAGCGAGAGACGAGTGGGTAGGAATTTATCACAATCAGATCTTTACGAAAATAAACTAAGTTATTCACAGCATCCCAGCAATGCGACCAGAAAACTATCACAATCACAGATCAGCCTGCGTTTTTGAGCAAAAATAAACTAAGTTATTTTCAATAGTCCAGAAAACTATCACAATCACAGATCAGCCAGCGCTTTTGCGCAAAATAAACTTAGTTAATCTCAACAGCCCAGAAAACTATCACAATCATAGGCCCAACCAAAATACCCCTAAAAATAAACTAAGTTATTTTCAATAGTCCAGAAAACTATCACAATCATAGACCCAACCAAAATACCCCTAAAAATAAACTAAGTTATTCACAGCTAGTCACTCAAGCTTACCAGGGTAGGCATCTCTGGGGTCATTTTTTAGCCTGAAAAATTCTAAGTTCTTTTCAGGCTTAAAAAAAATGACCCCAGAGTGCCACCCATTACTACTGTCGCCTGAATTAAAAACCCTCATACAGACTTACCAACCAGCAGCAGGCATTAACACTGCTGTTTGAGATTATCAATATGCAGCTCCAAGCGAAAAAGGCCAGTGGCTCAACCTGACGCATACAAACCAATGAGTTAAAAAATAAAGACTCTTGATAATCTTAAGATACATTAGAAAGTGTGAATAGCACAACAAGTGAAAACAGACGGAAATGCGGATCATATTATAAATGTATCTCTCTACGCTTAGGCTGATAGGCTAGCAGAAAATCAGACGAGCCTGCACAAACGCACAGTCATGCTCAAGACTTCGTTGCACGCAATACAGAAAATATGGAAGTTCATAACATGAAACCTAGTAGCCGACTTGCAAAATATAGGTTTTATAAAGCTAGGCTCCTTTTACCTAAAATCCATGGCCTAAGGGACCGCTCATTATTTAAGTTTCAGTGGGGGGGGGGGGGGGGGGGGGGGCTGAAATTTCGATCCTTTATTCAAATTTTGGATGACCCCCCCCCCCCTCCTAACAAAATTTAAATACAATGACCCCCCCGGAACCCAAAAGAAATATAACCTGACCCCCCCCCCCCCATTTTAAATTTTATTGTCAAAATACAATATTGTGTGTTCATGTGTATGTCATAAGAATTGTAAAATGGTAATTTTATTTATTTCTTGGCCTGCATGAGTTATAATCTGAGGTTCAAATCCAAATTTTGACAAGTGTTTCTCCATGATGATACATTGCATTAGTTAGAAGGCTTCCATGCGAGCTGAACATTTTTTGTACTTCAACAACAGCAGAGTCTAGGGCGAAGATTTGGTATCAGTAAAATGCATTTAAGCCCCCCCCCCCCCCCCCCCCCCCCCGGTGGCTTAGGCTGCTGTCCGTTCTAAGGCGGTGGTTCTGTTGTTGTTGACTTTTTGTTTATTGTTATAACTCCCATTGCAGGAGTCTGTAATTGTTCTATTTTTTGTTGTGCGTTACTTTATGTCCATTCTAGTATTGCAATCATCTTGATGGGGAAGAGAGAGAGCTGGTTGCTTTGCTTAATTTGTCTCCCTGGTGTCTCGTGATGGTTGAGTGGCTCTTCCTCGCGGTGCCTTGGGATTGTCTGCAGTTTGTGATTGTGGTATTTCCTGATCAAACTCACTATTTTTGACGAATCTATTATATATGAGACCATTTTGTTTATATTGATTCTTTACGTTCCAGTTAACAATAACTGCAGATAAATATGCTTTCAAGTGCCCTTCCACAAAAAGTTGGGAAAAAGTAAGGATAAAAAATTTGGAAAAAAATCATGACAGAAAAAGTAGTGATTTTGGATGTGAAACATTAGGCATAGAGGTGTTTTCAAATACAAAATCATAAATATGAAGCTTTCAAGTGCCCCTCAACAAAACAGTACAGATAAAAAATGAAAAGGTAGTGAAAAAGTAGGGATTATCTGTGTAAAAGAGTAGGGGTAGTAGGGCTTTTCCAAGTACAAAATCATTTATTACAATAAGTTTTTCAAAAATATTTAATAGATATTTTATACTCAATACTTTAGCAGGATAATGGCTATGACAAAATACTAGCAAACAGAGAGACTTTTAGGTTAAAAATTCAAGTTAAATTGCTTTTAGCTGTCTGCTCCCTGAGTCTGCTCCCTGAAAAAATATAATAGCTATTAAATGACATTTTTTTCGAGGGAGCGAAGCGAGCAAGAAAAAAATCTATATATTTAGCGCACAAATGACATTTAAGAGTGAAAAAGTAGGGATAGTAGGGCATTTTCAAGAAAAAGTAGGGAAAAGTAGGGCCCATCTGAAAGCCTGATCAATCAATACATTTTCTATTGAAATCAGTATGATTAAAATTGTAACATTAATGCCACCACAACAAAACTAGCAAATTTAAAATTTAGTGGCCTGCCTAACTAAAAAAAAAGGTTAATTTATAAAAACTGAGCGAGCGAGGAAAAAATTTAAGATTTTATTGTAGCAATTTTAACATGACCCCCCCCCCTCCCCCCCCCCCCCCCCTGCTAGGAAGCCAAAGTTAATGGTGACCCACCCCTACAAGCCACATGGAATTACATATGACCCCCGCCCCCCCTACTTTTTAGCCGCCCCTGACACTTAAATAATGAGCGGTCCCTAAAATATAGAAATAGGTTCTTAAACTTATAGGAAATTCTATGTAAAAAAAGGGTTAAATATGTTCTTCTATACAATTTTCAATCACACCTCTTAATATTGGAGTTTCTTTACCATGAACCAAAGAAATGTAACAATACTGACGTCAATAAGAAACGCCTCACCTGGATAAACATTAATAAGTCTAAAGACTGAACTGACCCATATGAGTTTTCGTGCATTATAAGTATTTTTGCCACTTTTGCCTTGTTACCAGACAACCCGGTGGAAAAAACGACTTCTTTAACCATGATAAAACGCCAATATACTGGAGAAAAGGAGTTTAAAATGTTCAAACGATGCCTTTATGCCTTTATGCTTCTGCTAAACGAAAGGTTATACCCAACCACATTTCCACGTGGCATTCGAGTAAAAATTAAAATTATTGCTTTGCAAAGTGGTTGAAAATATTGTAACGGATTATTTGCAACATTCTATATTCTTTACCTGGCGACGATTGTTGAGGTTATAATTTCTTCTTTTTTAGGCTTTACGTCCCAGTTAACACTGATTCAATCTTCCTGGGTTGAACCAGTACTAAGTAGCGGATAAGGTGTCTTGCTCAAAGACATAGCACAGTGAATCCACCAGCGTTGAGTCTCGAACCACCAACACTTCGATACCCAGTCTAACGCTCTACTATCTGAGCAACTGCGTTCCATGGTCATACCATACCCCCGTTTAAATAATGTACAGAGATAGATAGACTGGTTCTTTCCCTTTAATAGCTTGTCAGCATATTTAGTCTGGTTCCCTCCCCTAGATCTACCCATCTAGATGGGTAGATCTAGGGGAGGGAACCAGACTAAGAGATAGATAGATAATTAAATAAACCAGAATTCAAAGAATAGGATGTGTCGTCTGGCAAAACAGGAGTAAAACAAGGCAAATTCGTCGAATTCATAACCCCAGGCGAAGGGTTACTTTGGAGAAACGTATTAATCACAAAACATAAATCCCATTTCTCCAACCCCTAAGTTCACTGTGGGTATCACGCAGATCATACACCTAAGGAATCTTCTAACGCATACACTTTTGTTTTTGCATTTTCTTGAAAACTAGAATTTCTAATTAACAGTTGTTTTGGAATAAATTAGAACAATGTTTTCTGGTAATGTATAGTTATTTTCAGAGTAAACTGACAAAGAACATTTAAAATATTAAAGTTTGAGTTGAAAACTTAAAAAAAACGTAAGTCACAAACTTACCATTTTTCAAACAAATCAATACTGAAATGTAAATGTATTCCAATTATTAACATGAATTAATGAGACATTATTTTTTTTTCCAAAGGTAAAAGTAAGTAATGGTGCAAAGATCAGGAATCGATACAATCAAGTACCACACCTGACCCAGGACACAAATGGGAAAGTGACAAACTCACAGAAGACACCACAAACGAGAGCCAAGAGGTCAGCCCTTTCCCAGCAGGTGACCACAAAGCACATATAAACAGACGCGCACAAAACATAGCAAACACAAGACAGAACAAAAACATAAAAGATCCACAAAAGAAGTACAGCCTTGGAACGGTCAGTAAAATATTTTACTGGAGGGCTTAAACCGGTTTAACGGCGCCAACCTCACCCTTAATTCAGATGTGGATCAAGACACATAGATATTTGGTTTGCATGAAAGACCCCTAACTTATCAATGCATCATCTCCTAAAACATATAAATCAAGATATAACAAGGAGATAAAGCAAGGATAAGGACTCAACAGTAAATTAAACTGAATACCGGAGCAAAAGAAATCCAACAGGTAAACCCCGGTGGGCCCGACAAACAGCCAAAGCATCAGGCCCCTCCCATCTCAATTGTAAGTCAATTTGTATTCTATTATTCACCAAATAAGAGAAAACACATCCAACTTCTATCTTCTACATCTATAAAAGTGAACAGACGATGCGCACAAGCAAGAAATTAAATATTTCCTGACAATCGCATCGCATAAGTGCTCGATTGGCTTTAGATCTAAGGAGCAAGATAGCCATGGTAAAATATTTATTCTGCTAGCTAGCAGCAGAGGCCTGCTGATTGTACTCACAGTGTGGACTTTTTTTCATTTCAACTGAGCAAAATCACATGAAAAAAGTAGGTGGAGTATGGCCTGGAAATACCACAATCACACAATGCAGTCCAACCCATTGCACCATGAGGAAGAGATGCAGAGCAATAACAGTCACATGACATTCAAAACGAAATTTTAAGCAACCAACTCTCTCTCTTCCCCAGCGAGATGATTACAAAACTAGAAAGGACACAATGTACTGCACATCAAAACAAGGACCAAACACAAAACCCCCACAAACAATAAGGGCAACAATAAACAACAGACACACCACCTTAGAACGCTCAGTCAAAGAAAATTAAATTCACTGGCCAAATCTTCGCCCTAGATTCTGCTGTTGTCCAAACAGAAAAAAATATTAAGTTCGCTTTGAGGCTTCCTTACTTATCCAATGCTTCATCACGGGGAAACAATCAATTAAATACTGTGATAAAACAAAGAAAATGGCTATGAACTCGTGGACAGTCAGGGCTAAAAAAAAACAACAAAAACTCCCCCAGTTGAGCCACGGAGGACACATTCAAAGACAAAAATCAGGCACTGACCCACCACTGAAAGTTTCATGCCAAGGTCGTCATTGTGTCTGAAGCCTAACCACCGTGCCAATTATGACCCTTTCAATTTAAATGAGCTGCATTTTGCATAATAACCAAAGTGTTGTTCTGAAATTTTTACACATGATGTGAATAATATTGAATTTTTCTTTAACAAAAAAAAAATGAATACCTTTAACATCATTAAGCTTTTGTAGCAAATAGTTTACTGTATGCGTTGGAAGATTACTTAAGTATAGTTAACAGCCTATCAACTATTTTAAGTGTTTAGTTCAAAAAAGAAATAGACATTTCTGTACAATTTTAATATCTGACCTTTCAACCTGACCCAGAGGTCATGGTGTGTGTCAGGTCAAAGTTTTTGCTTCTATGTTAGTCTATACTTCTTTCCTTTAAAATGACCATAACCCAGTCTAAATTTTGGGGATGACCTCCGCATTTGAACTTGACCTGTATTTTATGATGCTTTACCCTTCTGTAAATTTTGAATTAAGTTGATGCATCCCTTCAAAAGTTATTGATCTGAAACCAAAAGTGTGACGCCTGTACGCTGGCCATGATCCCTATGTGTCGACCATGCTTGGCAGGTACATAATAAATAACATGGCCTCTACCAATTTATGTTGACCTTTAAGATTCATTCCATGAATCCAAGCAGATAAATATATAGATAAATGAATAAATATATAGATAAATAAATAGATCTGTATGGGCTACTTATCACATACATGTCAAATAACCTCAACCCATTTCTAAGATTTTCTTCATGTTCAAACTGCGACATCAAGCAGATGACGGCCACATGGCTTAATCAATTTAGATCATACAATGACTTTAAGTGGTTTTGTCCCATGAACTAAACCCATTTGATTTCATACTTTGAATTTAAGGCGTTGTATCACATGACATTAACACATGTATGTTGGCCTCTAAGATTGTTTCATACGACCCTATAACCAAGCTTATTGACCTTTAGGATTCATACTATAAATTCGAGCAGTTGACTGTCACATGATAAACCTTCCTTTAATCTCGCAATGTGCCAATGCAAAAACACACATTAATGAGGCAATAAGGACCTCTAGTCACGTGAGGAGGACAATCCATTTTTAAGTCGAAATTGAAGTGTATTGTAATTTAATATGTTGTTAAGGATATGAAAATATTTTGATAGTCTTTCGATTTCTATAATTACATTACATTCAAAGATAAACACACTTTACATTCAAAGATAAACACATACACATAAGTTGAAACAATGGGTATAAAATTAAATCCTAAAATATATGGCCTTTATGATTCATTTAATGAATTCAAGCCGATGACTGTCCTATGACCTTAACCAATTTATATTGACCATAATAATTCATTTCATGACGTCAATCAGTTGACTGTCACATGGCCTCTTCCAATTTATGTTGACCTTTAAGATTCATTCCATGAATCCAAGCGGTTGATTATTACATGGCCTTTACTAACTGAGTATACACTTGAGGATTCATTCTATGACTTTAAGCTGTTTACTGTCACATGGTCTTAGCCAATTTATGTTTAACTTTAAGATTCATTCTATGATTTCAGTCAGTTGAATGTCACATAGTCTTAACCAATTTATGTTGACCATTAAGATTAATTATATGACTTCAAGCAGTTGAATGTCACATGGCATTAACCTTTAAGATTCATTCTTTGATTTCAAGCAGTTGAATGTCAAATGACCTTAACGAATTGATGTTGACCCTTAAAGTTCATTCTATGACTTTAAGCAGTTGGATGCCACATGACCTTAATCAATTTATGTTGACCTTTAATGTTCATTCTATGACTCAATCAGTTGAATGTCACATGGCCTTAACCAATTTATATTGACCTTTAAGTTTCATTCTATCATTTCATTCAGCTGAATGTCGCACAGCTTCAACACATTTATGTTGACCATTAATATTCATTACTATTGGCATAAGATTAAGCATATTGTACTTCCATTGAGAAAAAATAGATCTGGCTGGCTAAAATTACTTTTTATATTAGTCTACCATACTTATTTTGGGTCAAAAAGTGAACTTTTGGCATTTCAAAACGCATTTATCGACTCAATCAAACAGGTTTTCAGGGGGTATTCTCAGATGGTGAAATGCAAACCTTCGATGACGTTTACAAACAACATATAATAGAGGGCTGGGTATTTCAGACTTTAGAGACCAATACTCCATTCAACTTATGCCAGCAAAATTTCACAGATTACATGATCTTATAAGGAGCATTTTGAAAACAAAAACGTGAAAAGTTTTGTCATGAATTGAGTTTTAAAAATGAAATTGGGTCAATGACTTCGTTATTTGATTTTTTGTTGCCAACTATTGCTTGGGGTTGTGAGAAGAAACATTGCGGCACATACAGCAAATAAGAGCTAAGGAACAGATTTCCTAGTCAAGATCTTAGTTACAACCTACAATTCCACAAACAGTTTATGACAGTGACGTAAGGTATATCCCAAAATCGATATCACTTTCTCAAAAGCTCTAAGATCTACTGTTAATTTAAATTTAGCATAACAACATAGTTGACGTCACTGTAGGAATCTCCTTATTTATTAGTAAACCCAGAGGGCAATTTTTTCTTCATGATTTAAAGCCATTCGAAATCGTCAGAGACATGATGGTTGATCTAGCAGGGATGGTTATCAGACAATCAACAAAACCGCTACTGAATTTTGGAGAAAATCACCTTTTTGTTTTTTGAGAGTGTCTTCAAAGGTACAATTCTTTGGTTGCCGTGACGTCAGCAGGATTTGTAGAGCTCTACGTTGCTTACTTTTGGATAGTAGAATAAAAGCAATTTTTGATGAGCAATACAATATTTTGCAAAAATTGACAGTCTGGTAAAAATTAACAACACTGGTAAAATATGCCTAACTTTATGCCATAAGTATATGACTTCAAGCAGTTGAAGGTAACATGGGCTTAACTAATTTATATTGACCTTTAGGATTCACAAGACTTTTATTCTATGATTTTAAGCAGTTGAATGTCACATGGCCTTAACCTTTAAGATCCAATCTATGATTTTAAGCAGTTGAATGTCACATAACTAATTTATATTGATCTTTAGGATTCACATGACTTTTATTCTATGATTTTAAGCAGTTGAATGTCACATGGCCTTTACCTTTAAAGTTCATTCTATGATTTCAAGCACAGGAGCTTGAAGTTCGATCCTTAAATCACCCCTATAGCCTCAAAACCAAAAGCTCACAATGTCATTACGTAGTGACACCGTGAGCTTTTGGTTTTGAGGCTATATAGGTGATATAAGGACCGAACTTCAAGCTCCTGTGTTTCAAGCAGGTGAATGTCACATGGCCTTAACCAATGACAGTTAAATGTCACATGGCTTTAACCAATTTATGTTGACCATTAAGATTCATAATATGCCTTCAAGCAGTTGAATGTAACATTGGCTTAACCAAATGGGCCTCGTCGCGAGAAAACCTGTCTTCGGCGTTTCAGACAAAGCGAGTTCGAAACCTTCCTCAGCTACTGAGACTAGCTAGAGAATTTCACCTGTATTAAGTTTACATATGATACTTTCCATAAAGCGAATAACATAGTTGCTGATCAGTCTGCGCGGATGCGCAGGCTGGTCTGCGCCTATGTTGTTTGCAAACCCCCGAAGACAGGTTTTCTCACATTGCGGCCCAATTTATGTGGACCTTTAGGATTCACTTTGTGATTTTTCATTCTATGTTTTTAAGCAGTTGACCGTCACTTGGCCTTAACCGTTAATATTCATTCTCTATGATTTCAAGCAGTTGAATGTCACATAGCCTTAACCAATTTATGTTGACCTTTAAGGTTCAATCTGACTTCAAGTAGTTGCATGTCACATTGTCTTGGCCTTTAAGGTTCATTCTATGACTTCAAGTTTTTGAATGTCCAGCGGCTTAAACCAATTTATGTTGACCTTTAAGATTCATTCTATGACTTCAATCAGTTGAAAGTTGCATGGCCTTAACCAATTTATGTTGACATTTAAGATTCATTCTATGAATTCAAGCATCTGACTGTCACGTGGCCTTAACTTATTATCATATGACGATGTTGCTATTATTCAGTGGATAACATCTGCCATAAATAGTGCTATGACCACACGTTACATCACACTTTTGGCATGGACAAGTAACGTTATAAGGACGTCCGTGACATGGTTAATAAATTTCCTAAGAAATGATCACCCATGTAAGATCCTCTATTTGACCTTTTGGATTCATTTTATGACTTCAAGCTATTAACTGTCACATGGCCGTAGCCAATTCATGTTGGCCCTTAAGATTCATTCCATAATTCAAGCGGTTGATTGCTACATGACCTTTACTTATCAATTTAACACTTTATGATTCATTCTAGGACTTAAAGCGGTTGAATGGGACATGGCCTTAACCAATTAAGATGGCCTCTATGCGAGCTGAACATTTATTGTACTTCAACAACAGCAGAATCTAGGGCAAAGATTTGGTACCTATAAAATGCATTTAAGCCCCCCCCCCCCTCCCAGTGGCTTAGGCTGCTGTCCATTCTAAGGCGGTGGTTCTGTTATTGTTGTTGTTGACTTTTTGGTTTATTGTTACTCCCATTGTGGGAGTCTGAATTGTTCTATGTTTTGTTGTACGTTACTTTTTGTCCATTCTAGTATTGCAATCATCTTGATGGGGAAGAGAGAGCTGGTTGCTTTGCTTAATTTGTCTACCTGGTGTCTCATGATGGTTGGGCGGCTCTTCCTCGCGGTGCCATGGGGTTGTCTGCGGTTTGTGATTGTAATATTTCCTGATCATACTCACTATTTTTTATATTGACTTTCATGGTGTATTCTATGATTTCAAGCAGTTGACTGTCACATTGCCTTATGGTTTAAGCTGCATTCTATGACTTCAAGCAGTTGAGTGTCATATGGCCTTAAACAATTTATGTTGACGTTTAAGGTTCATTATATGACTTCAAGCGGTTGTCTGGCACATGGCCTTAACCAATTTATGCTGACCTTTAAGATTAATTCTATGAATTCAAGAATCTGACTGTCACATGGCCTTTACTAATTTATCATTTGACATACCGTTACTGTAAAACAGTGGATAACGTTATATATTACATGTTTTACTAAAAATAGTAACAAAATGCTTAGCTACCCGGGCTGATACTGCTCGTGGTGCCAAACACATAACAGCTCGCTCATGTGAACCCATATTGACCCTCACATGAAACCATATTGGCCCTCGCATGCACCCATATCGGCCCTCGTGTGCACCCTCAGCGAAATAAATGACGTCATTCACGTCGCTGCGACGTAAAGACCCGCGCGTAAACATGTAATAAAAAGTTTAAGACGTGGCCACTGCCTCTTTACCAGGCAAAGCGGCCCTGCACTCCATATTTGCCCTCAGGCTTTTCGAGCAAATACAGACACCAGACCGATATGCCTTGTAATGCGGCAGTGGCTATGTTATAGATGACCACTTGTTACATCACACTTTTGGCAGTGACAAGTAACGGCATGACGACGTTTGTGACAACAATGCAAATTTTCAGTGAAATAAACAATCTTTGAACTCTTATAATAAACAGAATCTTACAGTCGTAATCATTTCGTATTAGATGCATTAAACTCGCCGAATATTTGTTTAATAAATTTCAATAGAATTTATCACTAATGTAAGATCCTCTACTTATGACGACCTTTAAGATTCATTCCATGGATTCAATCGGTTGATTGTCACATGGCCTTGAAAAATTTATTTTACACTTTAGGATTCATTCTATGACTTCAAGTGGTTGAATGTCGCATTACCTAAATCAATTTATGTTGACCTTTAAGATTCATTCTATGACTACAATACGTTGAATGCCACTTGACCTTAACCAATTTATATTGACCTATAAGATTAATTCTATGACTTCTATCAGTTGAAAGTCACATTGCCTTAACAAAATGTTGCTCTTTTCATTCTATGACTTCAAGCGATTAAATTTCACATGGCATTAATTAATTTCTGTTGACGTTAACTCATTCTATGATTTCAAGTAATCGACTGTCCCATGGCCTTCACAAGTTTGTCTAGTTTTTAAAAGTAAGATTCTTTCTATGACTTTAATCAGTTGAATTTCACATGGCCTTAACCAACTTATGTTGCCCTATAAGGTTCATTCTATGACTTCAAGCAGTTGAATGGCACATGGCCTAAACCAATTAACGTTGACCTTTAAGGTTCATTCTAGGACTTCAATCAGTTGAATGTCACAGGATTAACCAATTTTTGTTATATGACTCCTATAAAGACCTCCTCTTATTGGCTGAAACCAGCTTTCACAGGTTGTGACAGATCTTGATGTTTACCACTGATGAGCTAAATTTAGCCCAGGGGGAGTTAACATAAGTTTTTCACTGCTGCCAGACAGCTAAAAATAGAGCTTAATTTTGCCCTGGACAGATTAACATAGTTTTTCACTGCTGCCTGGCAGCTAAAAATAGATATATCAGAACAACTGACCCAAGAGATAGCATGATTTCTTATGTATATTATATGGGTCAATGTTTTAAATTAAGAATTTGTTTATTTCATGAGAACAATAATTCAAAAAACGCAATTCTTTTGTATGTCTAATAAGGGCTGGACAGGAGGTAATTTAAGTTAATAATTACATTAATAATAACTGGACGTTACGTTAATGACGTAAGGACGTAAAGTGGGTTAGTTGCTATGTGATGCAGGTTTCAAGACAGGTAGCATTCTACTAAATATTCATGAAGTATGGCCACGCCCTTTTTGGAGAGGAAGTAGACATCAGAAAAAAAAA
The DNA here is from genome assembly GCA_964019695.1 of Loripinus fragilis. Lineage (NCBI taxonomy): Eukaryota > Metazoa > Mollusca > Bivalvia > Lucinida > Lucinidae > Loripinus > Loripinus fragilis. The sequence continues at coordinate 16,414,650 of OZ026517.1, read as the reverse complement.
CACGGATCATTTCATTGTTCATATTCCTTTTGTTTCATTGGAAGGTGATAAGAGGCCAGATAAAATAAATCAAAAATCAAGAGAGTTTGAACATTTTATGCCCTAAGCAGGAGAATAATGTTTCGATTTTTAGAGTACCCCCTTTGATAAAAATCATCTGTTTATTTGCTGCGGACTAGGGGGTTCCCCAACTTTTTACACATGACTAACTTTTGAGATGGGAAACCTCCATGTTTTTCATCATAAATCAAATAAGCTATGGCAGGTCTTTCAAATACAAGACTTTTGTCAAAATTGTATGTGTGAATAGCTTTTGAGAATGGATTACTTTACTGCTATTTTGCACTGTCGGCAATGGAGAAATATTTAGTGGAAAGCCTCTACAAGGCCATTTATTAACGGGCACAGCAGAAGTCTAAAATAAAAAATCATATATATTGTTTGACTCCTAATCGGAGCTGCTTTCTTTGGTTCATTCCATAATTGGGAACATCGTGGATCCAAGGGTTTCAGAAACTTGAAAAGCAATTGTTAATATAAATAATATTTTAAGTGCGCTAGGAACATCTGGCTTGAGTAAATTTATAAATAGGACAGACTTGATATGAAATTAGGAAAAGACAGTGTCATATAACAAAACAGTTGGTGCATTCTTTTTCGGTTAACATCAGGATTAGTCAACCCTCAAAAGTGAGGTTCACCTCGGTGAACATCACTATTCTCAGGTTGACAAATCCTGATGTTAATCTCAACAGAATGCATCAATTGTATAATGTTGACCTTTAAGATTCTTTCTACGACTTCATTAAGTTGAATAGCACATGACCTTAACCATTTTTTATTATATAACCTATAAATAAACATCTTCTGATTGGCTCAGATGCCTATCCACTGCCGCTGATATAATTACATGACACATGGTTTTACGGAAGTTCTGTTGCAAAGCACACAACATGAGGTAATTTTGCATGGCTTAAAGGGAGTAACGTCTCAACGTCAAGTAATTACTCCTGATCCATCCATAACAATGGTTTTAATGATCCAAAATGGCAGGAAATGTTATAAAACATACACTTATTATACGAGGGGTGATCAGAAAGTTCGCGGAAAATAGTTGCCATTTCTACATCGTTTGATGAATAGAGCTGGAATTACAGCACATAATGCTGCAACACAAATACAGTTGATCAGTTACAACATGCTTGTTGTAAGTCGTCTAGGTGCGTTACAGCGGTCGTCAAGGCAACGCTATATCGCGCGAATCGGCCCATTTTACGTTGCATTTTGACGTTTTAATACACAACCAATTAAACTTCAACGTTTTGTAAAATTTTGTTATGCTGTAATAGCCCATATTGCGTTCCATGCATATTTAATAACATATTTACTCATCATCTATGCAAACTTTCAAAGATTTATATCTAACGGATGGTGTTTTAAATCGAAACGAATAAGATTACTGTCAAAATAGCAAAGCATTTAACTTCTATGAACCCATTGCCTGTTTTGGCATGTCAATTCTTTAAACTAAACTATTTACATACTTCGAAAAGCACCCTTTTTCAGGAGAGTAGATCTAATATTGATAGTTAAGTCCGATATTATAATTATTGTGATGAATACTGACAAGAAAATAAGTTTTTTATTTAAAATTTACAAAAACGCGAAAAATTGACGCATTTAAGGCTTTCCCTTCGAACTGAAACCTATTAATTTGAATAAATAGCGCAGCGAAATAGCATAAAAACCTTATATTATGTTCAAATAATGACGGAACATTACTTTCCGCTAAAAATACCAATCGATTCAAACAGTACTACGAGTTTTAGCCCAAAGAAGCAGGCCAGGGATACAGATGGGCCGCTTCCAGCGAAGTGACGTCACAGTGGCGCCTCGTGCTCATACGTATGACGTCACATTTTCTAAATTTCAATTTCAGTCAACTTGCCATGAATGGTAGTTTATATCTATGAATTTTCATTGGAATCGATAAACGCAATGCGATTTAATAGCACTTTTCCGCGAACTTTCTGATCACCCCTCGTATAAATAAAACAATTGTTGACTTACGTTTTGGCAAATAATTGTATAATGTGGACCTTTAAGGTGCATTCTATGACTTCAATCAGTTGAATGTCACATTGCCTTAACCAGTTTATGTTGACCTTTAAGATTCATTCTATGACTTCAATCAGTTGAATGTCACATGACCTTAACCAATTTATGTTGACCATTAAGATTCATTTAATGTTTCATTCACAGTCATAACCAATTCATGTTCACCATTAAGATTCATTCTTGCATAAAAAGCCAGGTCACACTATTAACAGCCATAAATATGATCTGAAAATACAACAATCACAAACTGCAGACAAACCATGGCATCGTGAGGAAGCGCCATACAACAATCATGAGACACCAGGAAGACAAAGCAAAGCAACCAGCTCTCTCTTCTGCATCGAGATGATTGCAAAACTAGAATGGACACACAGTAATGCACAACAAAACATAGAACAATTACAGAATCCCACAGTGGGAGTAACAATCAACAACAACAGAACCACATGTCTTAACCGGCTAAAACCCATGCCTGGAGGGTAATCCAATGGTATGGCCTCATCCACTCGACATGATACTGTACGCCAGATCAAGTTACTTTTATAATAATACATTTATTATATACCTTTTCTGACAATATTCTGATTTTATAAATTGTTTTGGTCTTTAATCCAGAAAAATTGCGGGAACGTTTGTCATTACGTTTTGTCATGTCATATAATATGAAGTTGTCATCATGTTTTCTGTCTCTGTTTCCATGCTACGCTCACATGTCCAGCGCTTTCAATGTCAATGGTTGTCTTATTTTACAAAGGAACGACGTTAGCAAATCTCTGTGCAAGAGAGTAGTTCCATGCTTGAAATTTACTTTACGTAACGTCACTGCAAAAGCAGATAACCGACGTTGGCCTCGTTTTTAAGGATAGTGATATGGATTCAGAAAAAACCTCAGTTCGTTTCTGTATCAGATGGCCAGAAAACAGACAGTTCTAAATTCGTATCATTCATTTATACGTATATAATAACAATTTGTTTTAGCTATTATGTTGGTCACCTAGTGACCATTTCTGTAAAATTGTTATAGTTCATTCATTGTTTCAGGAGAAAAGATTTAAATTTCTTACAGCCGACATAATTAGGTACATAAAGACAGCTGGCACCAGCCCATGGTTTTTGACAGATCAAATTAATTTGGTTTTAGCTATTATTATATTTCTATAGAAGTGTACCTATCTTTTTTATTTTGACAATTGGTTTCAGAGATGTTTAAAGGTTCTAACATATAAGAAATAAATTCGATTTTTGTCCTTTGGCCTTCACTTACTTTGCATGAGACCCGAAGTGTTCATGATCTCATGAACAGACACAAATCAAATTTATTACTTATATTAATATTTTATATTGTCAGTCAAGCATCATTTTTTAATTTTCATATAACTTTGCTGGTTTTCTGGATATTTTGAATTATACTAGACATAACGGAGGGTTAGGAACAGCCAAAACGCCAAATTCTCGCCTTTAACGTCATGAGGATACACGCTCGACGTCAGACAAAAGTCAGTAAACAAACAACGTTATTGGATGACTTTGGTCCGCCCAAATAGCGTGTTTGTTGGCGTAGCTTAAATAGATACGTTCATGAAGCTATGAACAGCTTCTCAAATGTAAAGGTTCATTTAAAGACTCGCAGTGGAAATGTAAATATAGGTAGATATGTCCAGTGTCATTCATGTTTTTGAGGGATCTTTGTAGGTCACCTAATGACCATTTCTGCCAATTGTTTTGAATTCTGATCAGCCGTTTCAGAGAAGAATTATAGTTTCCTTAGCCTTAATAAACCATGCCCTTAGCGGTCATGCTTTTGATTGAGCCTGCTTAAAAATTGGTTTTAGCTATTTTTGTAGATGGTCACCTAGAAAAGATTCCTGTGAAGTTTGGTTAAAATTGACCAAGCAGTGTAGGAGGAGATATCATTTATAGCAAACTGTTGACCGTGCACAACAACGGACATGGACTGGTCATAGTAGCTCACTTTGATCACTCTGCTCAGATGAGCTACATAATATGCTGAAGTCACTAATAATATGCATTTTTTTGCTTCAGGAGATGAAATAAATGTCACATGCATGGCAAAAATGTAATTGCTAAACTAGATGTAATAAAAGCACCGCAAGCACTGCGTAATACCCCGCCACTGCTGGGGGCACCAAAAGTTATTTTGTGAGATATATAATGCCTAAATAGCAACAGAACTGAGATAGACAGTGATATGACGTCCTTAGTCACAATATGTAACCTTTGATGGTCAACATATCTGTGAAGTTTCATTCAGATACTCCATATAGTAAATGAACTACAGGTCAAAAACCATTTTTCAGATCAATCAAGGGCGGATAACTCATGAACTGGAAAGGTAAGGGTGACGGTCCTTACTAAAAATATGTAACCTTTGATGTTCAACATATCTGTGAAGTTTCATTCAGATATTCCATATAGTAAATGAACTACATGTCAAAAACCATTTTTCAGATCAATCAAGGGTAGATAACTCATGAACTGGAAAGGTAAGAGTGAAGATCCTTAGTCACAATATGTAACCTTTGATGATCAACATATCTGTGAAGTTTCATTCAGATATTCCATATAGTAAATGAACTACAGGTCAAAAACCATTTTTCAGATAAATCAAGGGCAGATAACTCATGAACTGGAAAGGTAAGAGTGATGGTTCTTTGTCACAGTATGTAACCTTTGATGTGAAACATATCTGTAAAGTTTCATTTAAATATTCCACATAGTAAAGGAACTACGGGTAAAAAACATTTTTTAATTCAATCAAGGGCGGATAACTCACAAACGGGAAAGGTAAGAGTAACGGTTCTTAGTCACAATATGTTACCTTTGATGTGAAACATATCTGTGAAGTTATATTCAGATATTCCACATAGTAAAGGAACAATAGGTCAAAAACCTTTTTTCAGACCTATCAAGGGCGGATAACTCACAAACTGGGAAGGTCAGAGTGACGGTCCTTAGTCACAATATGTAACCTTTGATGTGCAACATATCTGTGAAGTTTCATTCAGATATCATGAATAGTAAAGGAGTAACAGGCCAGAAACCATTTTTCCAATACGAAAAAGGGCAGTAACTCCGTTAAAAATGGACGGATTTTGCCCATTAACAATCCCATACCACTCATCGCCGATAACAATATGTATGCAAAATTTGAAAAAATTCCGTGTATAAATACTCAAGTTATCGATCGGAAATGGTGAGCACGGACGGACTGACGGACGGACGGACGGACAGACACCGAAGGGTATAACATAATACCTCGCCACACTTTAGTGGCGGGGTATAATAAATAACATTAGTACACTCCCAAGAAATGACATCATGATAAAAAGAGTTAAAGAAATGAAAACAAGCCAGCAAAGATTTTTTCATTTTTATTCATCTTTTGGTCGGTTTGGGCAAGGTCTTACAAGATAACAAATCAAATCAAACAAAACTATAACATAACAAATTACTGATCGCAACACACAATATTAACCTTAAGAGAAATTGTCTCATATCAGCAAACCATCATTTCCAATGTTTTCTTAGGAGGTTAACATTTTTATGTATATCATCGCCCTACCATGTAGAAGGGCTACAAAATTGATGTAATTGTAATTCTTTTGTAGACAACAAACATAAAAACATGAAGTCCTATTTTCTCGGGAACAGAACTTGACATTTCATACATATCCTCTAAAGATTTGTATGAAATGTGAACTCATTTTCTTAGAAAAAAAAAAGAAAGCACAATCTGCTGATTATAAACTATATTATTGTACATGTTAACTATAAGCCACACTATTTTTAAAATAAACATTTCTGGTCATAGGCAATTAAGAAATTTATGAGAAACTGAAATGATAATTTTTCCTTAGTATTTCGTGTTTGGCATCAGTCTATACCCTGATATACAAGCAGATCTTGAACATAGCTGCTGGCATATTTCCACAAAAATCTCTCAAATGAAACTTGCATTTTTTCTCAAATCAATCAATCCATCAATATATAGCCTGTAGCACCATTCATTCAAGGTCAAAAAAGAAGATAAATGGTATTTTAAATCAAAACATTTCTTCCTATTACCCATTGGAAACATCTTAATGAAATGATTCCAGAATGCACCCGCAAGAATGGTCTTGGTAAAAAATTTACAAAATTATCTTTAATGACCCTGGTGCCTTCAGAAAGGTAAAATCTCATATTGAGTTTTCAATCTTTTTGGAGGCAATCCGATTAATTCACTAATCCTATATGCATAAATTTGTCAGATAATGCTGTGTTCGGAAAAAATAAAATTTCTGAAAAATAATACTGATTATTTTGAACCTTTTGACATTCTCAATTGTCTGGAAACCCATATTTCTTCACAATTCTGTTATTTCAGTTGGAAGATGCAGACCTGATTTGTTCTAAAGAATGAAAATGATATGATTGTCCCATCAAAATAACACAGGGAATGGACTACGAGTAAAGTTCTCTGCAGAGGGGGCTCTACTATACTCGGATGACACACATTAGTAATTGGAATATAATCTCAAGAACTCCAGAGTCTAGACATTCAAAGCATTGTTTAATTAACATCTGATGGTTCTAGATAGGCAAAAACATAAAAAAACTTGCTAACTTTCATATCTCTCAGCCAAAACACATGTTGTGGGTACACTACAATTTTACCCCATACATTTTAATGGGATATAAGATAAACAACTTTACGTTAGTATGTAAACAAATCACAACATAAATTTGATTTTTGAGATGTTCTGCTGAAAAGATTGCATCTCCCAACGGTATGCAAATTTATACTGTTGAACTTAAATAAGACTGTAGGTTTTCGTTGAATTATAAACACCACTTTGAACAAAGAGACTCAAATTTATAGTTTTCATGTTTTTCAAAAGAGTAGTATTTTATTTGTCTTGCAGAAGAAAAGAATGTCCATCAAACAAACATCAAAAAGCAAGAAAACTATTCACACTTTCAAACTAGAAATGGAGTCCTGTGAATTCTAGGAGATACACTGCAGAGACAGGTCTGTGGAAAAATCGGGTAAATTTTAAAGTCTATTTTTTGGTTTGCTGGCCAGATGCAAGTTCCTCTTCCCATTTCTTAATGGCGAGAACACCATTCAACATTTCTCTGACTGCTGCAAATTCTGTTAAACCTAGACGACGCTTGTTGGACAGATCATAAACACCACCTTCACTCTCAGAGTGCTCACCATGTATACCTGAAAATAAATGTCAGTATTAATAGACTTTTTGCTTACTGTAGAGGCGGCAACTTTAATATTCATATCTGGGCGTGGTTCGGCTATTTCATCTGCTAATGAAGGGAAATCAGGTTTTATTTATAATTTGGTAAAGAGTTAATATCAAGCTTTTTGAGCCGTGCAAACGTGCATGCATTTCATGAAAATCCTAACCGTATACACACTGAACTCACATTTATTGACCCTTAAAGCGCATAATCACAAACTGTATGTTTTTGTCGTCAACAGAACTATTTTAAGCTTCATATATAAACAGTGTGGACCCAGTTCAGACTGCTCCTGTAGGAGCAGTCTGATCTGGGTCCACAATGTTTGCCTCTATGCTTATGTTAAATAGACATTTTCAGATGCAGTTATTTTGCTGGCGTTTTAAGGACTAAATAATGACTGAGGTGATGGCACAAGATAATACAGTTACTTTTGAATAAAACCACACCTCTTTTTCAGCTGTTACCTATGCCTAAGGTTGACTAGTCCTAATTACGCATTCATGAGGCGCCGCCTTTACAGTAAGCGAAAGTCAAGTAATGTTAGTTTCATTGTTGGCTGGTAATGTCTTGTTAATATTTGGGCCTCGTCGCGAGAAAACCTGTCTTCGGGGTTTCCGACAAAGTGAGATTCAAACCAGTCTCCTCGGCTACAGATACTAGCTAGAAAATTGAAATTCTGCTTGTTGCAAGTCTAGAAATGATACTTTCCAATAAGTGAATAACAAAGGCGCTGATCAGACTGCGCAGATGCGCAGGCTGGTCAGCACCTTTGTTGTTAGCAAACCCCAGAAGACAGGTTTTCTCACCTCAAGGCCCATTTATGGTCATATGAGCCAAAAAAAACACAAGAAATGCCACAATCATAGACCAACCTATATTAAATAGAGGCTCTCACAGGAGTGCCAGTGATTTTATTTGGCCATTTTTACAGCCTTACATGGGAGTCATTCCCAATCCAAAAATGGCCTTTATTTTCCCAATTTCATGCATTTTAGCACTTATTTTCCCAATTTTTATTAAATATTTTCCCAAATGTTCAGGAAAAGGTAGGTTCCCAAAATTCCAAATAAAAATCACTGAAAGCTCATGTTTTATTGAATTTATTAAACAAGTTGGGGAAAAGAGATAAAATGCGAGGCTTACCAAGCAATTCTTAAATCACTTATTAAAGGCTTAAAATAACAAAATATCAGTAGAAACCAGTCAGTTTATGCTTATTTTACATCTAAAATTGAGGTTTAACTTCATTCAAACATAAATTTCAGCAAAAACAACTGGCATTATATAAATCATATGCATATGTCAGTGCTCAATCAGAAAATCTTGATCAATCCTGTACTGTCTCATCCCTGCCACTAGTGGTTTAACAATGTTATTGCATGGTGTTATTTCACTCCCAAAGGAGATGCCATGTGATAAGAGCTGTTATGATTCACTGAAAACTTATCATATTGATACTTTTTCTGATATTAAGCGTATCATATCGCGATGTAATTCCATGATATGGTACCACAATTGTGTAATTTACTAGAACTGAACAGTTAAAATAAATACATGTAAATTTTCTCAGAAGCCAGCTAATTTGGATTCACATTTGAGCCGCAACACAAGATTTCCAACAATGTGGTATGTGGGACCATCAAAGCCTCAGATCAGCCTGGGCATATGCTCAGTCTGATCAGAGCCTTTGCTAGTCGTAAGAATATTCTACGAGTGATAAGCTACTGACTGAGAATCATTTGGAGTTTCTAAGCTTAGGAGGCTGCACAGGCTCGTCTGAGTCTACACTTGTCAAAATGCCACATTGTTGGAAATCAAATGCCATGGCTCATGTGTTTTCCACTCTGCTTGTAAATACATACTAGTAACTGGAATCCTGATAGTTAAATGGATAATAATTGGGGTGGAATGTACACATAAAATATTCAGCATGATAAAGGTTAAAATGTTTGTGTTCTTAACATCCAAACCAACAATTTCTCAGTCATATCGGGATGGGTCTTCCTAGCTGATCCAGTACTAAGCAGAGGATAAGGTGTCTTGCTCAGGTAAACCAGGCATTGCTTGATCAGTGAGACTCAAACCCACAATCCTTCGATCTCAAGTCAAGCACTCTACTGCTGAGCCACCACACTCATATTTGAGCATCGTTTGTGCTGAAATTTATAGATTTTATTTCTAAAGTTAATATTGCCAAAAAAATGTATCGCAATATATTGTGAGCCAAATATCATGATATGTATTGAAAGATAGCTGTATCCTTGCAGCCTTACAACCTATAGTACTAGAGGAAGAGCCACAAGATCACAGGTAAACTAACAAGACATCATGTTCAAAGGGGTAAACCCTATACAGGTTTTCAGGTCTGGATTTCACAAATTTTTTTGTCAGAATAGCAAACAGGGAAGACCTTGACTGCTTCTTTAGAAGCAGTCTGATCAGGGTCTGCCCGGTTTGTCTAGGCATTTTTGACAGGCAACTCAAGTTCAGAATTTCAGAACATTTACCGTAGATGTACATCTACTTACCTCTTGGCTGAATAGAATATTTTTCACAGAATTCTTTGAAGTTCGGTTGCTTTGAGACATTTGGTATGGCCATATGTACACTAGCTCTCAGGGTGGTTCCAAGGTTTGATGGACAGAAGGTGAGATATCCATAGCCATCCTTCTTGGCAAATGTCAACTTCTTCTCAAGTTCTCCGATAGCCTGAAAAATATCAGCAATTACAGATCACGTACTTCAATTTCATTTTTTTGCAATTTCAGAAGAAAAGCAAACATTTTTCAAAGAGTTTTTACCCCTTCTACTTAAAAAAATAATCTTATGCTACCACAAATTATAGCTTTTAATATGCTGTGTTGGTGGGTAGATTTAGTTTTTTTTTGCTTTTTTTTTTTGTTGCTTTACGTCCCAAGTCAACAGCTATGTTCATGGAGGGACGGTCAGTTCACCCAACCACACCTTTTCCTGGGCAAGCTTGAACAAGCCAGCGGTTAACCAGTACTTCGTGCAAATACTTTCGCTTGTAACTGACAACAACCCTTCTTGAATAATTCAGTGGAATGGAGGAGAATGACCGCAGAAATTATTTCATGATCAATCTCCACGAAAGTATGGGACCGGGCCGGGTTCAAACTCTCGACCCCTTAATCTGCAGTCAGACATGCATTTGTAGCCAGACACATTACCTACTGCACTACGCAGCACGGTATGGGTAGATTTAGAAACATTATTTCAAGACAGTAAAGTTAAAAGAAATTAAACTTTGCATGCTGAGTATTTTTTCTTGACTTTGTTGTCTGATGATTTATTTCAAAATTAACTTTTACAAAAAATTATTTCAGGAATACCTTCAGAGTGCCAAACAGTTTTGATCCAGATTAGACTTAATATTTGATGTTTTTCTGGGTCAAACTTGTATCCAAACTGCTTTCAATCAGCAGACAACACTAGCAGGCAGAGTTAATATGTGCATCTGTCTGATATGCAGAGGATCTTACATGAGTGATCATTTCATATGAAATTTATTATATGGGCTTTGGCAAGTTTAATGAATTAAATATGAATTGATCACTCTTGTTAGGTTTTTATGGCCTTTTAAATGTGATTTTATTGCCTTCAAAGTTTGTTCTCATTTCAATAAAAAAAAATGACATTGTTGTCACGGACATCGTTATAACATTATTCTCTCCATAAGTGTTATGTAGCATGTGGTCATAACATTATTTAAGGCATAACGTTACCTGCTAAATAACAGTAACGTCATATAATAACATCATGTAGTTATCAAGCTACAGTGGAGTCCCTTGATAACACACCAATTTGGACATTTTACCTTCACAAGTCTTCTATAGACCTCTCCAAGATCACCACCTTTTTGCATAGAAATCAGTCTAAGATGGTCCTCTTCGCCGACCCAGGTGAGGAAGGTCTTGTTCTTGTTGTGGTAGATACCTCTTCCAATATCCCAGTATTTGTAGCCACCGGCATCTCTCAGCACACTGTAAATAGTAAAACCACCACATTAATGAAATGTTTTTTTTATTAATAGACTTTTCATGAATTAACATTTGTGGGGTTCAAAGTAATCTGGTAGAATATGAAGCCACTAGGCTGAGTGTTCAGACCTCTTCCAAGAGACCTGACCCAAAGGTTATAAAAAAAACTTTTCATGCTCAACTCAACTGAGCATGAAATTTCAAAAGCTTATGAAAACTGAAATGCTGAAAAATAAAGACTTTTCTTACTTTCAAACTCTTAGATGTTGTATTTATCATGCTCAAAATGTTAAAATGCCAACAAAATGTTGGCATTTTAACATTTATGAGCATGATAAATTTTGTGCTCAGTTGAGTTGAGCATGAAAATAGTTTTACAGCATTGGAGCCTGGAAAGTGTTAACCCTTATCCTACCTATATTTTTTTGTCATGAAAATGCTGCCTGCTTTTAATATCTACTGCATATATTCAAATGCACTTCAGACTAGATTTTTTCATGGAAGCAAACAATATCCCTGCTCAGGCAGTCTGATCTGGGTCCTTTTTGTTTGCACTACAGGCTACCTAAAAACAAGGGCAGACAGTCTGTCAGTCTAAAGCGAATAAATCTCTTGATTCGCTAGGCTGCCAACGTGAATCGATTTCTTCACTGTTGTATTTTGGAAGTGCCAAAAGCAAACAGTTGAAGACTCAGAACAGACAGCTCCCAACATTCAAAATATTCAGCTGATGGTCAATGGGTATTTTCAAGGCAGGTCAATCTGTTGAAATTTCTAAACGAATTGGGCACCTAGCCAGATGGAAATGGTACAAATCATATGGCGTTGCATCTGGGTGTGAGAAAATGCCATGTATTAAAATCATTAAGAATAGTGTATTACATATAGTAACCATATGTAATGAGGTCCATAGCAAGTTTGGGAACTTAATGACAAAATCTCAAGGTTCTCATTATGATGAATAATCTATAAAGTGTGCTCCTGTAAACAGTATTAAGGGCTTCAGATTTTTTTCAAGATTGGTGGGCCGAAGTGACCCATGGAGCAAAAAATGGCGGGTCATTTTCTGAAATGATGGGCCAAAGTATATCAAACTAAACACAGTTAACATTTAGGAAGTATACTTTACCTACACACTGACACAGACACTTGTTTGCATATATGTATATTGACTGCTGATTCTACAGTAAAACCAGTCTTCACAGGCCACTCAAAAAAGAAGACCGAAAATTGGTTTTCAAGACAGATTATTGCTTAATGCAGGTCAAAAGTATTGCAGAACTTTGTTTTGTCTTTCTTTGAGTGGCTGCTTAAGACAGGTTTTACTGTATTGACAACCTACATGCACTTTCTGTTTTATGGAGTTTGTAGACTTGCTGTAAGATGAATATTTCTTATTAAGTGAGGTTTTTTCACAACTAAAAAGGATGGGTCCACTGGGCCCACTGTCTTGGAAAGTGATGGGCCATATTTTGAAATCATGGGACAATGACCCGGGCCCACCATAAATCTGAAGGCCTGAGTATTATCGAATTTATTAAAATTTTCTGAAAAAGTGATAAATGCTTGGCAAAGCCTTGCATCTTATCTCTTTTCCTAAACATTTAAGTTTAAAAAATACATGAACACTCCTGTAAGATCCTAGATATAAAATGAACCAGTGCATGAGATTCCCAACAATGTGGTATGTGCGACGAACAAAGCCTCAGATCAGCCTGCGCATAAGCGCAGTCTGATCAGAGCCTTTGCTAGTCGCTTGAGTATTCTATGATTGTTAAGCTACTGACTGAACACCATTTGGAGTTTCTAAGCTTAAAAGGAGGCTGTAGAGGCTTACTCGTCATCATCTCTGAAGAGGAAATGATCTGCCACCATCTGGTTCTGTGTCTTCTCGTCCATAGTTCTCAATGGGTAGTAGTCTCCCTCGAGCTCCCCAGTCAGAGTCTTGAGTGCTTGAACGGTTTCCTTCTCCATATTCTCAAATTGCTGGAAAAATAAAAGTCATCTGATGAGAAATCAATACAAATTAGCCGCAGCATGGAATTTCCAACAATTTGACAAGTGTAGACTAGGACGAGCCTCTGCAGCCTCCTTTTAAGCTCAGAAACTCAAAATGGTGTTCAGACAGTAGCTTAACAATCATAGTATACTCAAGCGACCAGCAAAGGCTCTGATCAGACTGCGTGTATGTGCAGGCTGATCTGAGGCTTTGTTTGTCGCACATACCACATTGTTGGAAATCTCATGCACTGGCTCAATTGCATGTGCAAACCAGATTAGGCTCAAATGAGCCGGTCTAAGTCATCCCTCCCACAAATGCAAAGTATGGCAAAAGAGTTAACAAACGATATTACATTTTTGATTGATACAGGTCATGACATAAGTTATTTGGCTACATGATTAATTCATTTTTCTAATAAACCGAAAATATAGTATCATTTCTGTACCAATGTTTCATTTTCTATTATTGCATAAAAAGCCGTGTCGCACGCTATATTATCAGCCAAGTTTTAACCAGCAAAAACCCATGTATTAATCAGACAATTCACATGCTGTTGATGCACGGTTTTGGACTTGACATATACGCATTCTAGGCTGTCACAAAAAGTGACGTCATCAACAGCATAAGAATGAATGTAATTTTGTGACGTTAGGATGACTTAAGTCTTTGCTCTGGAAACGGCTTTTTCAAAACCTACGAATCCTTCATGCTTTGCGCGCCATTATAGTAATATAAAAATGAACTTTTCAAAACGTTTTTCCAAAGTTTTCAAGTGACAAAATGATTTTATGCAATAATAAACAGGGTTTTTTTATACACTACCATCTGCTAGACCCCTCAGGGTCGCTAAAACCCTCGTCTTTCAGGCTAGGGCTTCAACTACACCCTTGGGGTCCAGCAGATGTTAATGCATAGAAAAACATGATGAATCCCTATATTATTTCATAAAAAGACCTGTCACACGCTATTTACAGCTATGTTTTAAACAGCAAAACCCAATGTATTAATCAGGCAATTCACATGCTGTTGATGCATGGCTTTTGTACTTTAAATATACGCATTCTAGGCTGTTACAAAAGTTGACGTCACCAACAGTAAAGTGCATAGAAATTAATGTAATTTAGAAATGTTAGAATAACGCAAGTCGTTGCTCTGGAACAGGCATTTTTAAAACCTAAGAATCCTTCATGCTTTTGAAAGCCATTATGGTAATACAATAATGAACTTTTGGAAGGATTTCAAGTGACAAAATGACTTTCATGCAATAATAACAATCAAACGTGGTTTTCTGATACACTAACATCTGCTAGACCCCTTGGGGGTCGCTTAAACCCTCGCCTTTCTAGCTCAGGTTTCAACAACACCCCCGGGGTCCAGCAGATGTTAATGCATAGAAAAACGGGTTTGATCCCTATATTCAGTATTTTTTTAGGAAAATAAAACTAGCAATTTCCAAAGAGGAAATAAATTCTTTACATTATATGATGCCTGATTGGAGTCTTTGCCTAATAGTGTCATTTGCTGATAACCTTTGTAAACAATTTGAACCCAGATCAAGCCTGACAAAATGTCAAGCCTTCAGGATCTTGATCTAAATTGACACAAAAGTTTTTTTTGAAAAACTTAATTTTGAAAAAAATCAGCAGATGACAAAAAAGCATGAAAATTAAGCATGAAAAATTACCCAGTAAGCAAATAGTTAAGCAGTAAGCAAGAAAACTCACAACTAGTGGGGAAAAAAGCTTTGAATCAATAATTTCTTAGCCCTTAAAGCGCCACCTATAATTTGCAGCAGACGACAATTTCAAATTTTGCCGCTTTTTAAAAAATAACAAATAAGGCATGATATTTCATGAGAATCGTCTGCCAGCAAACGATTCTCATGAAATATCATACCTTTTTTTTTTAAATTGGGAAAGATGTCGAAAAATTTGTCGTCAGCTGCAGTTGTGATCGGCGCATTAAGGGTTAACACCTACCTCTGCAGTACAAACTGGTGGGAAGGGGTATTTTGTATGGCTTCTTGCTACTCTTATTCTCGTTGATACCACCATTTTTCCCTCCGGATCGATGTTTTCTAGGGCGGCAATTTCGTCAGGCTTGCCAAATGTGGGCTCTGGATGGTTGATTTTGTCCACCTTGTGGTAGGACTTAATGACTGGACTCAGAACATCTTCAAACACTGTGTAGGCCTCGGGGTCACAGGCGTAGATGCCGACTTTGCTACCGAGATGTAAGCATCCTACAAATCATATTTATACAAGGTTATAAATTTCAAAATAATATGTGCACATTCTCTTAAGCTTTAACCCCAAAGGCTAATTTTAAATTACGACATCATTTTCTATTTTTAGACAAAATTTAAGTTTTGAATACTTTTGAAAATAGTATGGAAAATGGAGCATTTGCTTAAATATGGGCACATTCTCTTAACCCTTAACTCCATAAGCTATTTTTAGATCACAACATCATTTTCTATTTTCAGACATTGTAAAAATTCAAGAAAAAGTTAAGTTTTGAAAACTTTTGAAAGTATTCTGGAAAATGGAGCATTTGCTCCAAATGAGCAAATGCTCCATTTTCCATAATATTTTCAAATACCTGATATTTCATTATGGAGTAATGGGTTAAAAGCACACTCAATTCTTTTGAGTTGTGAATGCTATACAAGACCTGATTTCCAGCCAGGCCAAGGTGGTATTTCATTTACCTTTGTCCTGCTGAGCCCCGATATATCCTCTGAAAAACGATGTAGATCCAGATCAGCTGGCTTCTAACAAAGCCATCTGATCAGGATCTACACAGTTTTCCATGCAGCCTCAGAATCCACTGTTTAAATTGAAATCGCACAACTGAAAAAATGAATGTGCCAATAGTAATTTATTCAGCTGGATAAGCCAAGTATTTTATCTCTTTTGCAACAAGTTTTATAAATTCAATAATACATCAGCAAGAATGTTAGATTCTATTTATCATATGACCCTAAAACTACTATGAAATCGCGTTCTTTGAGTGAAAACGCTAAGATTTAGCCATATATACCCCGTGTTATAACAGCTGTCAATACATAACATTACCAAATCTGTAATTTTCAACCACTAGTGGTTTGTTAATTTTAATGCATGGTGTTATATCATTCCCAGATGCAACGTAATACAATTTTTAGCTTGCACTAGTTGATGAAAAACTCAAAATTGGCTAGTTTGATTGCTTAACATGTGACAAAAATGGCTATCTAGAAACCTATCATTACTTTTGCTACCACCAGTAAGAACAGGCCGCGTAGCACAGTCAGTAATGTGCGTGACTGCAGATCCAGGCATCACGAGTTTGATCCCAGCTCGGTCCCATACTTTCGTGGAGATTGATCATGAAATAATTTCTACGGTCATTCTCCTCCCTTCATCTGATTCAAGAAGGGTTGTTGTCAGTTACAAGGGAAAGTATATGCAACTGCTTAGACAAGCTTGCCCAGGAAAAAAGTGTTTAGGTGAACTGTCCATCCCAACATGACCATAGCTGTTGACTTGGACGTAAAGCATTAACCCTTAAAGTGCCAAGAAAAAAATGCATCTGAAAATGTTGTCTGCTGAAGTTTTCTGCTGCAAATAATTGCCTAACATTACTGACGAATTAAGTATGGAAGCAAGCAGCATGGACCCAGAGCCGAGCAGCAGTCTGATCTGGGTCCACACTGTTTGCCATAGAGGCTTCTTAAACATTTCAGCAGAGGAGAAAAGCAGACAACTTTTGTAGCGATTGGCGCATTAAGGGTTAAAACAAAACCATCAGTAAGTATCCTCACCTGAGCTGATGCAGTGAGCCAGGGTGCCACCAAGTTTTGTTTTCTTGTCCTTCAGCTTAGCATATACTTCAGGAGTTAAATGTTGTTTGAGCAATGAGGTGGCGTTACTGGCGTGAAGTGGCTTCCACAGTTCCTCCACTGGTTTAGGAAGCCATGTGAGTTTGGCTTCCTCCTTGATGATTTCTAGTACACCATTTTTCATTTCGTTGACGGCTTCCCATTCTGTGAGACCCAGTCTACGTCTGTTTGAAATATCGTACACACCTCCAGCACTCTCTGAATGTTCTCCATGGACACCTGTTAGAAAAGTTAATTAAATTTCAGTGGATAATGTCATGTCAAAAAAAAAGTGATATGATGACCCTTTCCTTAATGAATATTCATGTTAAGCTACACCCACTATGAATAATTATAAAAATAAACATTCACATTAGTACATGGAACAAGGAAATTACTTGTCCGATCCACTAGTGTAGGATCATATCTATCATATTTACATAAGCAAACAGTAGACCCTGATCAGGCAGCTCTTACAATAGCTGCCTGATCTGGGTCTGCTCTGTTTGCAAAAGTGTTAAAAGGTGTCTCTATGAGGTAAAGTGTTTATAACCACCAGAATAAATGTAAGGTGTGACAAAGTGTGGAAATCCTAAATTGTTTATTTGTTCATTGACAAGCAAACTGCAAATATCTACTTGTCCATCACTTAAGCTTCCTTGTCGGAATTTTATTAAAAATTGTTTACTGCTTGTTCACTTTATGTATAAATGTTTCTTATTTTGTAGTTCAGTAGTTTTTTTTTATTAACAATTCAATTCTTTTTTGATTAATTACATGTACTAATTTAAATTCTAACACATTCTGCCTATGTAACTGATGGTAAAGTCTACATTGTATTGAGTAACAAATCACTTGGCCGACAAACATAATGTTATTTAGTGTCATTCAGCCGCCAGTCTAATATTTTATGACAAAAGCTTCCCCATAAAGCCTTGTTATATTGACATTAGACAATGTAACATCATTTTTACAACTAATAAACATTCAAAACATGCATAAAATTAAGCATTTCAGTCCAAACAAGATTTACAGGAAAATCTTACTCTGTTCAACATGGCAGGATATTTACAGGTTCTGAAGAAATGATTCCCATTTTCAATTTTTTTGTGTGTTCGAATTGAAATATATTTGTACTGGCAGCAATTTGTTGCTTATTCTAATTCACTCGTAGATGTAACGCAACGTCTGATTGGATAACGTCATTTATTTGCGACAGTATATCCTGCGAAAGTATATCCTGTGATGTACTGTCGCAAACTCAATGTCATTATGTAATGTGGCTTTTCATTGGCTGACATGTGGTTTTATGCAGCTTTCAGATGCTGGACGTAGGCTTAACATACATTTTCACTGTCTTTTGGATGAAAGCATTTGAATGGGGATAACCATATACAAAATTTTTATTTTGGGAGGTATACCGTCGGATATACTTTCGGAAATCACGATTTATGGCTCCGCTAAAGTGTCACCGTAAAACTAAATTTTATATTGTATACCTCCCCAAATGCAAATTTTGAATACAGTTATCCCCTAAATATACAGATCACTGTTCTTCAGTCATAAGTAGATAAAGAACACATGCTTTGTGTTCATAATTTATCCACTTTAACGACTGACCTCCAGCAAGAGATATATTAAGCAACAATTTAAATCATTTTCAGTGTAAATCTATTAATTATTCCCAGTGACTTTAGTAATTCCTTCCAAAATTAATAATGCTTATTTTTCATTTATCATGTTAACCTAAAAAGCAGACAGCTGCCAGCATTTTCAGGACAAAAATGGTGGCAGGATAAGGGTTAAGCTTATATATGGGCCTCGCCGTGAGAAAACCTGTCTTAGGGGTTTCCGATAAAGTGAGATTCAAACCAACCTGCTCAGCTACAGGGCCTAGCTAGGAAATTGAAATTTGGCTTGTAGCAAGTCCAGATATGTTACTTTCCATTAAGCGGATAACAAAGGTGCTGATCAGACTGCGTAGATGGTCAGGCTGGTCTGCGCCTTTGTTGTTCCCAATCCCCCGAAGACAGGTTTTCTCGCGCTGAGGCTCATATAGAACAAGAGTTATTTGACCATTTTCAGTTATTTTCCTATATAATCCATATATTTTGCCAAAAAAACTTAGAGTTCGATTAGATCCCAAACCATAAATAATGGACAACTTTGATCAATGAAACTGCTGGAAATATTTACAATGCAGGGGCGGATCGATCAAGGATTTCTGGAAAGGGGGTTCATATGTATAAAGATATGGGGGGCTCACTTTGCTAATTTTATCTCATTTTTCTTAAACATCCCATGAAAATGAAATAATTTTGTCTCACTGAGACCAAATTATTTCATTTTCATAGGATATTTTAAAATGGGGGGCGGGTAGTGCGGTTCAAGCGAACTCCCTTGATCCGCCACTGCAATGTTAAATCGATCTAAGTCAATGAATGACCATACATTTTGAGCCATGACCATGCAACGGCTAGTCTTGAGTACTCACCTCTAGGCTGAAGGTTATATTTTTTGCAGATGTCTTTCAACACTTGTGGGTCTTTGCTGAGCATGGGCACACGTACGTGAACACTGGCACGAAGAGTAGTGCCTAAATTTGTTGGACAGAAGGTCAGGTAACCAAGGCCGTCTTTCTTTGCGAAATTCATCTTTGTCTGCATGTGTTTCACAGCCTGCAACAAGAATCAAAGCATTGGTAGAAGATCCTCAAAATGTGGAAATTAGTTCAGGATTATTTCTTGCACACCAGTCCTAAAAGTTATAGTTTTTACTGAGCAGTTGAAAGTTCATGCTCAGTTCAGTTGAGCATAAAAAGTTTTATAATCTCAGGGTCTGAAAAGGTCATCCAAGAATTTATCTTGGGATAGAAATTCATCTGGCTGAACCCAGACCAGGATGTCATGTGTGGGATGTACAGTGGTTATATTGAAGTCCTTCTACCCAAGATCATACAGTAAAACCTGTCTTAAACCGTCACTCAAAGGAAGATCCAAAATGTTTTCAAGACCACTTAATGTAGGTCAAAAGTATTGCAAAAGGCTCCAGTGGAGCTGCCTTTGAGACTTATTTTGTCTATTGTTGGTTGAGTGGCCGCTTAAGACCGGTTTCACTGTATATGACGAATACGCTGATCAGATGTACATGCCATTTTTGTTGTTTTTGACATGAGGAGGCTCATTTATTGATAAATTGTCAATGGCCAAATTTTCATCAATTATTTGGCCCTTAATTTTATGACCAAGATCAAAATTTAATAATTTTGTGGTAGAATAACTTAACTGCATGATTACCAATGAATGGGTCAAATATTATATACATAGCGATCATACTGGTGTCCCACAGCCTCACTCTCATACATCTTTGTATAAAAATATATTTGCTATACTATCAAACTGCTATAAGAAGCAAACAGACCTGGCTCTGCAAAGATTAACCCTTAATGCACCAATCACAACAAAAGTTGTCTGCTTTTCTGTCTGCTAAAATGTTTAAGAAGTCTCTATGGCAAACAGTGTGGACCCAGATCAGACTGCTCCTATAGGAGCAGTCTGTTCTGGGTCCACACTGATTGCTTCTATACTTAATTCATCAGTAATATTAGGCAATTATTTGCAGCAGACCACTTCAGCAGACATAATTTTTCAGATGCATTTTTTCTTGGCGCTTTAAGGGTTACTTGGATCTGTGCCCTACTATACAGGGTAAATACAGCAGATATTTCCAATTCCAGGAATTCAGACAGACATCCTGTAGCATTCAAATTTGATTGACAAATTCCATCACAAACCCAATAAACCGTCTATCATGTCAATTAACGAGTCCTAGAAACTATATTGAAGTGAGGTCACAGCGAAGCTGCAATGTTTTCAGGGAAAACAGTTGCAAACACCACCAGAACACAACTGCCTCAACTCTTTGCATGCTAGAAAAAAATATATTCTTTTTTGCCATCGGATTTTTTCAGAATCAGGTTTTATGAAAAATTATATCAGGAATACTATAAGAGTGTCTACAGTTTGAATCCAGATCAAGCCCAGCATTTTGTAGGCCTGATATCATCCAAACGGGTTGCAAAAGTTAAGCAAGCAGGTTTTGTTTTTCCATGAAAAGCAAAATATGCTTGCTTAAGGCATTTGGTTGCTACTGTTTGTTAACGGCAGACCAGATCCATAGTCTCCATAAGCATATAATATTTTATAAACAAAATTGCAGTATTTAATGTGCTTAACAATATGTAAAGTATGGAAAACCAAAAAGTGTGATAAGATTAATAGTTCTTGAACTTCTTTTTTAAGTTACAGGGCAGACATAATTAAATCACAAAATCTATTTTCAGTTTCAAAGGGCCATTACTCCAAAAATAGGCAATCCAGAGTTACCGTTCTTGCATTCTGAACGTAGTCTCTTATGTTTGTTAATATTTGTATGTAGTTTCAAAAGATTGTTTAAGGTACAGCACAGACAGGATTTTGAGAGTGACTGACAGACAACCCGAGCAAAAACAAAGGGGAGAGACAATTTGCGTACTTACAGAAACAAGGCGCTTGTAAATTTGTCCGAGGTTACCACCCATTTGCATGGATATGAAACGGAAGTGGTCCTCCTCATTGACCCAGGTAAGGAAGGTCTTGTCCTTGTTGTGGAAGATTCCACGTCCAGTATCCCAGCAATTGTAGCCACCAGCATCACCAAGCACACTGCAAGTAAAGCCACATACGGTAACCACTAAATTCAGTCAATTAATTTTGGAAATAATTTTTTTGTTTTGAAAACACCAGGCAAAACATATGATAGGAATATGTTATGTTGAACTATATGAAGGGACCACATGGTCACTGTGAACAAAACGTATGCCAGAAATAGGTTTTGTTGACAAAATGTAAGCCAAGAATAGGTTATGTTGAACCATATCAAGTAGACAACATAGTGGTTGTGAACAAAACATATGCCAGGAATAGGTTATGTTGACAAAACGTATGCCAAGAATAGGTTATGTTGACAAAATGTATGCCAAGAATAGGTTATGTTGACCAAAGGTTGATTTTTTCTGTCAATCAGTAAAACTTCCAAACAAAAAAATAATTTCCAAAATTAAAAAGATAGACTGTTTAAAACTTAAAGCATCAAGCACAACCAATTACGTCTGCTCACTAACCTACTTGAGCAATTCAGAATCCTGTATTGCAAACACTATGGACCCACATCGGACTGCTCCCTTAGAAGCAGTCTGATCAGCATTCATAGTGTTTGCTTCCATACATAATCAAAATAAGTCTGAATTGCATTTGACTATGTGCAGCAGACATAAAAATCAGACATTTTCAGGACGAAATTTTATTGGCAGGATTAGGGTTAACCCTTAATCTCATAAAGACAGGATAGTCACATAATAAAAAATTATCTTTTTTTTTTTTTTTCGGAAAACCTGAAAAAAATCTTGGTTTCACAAGTAAATTTAGGTAGGGTCGGGTTTCCCTAAACACAGGTATTTTTTTTATTTGGCCTAAGGGCTAAATAGGTGGGGAGTATAGTTTACAAGTAAACTTCACAAAAAATGTATCTGGAAAAATATAAAAAAAGTTTTGAATAAGTGTATTGCCTCAATAAAAATATTTCATGGGAGTCTAGAGATTTAAGATTGTGTCTGATAAAATGTTTTGTCTTGTAACTGTACTTGTCGAAACACCACAGTATGTCACAAAGCATTGTAATGGCTAGGCTAAGCCCTCCAAAATCAATTTATTCAAATTGATATAAAGGATATTGTAATACTGAAGTGATTAGTGGCAGTGCCGGTGACAACCCAGACAGTAGCTTAAGCCCCAGACAAACTCAAGATATAATCAATGTATTACTTTATGTTATTTGCATACAATTGTACGAGAAAATCTTTTAGCCAACTAAGTGCATAAGGTTGTTAAACTTTGCTAACAGTTTGGACCAAGATAAGGCCTGATCTGGATCCATACGATTTGACACTCTGATAGTATTCCTGAAGATTTTGAATCCATTGATTTGACTAACCGGATGACTAAAAAGCATGCAAAATTACCCAGCATGCAAAATTATCCATTATGCAAAGAGTTAAAATAAAACCTCATGTTAACCCTTAAAGGAACTGCTAAAATTTGCACCAGACAACATTTATAAATGTTGGTTATTTAGGAAAGAATATTGGCTTTTTATTTCTTGTTCGTCTCCTAACAAACAATTTTCACTAAAGCCATTCTCAAAACTTATTAACTGCTGAATTTGTGAATGGAGGTTTATGGATTAACTTTGTATGCTGGGTAATTTTATAAATAAATGTCACCTGTTGAATTTTCTTTCACTTTAACAGGCTAACAATTGCAGACAACACTGGCTGCAGTGGCAGGCAAAGAGTTAACGCTTTTACAAATGAGTGTATTGTGTCAATAAAAGTGTATGAGTGTATTGCTTTATCTTTTTTTCTCCAACTTGATTAATAAATTCTATAAACCATGAGCATTCATGTGCGATCCTCTATGTCTGCTGCAGTGGTAATTGGCACTTTAAAGGTAATAATTTGATCTTTGAAAACATGTGTTTTGTGCTATTAAGAGGATGTGTGCTAATCTTAGTGACTATGGTACTTATACAGCTAATGAAGATTATAGGCTTTCTGCTGAATAATTGGCCAACTCAAAGATGTCTGTTATTATAATCAACATCTCTAATAAACACAAGTTCTCATCTGGATTCCTGAACAGCTTCACAAAGAGTTCTGGATCAATATCAAAGAAGCATATACAACAGCTACATAGACAATTCTGAGAAAAAGAGTCTAATCAAGTTATAACAGTATTTACATCTGATGATCTCCCACGTGGGTTCAATCAAACCCACCCCCACCCACCTACCCACTCCCTTAAATATCCCATGAAAGTGAAATAATTTGGTCTAAATGAGACAAAATTATTTCATTTTCATGGGATAATTTAAGAAAAATGAGGTAAAACCAGCAAAACGAACCCCCCTCCCCTAACAATGTTAAACATCTGAACCCCCTTTCCAGAAATCCTGGATCCACCCATGCCTCCAATGAATCTTCAGAAGAGATGTCACTCTTGGGGAATGAATTTGTTCATCTTTGGGGTGTATTGCATGTGCAAGTGAGTAAAGCTACCTGTCCATTGCATTTTGTGGTTCATGAGGATTTGAATGGTTGTAAAATCTAAAATCTCAAGCACTCATACATTCATGACACAAAGGTAGAAAAAAAAAATTCTAAGATAATTTGTCGTCTGCTGCAGTTGTGATTGGCACTTTAAGGGTTAAGCAGTTGAGAAATCTAACTACAAAAGTCATGACTGGTGGGCTAATGGTTAAGTCTTTTACCACACTGATTTTGGTCATTGCATTAAACCGCTCACAATTCCCTTGCTTTGATCTTTTTAAGCTTGGATGATCTACTTAAAGCACATTAGAAAACAATTTATTGAACAAATGGTAAAGTTACTCGACACAAGCTCACCTAAATTTTTTCATACAAAATAGAGAGGATATTGTCTTTCTTATATGGCTTGATGCTTTACGTCCAAGTCAACAATTTTTCAGTCTGTCAGAACCCTCCAGTACTATAGCCTTGCTCAAGGACACAGTAGGATTTGGTTTCTGGTTCTGGTTTGATACAATAAACTTGGGATGGTCCATTGCATGTATAGAGGGTTACCAGGTACCAATTTCTGAATAAAATTGACTTTTTTCTTCTGAAGATCTTTTTTGTCTTTGCAAATATATTATGTAATGTAGACACTGATGAAATGCCGAGCTATGCCAAACTACTCATTAATTTTGCAATGATAGATAAATTTTTTTTTACTCTTTGCCTGCTATAGACAAATTTTGTTGTCTGCTGATAATCTTTGCAAACAATTTGGACCCAGAAAAATGAAGGGCCGCCTGAACTTGAGCTAAACTCTTTGACACTAAGGAATTCATGTATTTTTTTTTTTTCAAAAAAGTTGATTTTGAAACAGCAGATGCAAAACTACCCAGAAGCAAAGTTAACTTTGTACTGCTGGGCTATGAAGATACTAATTCGTAATAAACCCCATTTAGAAGTGCATTCTGATCTGAGTCTTCATAGTCCATACAGCATTCAAATTTGAGACAAGCCAAACTTATCTGAAGGATCAGGGACTTCTGGCCCTAAAACAATTAAGTTAGGGGTACACAGACAGGGGATAAAAATTCCACTAGTCTGCTCTTAATTACAAGTGAAATCTAGAAAGGATGAGTTATTACTTGAGGAAGTCATAACTAACTCCCTTGTGTTCTTTATTGCATACACTTTTAAAGGACAAGTGCATGTGTTAATTTACAGGACAAGTGAAAATTGTAAGTCACTCGTCCTGCAGGACAAGTGAAATATTGAATTATTTTTGTCCCCTGACAGAGAATTATATGTATCTCGCTGAGAAATGAGACATTATTCCGGAAGCGCAAGGCCTGCTTCAATTACAGAATTACATTCATTTTTGGACTAATCAATATTCTCTAATCTAGGTTAACCCATAAAGCGCCATCTATAATTCGCAGCAGCAGACAACATTTTCAAATGATGCTATTTTTAGCAACATGGTAAGGCTTGATATTTCATGTGAATGGCTGCCAACAATGTCAAGCTATATTTTTATCATTAATCAGTGAAGATATTACAAAATTGTCACCTGCTTCAGTCCTGAAAGGCTGAAAGGTGTTTGAAGCTAGGGTTGACATAACAGTTTTGAGGTTTCTGTTCCACCACATGAGACCAAGTTAATATCCAATGCAAATGTGTTTTCTGTCTGAGAGAAATAGGCTTATAGTGTAAAATGTAATAAAAATATGCTTACATCGATCAGAATCACCAGAAACAAGCACAAGAATTTACAGGTTGAATCTAAAAAAACACATCTGAACTACTGCCTAAGCCTTTGGCTCAGGTGAGCTAAAAACACATCTTAACTGCCTAAGCCTTCCACACCAGTGTCATCTGCTGACAACCTAAATGTAAACAGTCTGAGCCCAGATCAGGATTGAAAAAACGTTGGGCCTGACCATTAACCAGACTGTTTGACACGAAGGATTTCCCGAAATTTTTTGAAAACATTTTTTTTTAAATCAGCAGACGACAAAAATTCATGAAAAATTTCCTAGCATGCAAAAAAAGTTAAATAGAGGATCTTACATGAGTGCTCATGTTTTATTGAATTTATTAAACGAGTTGGGGAAAAGAGATACAATGCGAGGCTTGCCGAGCATTTTATCTCTTTCGCAACGAGTTTAATAAATTCAATAATACAAGAGCAAGAATGTTAGATTCTATTTATCATATGACAAATACTTTGAAATCTCATTTCTGGCGTAAAAACGTTATAATTTTGTCATTATGTGCGCAACGTTGTAATGGACGTCATAACGTTTCCCGTAAATCGATAAACCACTAGTGGTTTACAGATTTTATTGCATGGCGTTATTTCACTCCCAGACACGACGTCGTATGATAAACAAGTTTATCATATGATGTTGCATCTGGAAGTGATATAATGCCATGCATTAAAATGGATAAACCACTAGTGATTGACGTCCATTATAACTTAGCATAAAAGATGACAAAATCTTGATGTTTTCACCCCAAAAATGTGATTATTTGTGCTCCTGTATTATTGAATTTATTAAACTTATTGCGAAATAGAGATTAAATGCTCAGCAAGCCTCGCATTTTATCTCTTCCTCAACTCGTTTAATAACTTCAATATTACATGAGCACTTATGTAAGATCCTCTATTTGAGCCACAGCATGATATTTCTAACAATGTGGTGGTTTGTGTGACCTCGGATCAGCCTGCGCATAGGCACAGTCTGATGAGCCTTTGCTAGTTGCTTGAATATTCTAGGACTGTTAAGCTACTGACCAAACATCATTAGGAGTTTCTAAGCTTACAAGTAGGCTGCACAGGCTCTTATGTGTCTACACTTGTAAAAATGCCACATTGTTGGAAATCACATGTCATGGCTTTACAAATTTTGTAATATTTCAATAGTCTGTCTGAAACCTGTAAGGTAATGGCTTTGTGTCAGTTTTATCCTCTTAAAAAGAACACAACAGCAACAGTTAAAAAATAGAATTGTTGCCGAAGCCAACTAAAATAGCCCCTGCTTTTGTTTGTTTGATTTGTGGTTTTATGTCCCTAGTCAACAGCTATGGTCATGCAAGACGGTCAGTTAACCTAACCACACTTTTATCTGGGCAAGCTTAACAAAGCAGTTTACCAACTGGTACTTCGTGCACATACTTTGGCTTGTAACTGACGACAACCCTTCTTGAATCAGCGGAAGGAGGGGAATGGCCGTAGAAATTAGTTCATGATCAATCTGAACGAAAGTATGGGACCAGGTCGGGATCAAACTCACGTCTCCTGGATCTGCAATTAGACTTGCTACTGATTGCGCTATGGGGCCTGGTAAATAGCCCCTGCTTTGAATAATTTAACAAAAGGGCCATAACTGACAATGGCAACTGGGTGATATGAACCGTTTTTGAACTTATATGAAATGAATTACAAAATGTTAACAATTTTAGGTTAATTCATAGATATCGGATGCTAGAATCTGCCTAATTCAGCATTTGGAGGCTGACTTTCTATGAAAAATCAGCCTAAAAATTCTGAATTTAGTAATTATCCAGAAATTTCTCACATCAAGCAACATGTATATTTTAGATGACAGTGCTCAGCATGACAAGGCCCTGAGGTTATAAAACTTGAGTTCATTCTCAAACTCAAAATAAAGCGCAATGATTGGCTGCTTGCGGACTTGTATCCGCAAGCAGCCAATCATTGGGCTTTACTTTGAGTTTGAGACTGTACTCAAGTTTTATAACCTCGGGGCCTGAATTAAGGCAACCACTGTACTTACGCATCATCAGCTCGGAACAGGAAATGGTCCTCAATCATCTTATCTTGTGTTGCTTTGTCCATACCACGTAGGGGGTAGTATGTCCCGGCAAGCTCACCCGTCAGTGTGGATAAACCTTCAGTGGCCAGTTTCTCCATCTTCTCCAAATGCTGAAAGACAAACACATCCCACATTTATGTTTAACAAACCAACTATTCGTTTTTTGCATTTATCATCTGGGAGTGATAAAACACCATTTATTATATACCTGCAAAAAATACCCATTGATACTACATCCAGAATATTTTCAAAAGTATACAAAACTAAAGCTTAAATTTTTCTTGAATTTTTTCAATGTTCTCTAAAAAAAGAAAATGATATCATGATCTAAAAATAGCCTATCAAGTAAAGGGTTAAAGCATTCACAGAATTTCTATGTGATAAGAGTATCTCACATGCTGGCAAAATAAATCTCTACTTTCTACAGGCCCCTAGATAAGAATTATTTTATTTCTCAACCAAAACATATGTTGTGGGTACTCAAAAGAACCGTCTCAATGAGACGGTTCTTTTGAGCACCGGTTCTTTTGAGTACCCAAAACAAATGTTTAAATAGATGGATACGAAAATTTTAACGATTTTACGCCTACCATTTTTGTTTTTCTGGAAGTCTGCTTTTATTTCCCTCCAGACTTGCGAAGATTAACAAATTTGATTCTTTTTCATTCATCTGATTTGCAGCTCTCTTGAGCAATACTTTCTGCCTATTAAACAAAATGTAGATTAATCTCTATACAGACATTCTATTTACACAAATAGATATCTAGCCCAAGGGATATCTGAGCATTAACTTTGAAAGACTGACTATATGAAACCACTGTTACAGCTTTAACAATAATACAGCATGCTTTTGGTGTGTAGATTACAATGAGGGTTTCAGAACACTGATATGACCTTGGAACCAAAGGTCAAGGTTAAATATACTTAAAATCCGTTTTATGGCTATTAACACAAAATCCTCTTACAATTTTTGATGATGGGTGTTCATCTTTGGCACAATAATTTCCTGAGTGTGGATTACAGCTAAGGCTTCAGATCACCTATATGATCTACGGGTCAAAGGTCAATGTCAAATAACTTAATATCTGTGTTACTAATAGCAACGCAAAATCTTCTTTCATTTTTTTAACCGAGGGTGTTAATAGTATATTTGGCACAATGATCGTCTATGGCTTGTAGTCTTCCAAGAAGGTTTTAGATCACCAATATGACCTTTGAGTCAAAGGTCAAGGTCAAATATAATTAAAATCTGTCTCATAAAGGGATCTCATTCATTTTTTGACGAAGATGTTCATATCTAGCACAATTATTGCTTATGGTGTGTAGATTGCAACAAGCCTTTGTTGGCTGCCTGTGCAATAGGTATCAATTTCATTAACTGGCTTATATGATTTTTTAAAATACCTCGCTTTTGGCTGATGGGGGAAATGGTAGACCCTCATGACTTCGGGCTACTCGCACTCTAGTGGATACCACAAATTGTCCTGTAGGGTCAAGGTCACCTAAACCGTCAATCTGAGCATCAGTGCCAAAGTCCGGGGTCGGATGTTTCACATTGCTCTTGGCGTCACCTGTGTGGTATTCTTGAATGACGGCATTGAAGAGATCTGACCAGTCTGGATCGGAATAAGCGTTGGGGTCACAGGCATAGATACCGACGTTACTCTTTGGATGGAGGGCTCCTGAAAATTTTAAGGTAAATACAGTACATAGGGAGTTGGCACATAAAAAGTCAATATATGGGCCAGCACACAAGATTTTGGTACATTTGTACTTATGGCATAGGTTAGCAATGATGGCTTAGACAAGCATGCACATCCACACGCTCTCACCAGAGCCATCGTTGCTTTTCGCACTTAAAGTACTGGCGTAAATAAAGGCTTGGACAAAAATGCTGGTCTACAGATGCATGTTTAACCCTTAAAGCGCCAAACACGACTGCAGCAGACAACAAATTTGTTGAGATCTTTCCCAATTTTCGAAAAAAAATCATATATCATATTTCTTAATAATCGTCTGCCTGCAAACGATTCTCATGAAATCTCATATCTTATTCGTTATTTTTGAAAAAGCAACAAATTCGAAAATTGGGAAAGATCTCAACAAATTTGTTGTCTGCTGCAGTCGTGATTAGCACTTTATAGGTTAACCCTTTACCTCAGAGACGGTTTTTAAAGCTTTTGCAAACAGAGCAGACCCAGATAAGGCAGCTCTTGTAAGAGCTGTTTTTGTTGTATACGAACAAGGGCACATATATACTCCTCAAAATAATTGAAGGACCAATACTATCAATTATAATATGATGCATTTTGTGTAGAACGTGTTTTGAAAACCAATCTTACCACTTGGCTACATTTTTCGGACATCTTTGACGCCTTATTTCCAGGTGAAACAGCAAAAAGAAAATTGTAGAAACTGTTACTAGCAAGGATTTTTTTGTCATTTTAAAACTTGACCTAAATGTATTGGAAGGTCATTTTTGTGTGTTATCCATGGACCACAGAACTGCATGAAAAGAACGAAAAGTGCTTTTAGATGCTGAAATCTCTAATTTTGCATGATTTTATTGCGTTTTAATCCCGTCAATACCACTCACCTCTTCCTGGGAGAGAAAATTGCCACTTTTGACTGTGTCGTAATGGCCAGACTACGGATTCAGACAACTGGTTTCGGCAATTGTCTGTGATAATCTTTAAACCATTCATTGGGACATCTTTCTAACACCCAAATGCATAAATGACGATTGAAAATCTGATTCTTGATGGCCAAGTACACACATTGTTTTCAGAAAACAAAACAATGTCAAAACTCCATTGTCAGAGTTGAAATTGCTTGCTTCCCAGTATACTGAAATTGTTTGAAGAATATTTTTGCATGTAAGCTGCACTGTTTAAAACGATGTTTAATTTGACGTAACTTTCACTCTACTCGAATGACCACAGAAGAAGGTCTTTTACCCACCCACTGCCTTTTGAAAGTTGGTTTTTGAGGGTATGTGCATTGGAGACACAGTTATAGCAGAATTAGGCACGGGAATCATTAATAATGATTCTTGATTTATGGGCATAAAGAATAGAAAGATTTGAACCAAGTTTTATAGAATCAAATGTTTAAGCTAACCATACTCACGTTCTAAAATCTTGGTCCTTTAATTATTTTGGGGAGTATATATACATCGCTTAACCTGTGCAGTCACTCTGATCAGCGTCTTTGTTTATTCACACAATCTTGAAAGTCTGATAGCAATACATCTCACGAGTTTCTATACCAACATAAACTGTTAAACAGTCATCCAAATGCCCATGCTGGTCACTGTGGCTGAGAGGGCTGGTCTGGTTCGCAACGGCCGCGGTTATTAAGCATCGAGGCGTAATCGGCCGAGATTGTCTCCGCACATGCAGGACAAAAATTGCTGCACCTTCCGTTCCGCAAAATCGACGTTTCTGCAGTCATAAAAGACTCGTTTAAAATAAGTGTGACGGTTGACAGACTTCGTAGACTGGTTCTCTCCCTTTAATAGCTTGTCAGCATATTAAGACAGGTAACTACTAAACGCCATTGCGTCTATTTATAGCATATACACTGACGTAGAAATGGAAAAATACGTAGTATTGGAAAATACCTGGGACGTCTTGAGTCCATCTGCGGTATTGAATAAAAAGTGCATTTGCGATTTTTAAACAACTGCTCCCAGCTAGCATCCCATCACGAGCCACTATCGACCCGCCGACGAACCGTCACCTGCGGATGGCGGTTCGTTGGCGGGCCGAAAGTGGCCCAATTGTACGTGCGGATTGGATTTTTTTATAAAGTTTATTTGTTCTGTTATCAGGAATATGGCAACTGAAAAATTACAAGTTCTATAGGTTCCTATAGAAATAAGCATCCCCAACCCAACACTGGATGCGTGGATCCAGAGGGGGTTAGGTGGTCCGCACCCTACCCCCCCCCCCCCCATCCCCCTAAAAAATCACATGTTCTATGGGTTTCTATAGAAATAAGCATTCCCCGCCACCCGAAAATAAACAAAAATACAGTTACCCCGCATCTAGTCAGACGCAACGCGGCCCGGTACAACTATTTTCTGGAATTTCAAATGTTCACAGGGGAAACACTTATGAGACTTTCAGTTTGCACCTGCAAAACTCAATCCGTGACGGGGAAGTGGGCAATTACTTATTTCTAACCGATGTGCGGATCCAGAGGGGGATAGGTGGTCCGGACACCCCCCCCCCCCAAAAAAAAAAATAAATAAATAAATAAAAATAAATAATAATCACAAGTTCTTTAAGTTTCGTTGGAAATAAGCATTTGCCCCCCCCCATCCCCGAAAAAAAAACACATGTTACCGACTGCGCCGGCCGGTAAACCTTCTGAGACTTTCAGAAAACTCAATCCGTGACAGGGAAGTGGGCAATTACTTATTTCTAACCGATGTGCGGATCCAGAGGGGGATAGGTGGTCCGGACACCCCCCCCCCAAATAAATAAATAAATAAATAATAATCACAAGTTCTTTAAGTTTCGTTGGAAATAAGCATTTGCCCCCCCCCCCCCCCCCCCCCCCCCCCCATCCCCGAAAAAAAAACACATGTTACCGACTGCGCCGGCCGGTAAACCTTCTGAGACTTTCAGAAAACTCAATCCGTGACAGGGAAGTGGGCAATTACTTATTCCTTACCCATGCGCGAATCCAGAGAGGGATAGGTGGTCCGGACCCCCCCCCCCCCCCCCCCCCCGAAAAATCACAAGTTATATAGGTTTCTATAGAAATAAGGATTTGTACCCCCCCAACCCCCCCCCCCCAAAAAAAAAAATAAATAAAAAGTTGCACCCCCCCCCCCCCCCCCCCCCCCCCCCCCCCCGATAAATGTTTCGACCCTTTTGAACCGTAAAAAAATATAATATAGTTGCAAAAAAAACCAACAATAAACACCCTTATCAGAGTTCTTTTTCTGTTATTTGAGTCTGGACGCCCCCGGCCCCTGTTTCTATCTGCGAGGAGGGGGGTGGGGGGTACTATAATATTTTCATTCATACGTAGGCTCGCACCATTTTGGGGTTCAAAATTTTTGAATTTCAATACCTTTGAGGGTTTTCAGAAAAATGAAAATTTTTTGGGGTATGAAGATTTTGTGGATATCTTTTGGGGTCATCACAAAATACCAAAAAGTTAACCCCAAAAATGGTCCGGGCCTACGTATGTTTGAAAATATCAGAGTACCCCCCCCCCCCTTTCTCACCCAGGTGCGAGTATGCTTGGAATTCGTGAACAATATCAGCGGACGTCATATTTTGTGTTTGGGGTCACTACACAGATAGCAAAGATACGTTGGGCCCACGTTGGTAGTTGGTGGAAATGTGGGCGTCGCCGCATACCAACCTTGTACCAACATCGAACCGACGCAACAATGTCGACCATTCTCTCATTA